>CM021107.1:634707859-635196938 GCA_007115665.2 Sequoiadendron giganteum
CTTTAAAAAAAATTCACAAATTTTAAAAAAATCGGCCCAGCCTATGTGGCATGTGTGGGCCCCATGCATTTTGACTCTCTTATGAAAGAAAAAGGGCCTCTCTAACCTCATTATGTGCATTTTGTTTGTTTGAGCAGTCAAGGGTTTGAGAGCAAAAGAAGTTGCAACCATTGAAGGAGAAGGAGCAACAGCTTGAAGGAGGAGAGGAGGTTGAAATAGTGTTAAAGGGAGTGCAAATCCACTAAAGAGGTATGCATTTTCTTTCCCTATTTTTTTTTTTCATTTTTATGCAAAATGTGAAGCATACATTGTCTGATTTTTATTTTTATTTTGCATTTTCAGTTGAAACTTGCATTCTAAAAACAAAAACCATGAGCAGCCGTGAGAATGGAGGTGATAGTGAAGTTGAAATGCAAATTAGAAGGCAAAGTGGTGGGGGTGGTAGTAGCACTAGAGAGCAAAGAAGTCAAAGAACTCCAATCCAATGCCCTCCTTCATCAACCAATACCAAAACCATGGAAGACTATGCAAGACACCCATTAAACCCAAAAAAACCATTCCTTAGATATGTTACACCTGTGGGTGAAAGACAAAAAAATTCAGGGGGGAGTAGGGTTTGGTTTTGCCATGTTTGTGAAAAGGACTTTAGGGGCAGCTACACAAGAGTTAGGTCTCATTTTTTGGGTGAGGTGGGCCATGGAGTTAGAGTGTGTCCTTCATTGACAGATGACCTATTTTTAGAGTGCCAAAAAATTCAAATAAAGTGTGATGGTGGGGTTCAAGGTGGGTCTCCTTTCCCAAGTGCACAATCATCCATGCCTACTCCTAGTCCTTCCACGGTTGGTAGTAGTGGAGTTCTCTTAAGAGCAAAGAGGAAGGTGAGTGGCAGTGGTAGTGAAAAGGCAACCTCAGTTGAGTCCCTGTTTAATAACCAAGCACGAGATAGTACTGAATCCTCCATTGCCAAATTCTTTTTTGCACATGCCATTCCATTTCATGTGGCCCGTTCCTCTTATTTCAAACAAATGGTGAGAGACATAGCCACAGTTGGTCCTTCATTCATACCCCCTGGAGATCATAAGCTACGCACCACCCTCCTAGACAAAGAGTACTCCAAAGTTAATGTGTTAATGGAGGAGATGAGGCAAACGTGGATGAGGACGGGGTGCTCTATAGTGATGGATGGGTGGACTGATTGTAGACGTCGGCCACTCATCAATGTCATAGTCACATGCCTTGCTGGTTCTTATTTTTTTAGAGCCGTAGATTGTTCGAGGAGACGTAAGGATGCAAAATTCCAGTTTTCCATTTTGAGAGATGCTATAGAGGAGGTTGGGGCTGCAAATGTTGTGCAAGTGATCACCGATTCAACACGGGTGTGCAAATTGGCTGGGTTGATGGTGGAGGGTAAGTACAGGCACATATTTTGGACCCCATGTTGTGTTCATGCATTGAACAATGCATTGAAAGACATAGGGAAGTTGGATTGGGTGAAGAAAATAGTGGCAAAAGCTAGAGATATTCAGATGTTTATTTGGAATCACCACACCTCACTTGCTCTCTTCAGAACACTTTCAAAGAAGGAATTTCTCAAACCTCTTGAGACAAGGTATGAAACTCACTTCATTTTGTTTCACTTTCAATTTGTATTCATAATCTGATTTTGTTTTAAATTTTTATTTTTTAATGAATCATTGAATCAATGAATGAACATTGAATGTAGATATGCCACATACTTCATCTTGTTAGAGAGGATGGTAGAGGTGTATGAGCCTCTACAAGCAATGATGGTCAATGCAAAGTGGGCTAGATGGCCTAATGCAAGTTCTACTGAAGGAAAGACTATCAAACAAAAGATCCTCGATGACGATTGGTGGGCCAATGTGAGGTAAAACATTAGATGGCTGATTTTCATATTAAATTTCTGATTTTAATATTTTAATTTTATTGTCCAATGTTCCAACTTTTGAAGTTTCTAACATGTCAATTAACTTGTCAACTAATTATTTTGAACTTTTTGTTTGCATTTTGTAGATATATTTGCTCCTTCATCTCCCCTATTGTAGATGTCATCAGATATGCTGATACAGACCCTCCTAGTCTTGGAGAGATTTATGAGACATTTGACAATATGCTTGGGAAGATCAATCATGTTATTTCGGCAAAGGACCCCACTTTGGATTTATATGAGCAACACATTGGGCCCGTTGTGACGCGGAGGTGGAATATAATGAACACCCCGCTTCACATGGCTGCCTTTGCTCTAAATCCAAAATGGTATGCACCAAGGCCTGGTAGGGTGCCTCCATGTGATGATAGTGAGGTTTTAGATGGGTTCACACAGGCCATTGAAAAGATTTGTCCAACAGAGCAGCTTCACTAGTTCGGTCACAATTCCTAGAATTTGCAAATCTTACTGGCCCAAACTTGAGTAAACCACAGGCGAGGTTGGATAGAGCTATATTAGCTCAATCGAACCCTATTGGATGGTGGACCTATCATGGGAGGGATACACCGCAATTGAAGACACTTGCTACTTGACTTCTTGCACAGGTTGCTAGTTCCTCTGCTGCAGAGAGGAATTGGTCCACGTATAGCTTTACCCACTCCCTCAAGAGGAATAGACTTACCTCTAGATGAGCGGAGAAGCTAGTGGTCGTTCATAGTGCTCTTCGGCTTTAGGATCAGTAGACTCCGGAGTATCGACAGACTCCAACTCTACGGTGGGATATTGATCCCAAGGACGTGGCTCAGGTAGATGAGGAGGAGACAACTGAGGGTTTGGTTGGGGTTCCGTTGGTTGAGGAGGAGCATCACAGTGGCAATGACTCAGAGGATGACTCTGATTTTGATGCGGTTATGAGGGATGATTAGGGGCAGCAGTGCTCTTTGACTTTGTTTATTCTGTATTCATTACTGACATTGTATTTTGATTTTCATAGCAAACTTGAAAACTATATGGCAGCAATGTAGCCTTTGGGCATTTTGATATAACTTTGTAAATTATAACTTGGAGGTTGTTTCATGATTCGTGTATGTTAATTTTGAATGTGTATTGAGTATTGGCATAATGTTGGACACAAATGTTATATGTTAATATTCTATAATGTGTATTATGCATGCCTTATCCATGTTATCATATGAATATTTAAAATTTCCCTATATTTTTATATAGCCGTCCCCTGCCGTCCCTAATTTTGGCCTCAAAAATCGGAAACTTGGGGACTCGTCCCGCCGTCCCCTGCCGTCCCCGTCCCGGAAACTTGGGGTAACCTTGCCAAAATTAGTTTGTAGTTTTGTTGGTCCTCTTTGCCTTGAGAGAATCAATTTAAATTCTAATGTTAATTCTGGTTTTCATTTTCTTTGTACTTTTGCATCACAATGACAATACCACTTCATTTTATGGTGTTTGACTAAAAACGTAAGGCAGATATATCCAACAAAGGAATTCCATCTTCCTATATGTTTGTCATTTAGAAACAACTACAACAATACCTAGCTTACTGACCATTAGTCATATGCCTTGGTATTAAGTTAGCCAATGTGGACGTTGAATTATCTTCATCAATATCTTCACAGTAGGGTTCCAGTCTGCTATTCCTAGGAATCAATAGATAGCTTATTTAAAGGTGCATGCAGCCATTACACTCCATACATAAGATTTCAATCATCGTACAAGCCAAATGATTGTCTACACTAAACTGCATATAATGCAAATGCTGAGCATACTTCTATTTGCTTTTGCAACAAACAACCAGTTTTTGTCCTTCATATGCTAACATCTACTAAATAATATATTTGTCTTGTCAAACAGCCCCACCAGCAATGCTTATGATAAACATTTACTTCATATGAAGGACCAACTATGGCTATGTCTCTCACCATTTGTTTGAAATAAGAGGAACGGGCCACATGAAATGGAATGGCATGTGCAAAAAAGAATTTGGCAATGGAGGATTCAGTACTATCTCGTGCTTGGTTATTAAACAGGGACTCAACTGAGGTTGCCTTTTCACTACCACTGCCACTCACCTTCCTCTTTGCTCTTAAGAGAACTCCACTACTACCAACCGTGGAAGGACTAGGAGTAGGCATGGATGATTGTGCACTTGGGAAAGGAGACCCACCTTGAACCCCACCATCACACTCTATTTGAATTTTTTGGCACTCTAAAAATAGGTCATCTGTCAATGAAGGACACACTCTAACTCCATGGCCCACCTCACCCAAAAAATGAGACCTAACTCTTGTGTAGCTGCCCCTAAAGTCTTTTTCACAAACATGGCAAAACCAAACCCTACTCCCCCTTGAATTTTTTTGTCTTTCACCCACGGGTGTAACATATCGAAGGAATGGTTTTTTTGGGTTTAATGGGTGTCTTGCATAGTCTTCCATAGTTTTGGTATTGGTTGATGAAGGATGGCATTGGATTGGGCTTCTTTCACTTCTTTGCTCTCTAGTTCTACTACCACCCCCACCACTTTGCCTTCTAATTTGCATTTCAACTTCACTATCACTTCCATTCTCACTGCTGCTCATGTTTTTTGTTTTTAGAATGCAAGTTTAAACTGAAAATGCAAAAAAATAAAAAAAATCAGACAATGTATGCTTCACATTTTGCAAAAAAATGAAAAAAAAAAAATAGGGAAAGAAAATGCATACCTCTTTAGTGGATTTGCACTCCCTTCAACACAATTTCAACCTCCTCTCCTCTTTCAAGCTGCTGCTCCTTCTCCTTCAATGGCTGCAACTTTTTTTGCTCTCAAACCCTTGGCTGCTCAAACAAACAAAATGCATAAAATGAGGTTAGAGAGGCCATTTTTCTTTCATAAGAGAGTCAAAATCCATGGGGCCCACACATGCCACGTAGGCTGGGCCGAATTTTTTAAAATTTGTGATTTTTTTTTTAAGTTACAAGTGACTAAAGCGCGGGAGATGATCGGCCGTACCCTGAATGGTCGAGGGACGGCTCAGCCGTCCCCTGGTCATCCCCGGGGACGGTCAGCCGTCCCTCTTCCAGTCAACGCCGTCCCCCCATCCCCGGTACGTTTCCTGTGTTTTTTGGAAAAAGAGGGACTGTCCCTGCTGTTAGTGTTTCTTAGATCAGATTATTTAATCAATTGAATAATAGAAATGCAACACATAAGACAATGAACACAACAAGATACCCTGGGAAAACCCTCCTCTTGAGGGAGAAAAACCCAGCAAATATATCTCTTATATATTTAAGGAATAAGAGCAGAAATCTGCTTGAACTCAGGCCCAACACAATGCCGAATTTGATACAATGAATAATAGTATCTCTCCTAGATGCAAAGATACAAATGAATATGTTTCTCCTTGAGATCGGTCTGCTGCTACAAAATGATGATCTGCTGTTCAAGTATGAACTTCTTCTATAACTGCGAATTCTGCTCTGCCAAAATAGCGAACTTCTATTGTGTATATTCGAATGTGTGTTACCATCAAAAGGTAACCTTGTATATATACCTTCTTGGCGCCTCTTCATATGGGTCGGCCTTTTTGATAGATATTTAAATAACAAATAAGGTCGGCCAGAATAAGTACATTATATATCTTAAATATAAGGTCGGCCCATGTACTAGTGAAGACCGACGCTGCATTAACATCAACACTCCCTCTCAGCTAGGGATGAACTTCCATCTGCACAAGACACATTATGTTAGAATGAAAACAAAATAAAATATCACCTCAACGTGATATTAACCATTATGGCTACTCCCATAGATGGTAAAAACTCATCACGGATTCTCTCACGTGATGTTGTCATGGAGTCACACACATGACATCCACCATAGCTTCTCCCAGAGGGTGGAAACAAGGGCTTTCACCTCAACTCTCTCTCATCAGAGAATTGCATTATCAAGGACTTACACCTCAACTCTCTCTCAGCAGAGAATTGTATTAACAAGGGCTTGCACCTCAACTCTCACTCAGCAGAGAGTTGCATTCTCAACAAGGATCACTGATTACTGAGACTCTTTCTCAGTCAAGGCTGCATTCTCCACCATACCAAGTTTCTCTCGGAAGTATACAAACTTCATCCTGGCGAGAGGCTTGGTGAGAATGTCTGCCGTTTGCTCTTCAGTGCTGATATACCTCAACTGTATAGCTTTCCTTTGCACCATATCTCTAATATAGTGGTACTTGATCTCAACATGTTTTGTTCTGTCATGAAACACAGGATTGACAGAAAGCTTCACACAGCTTTGATTATCACAGTGTATGATAGTAGGCTCCATTGATTGACCAAACAATCCTGCAAGGAGCTTACGAAGCCACACTGCCTCACGAGCTGCCACACAAGCTGCAATATACTCTGCTTCAGTTGTACTCAAGGCCACAGAAGACTGTTTCCTGCTACACCAGGAGATCATAGCAGTCCCCAAACTGAAGCAACAACCAGAAGTACTCTTCCGATCTGAGACACATCCTGCCCAATCAGAATCAGTAAAACCATGCAGCTCCAAATCCACATTTGAAGAATATCTCAACCCATATCCAATTGTGCCACATAAATATCTCGGGATATGTTTAGCTGCTACAAGATGTATTTGCTTTGGTTCACACATGAACTGGCTAAGTGCACTCACTGCATAGCAGATATCAGGTCTAGTGTTAACTAGATACATCAATGAACCAATCAACTGTCTATACATCGTAGAATCCACTGGTTCTGAACTAGCTGCAGCTTCTTTCAACTTATCTAAATTAGACTCCATGGGTGTAGACATAGGTTTGCAGTCAAGCATACCAAACCTTTTGAGAATGTCAACAGTATACTTGCCTTGACTTAGAATCATCTCATTTGGCTTTTGCCAAACTTCTAAGCCAAGAAAGTAATGCATAAGACCTAGATTCTTCATCTCAAACTCTGAAGCTAATTCCTTCTTGCATTTTAGTATTAGATGTTCTTCACCAGTAATGATCAAGTCATCAACATATAAAACTAAAATCAATGCTTCACCATTTACTACCTTGAAATAGAGGTTAGAATCTGCATCATTCTTTGAGAAACCCAAACTTGAAAGGTACTGATCAATTCTTTCATACCAAGCACGAGGAGCTTGTTTAAGACCATACAAGGCCTTCTTCAACTTGCAGACATGAGATTCTTTCTCATGTACCTCAAATCCTTCTGGTTGCTCAATGTAAACCTCTTCTTCTATTATGCCATTCAGAAAAGCTGTCTTTACATCCATTTGGTGAATCTTCCATCCTCTAGATGCGGCAATAGCAATGATGGTTCTAACAGACGTGTAACGAGCCACAGGAGCAAAGGTTTCTTCATAGTCAACTCCCTCTTTTTGTGAGAACCCTCTAGCCACAAATCTAGCCTTGTGTTTCTCAATGCTCCCATCAGCTGCATGCTTGATCTTGAAGAGCCACTTAGAAGACACCACAGATTTGTCTTTGGGTCTAGGAACTATATCCCAAACATCGTTCTTAAGTATAGACTGATACTCCTCAATCATGGCATCTTTCCATACTTGTTGACTAGAAGCTTCTTCAACATTTGAAGGCTCTGACTCAATAATCTGACTCATCAAGGCAACATAGCTAGAGAACTTGTGAGGTCTCTTGCTTTCTCTGAAGGTTCCTCTTGGAGCTACAAACCTTTCTGCTTCCTGCATTGTCCTGCGAGCCCAAAGAGGTCTTTTCTTTCCAATCACAATGTCTAGAGGCCCATCAGTAGGATCCAAAGGCTCAGCTGGATCAATATCTTCTTTAGGTTCTGTATCCTCCTTCAGATTCTCTGGGATATGGTCAACTTCCATATCTTGAGGAGGTTCTTCTTCATCGACCTCCATCGGAGTGCCTTTGGACTTCCTATAAGCAACATCTTCCTCAAATGTGACGTCTCTACTAATCTCAATAGACTTCTGTCCTGGAATGTAGATCCTGTAAGCTTTTGATGTCTCACTGTAGCCTACAAGAATTCCTTTCTTCCCAGAAGGTTCTAGCTTTGTTCTCTTTTCCTTTGGAATATGAACATAGACTGGACAGCCAAAGATCCTCAAATGACTAACTTCAGGCTTCACGCCTGAGAATGCTTCTTCAGGAGTTTTATTCTCTAAGATCCTGTGGGGACTCCTGTTTTGAACATAGACGGCTGTTCTTGATGCTTCAGCCCAAAAGGAGATTTGTAAGTCTTGATCATGGATCATAGCTTTCACTGCTTCCACAATAGACCTATTCTTCCTTTCAGCAATACCATTTTGTTGTGGATTATAGGGAACACTGAACTCCCTCTTAATCCCTGCTTCAATACAAAAGTCTCGAAAAGTGCCAGAAGTGTATTCTCCACCATTATCAGATCTTAATACTTTGATCTTCTTCCCAGACAGATTTTCAATCTGCGCTTTGAATTCTCTGAATCTTACTAATACTTCTTCTGATTCTTTCGATCTCAAGAAATAAATCCAAGTCTTTCTAGAGTAATCATCAATGAAAATAATATAATACAAGAAACCACTAGATGATGCAATAGACATTGGACCACACAAATCAGAATGAATGAGATCAAGAATACATTTAGATCTACTTTCACTGGAATGGAACATACCTTTTGTGTTCTTGCCTAGGGCACATCCCTTGCATGTACCTTCATGTTCTTGATCGAATTTCGGAAGACCGGTGACCATCTTCTCCATGATAGGTAGAGCACGAAAGTGAATGTGAGCCAATCTTCGATGCCAAAGTTCACACATGCTGGTACTGTTATGCACAAGTGCTTGAAGAGGACGAGTGCACAGCATGTAGAGACATTCATGTCTAACTCCAATCACTTGAGCAGATTTGAAGCTGGAGTTCTTTGCCCATATAAGAACTTTCCCTTTAGAGAAGGCAACTTGATAACCTTTGTCTTCTAATGCTGAAATTGAAACAAGGTTTCTCTTTATCCCTGGTACGAACAGTACATCATTCAATTCCAAAGAAATTCCAGAATCCAAGTGAAGAGTGGAATTTCCAAACCCTTTTACAGAATATCTAGCATCATCTCCAATAACAACTTGATCACTAGAGTTGCTTTCCATTAAGTTTGAAAGGTGACTTCTGAATCCGGTGATGTGTCTAGAAGCACCACTGTCAATCAACCAAGTGTAAGAGTCCGTAGAAACATTGCTAGACAAGGCTGAATAAAATAGATAATTACTGGAGTCCTTTTGTGGAGTGACTTCTTCAACATCTGCAGTGGCAACTTGAAGCTTAGGTCGTTGAGGGCACACCCTCGCAAAGTGACCATACTTATCACAACGAAAACATTGAATCTTGGACATGTCTCGTTTTCTTTTGAAGGTAGGAGCATCATCATTTCCATCTTCTCGATTCCTTTTGAAGAATCCTTTCTTAAAGCCTTTTCCTTTGTTTGATGAATGAGAGGTAAGAACTTGTAATTCTTCATTCTTTGAGCTTTGACCAATCCCCCTTGCTGTTAGTCTTGACTCTTCTTGAATGCAATCAATCCTCAATCGATCAAACTTAGGAAGTTCGGATCTTGCACTGATTCCTTGGATGAATGCCTCCCATGAAAGCGGAAGACCATTGAGAGCAAGCATAGTCAGTTCTTTATCATCAATCATGTGACCAATAGTGGAGAGCTGATCTTTTATCTCTGAAATCCTCATGAAGTATGTAATAACAGATTCTCCTTTCTCCATTTTCACATGATGAAGTTGTTGCTTCAGAGCAAGGGCACGACTGGTGTTGTTGATTTCGTACATCTCTTCCAAGGTTGTAAACATCTCTCTTGCTATATCCAACTTGAAGATAATTGGTACAATATGATCTTTGACGGAATCAACCAATGCTTTCTTTGCCCTAGTGTCTTTCTTCCTCCATTGCAGCTTCTCTTCTTCCCCCTCAGGTTCGGGAACTTTTGTTTTCACAAACTCAGCCAAATCATTCTCTTCCAAGGTTAGCATGAACCTGAATCTCCATGATATGTAGTTCGAGATCCCTTCGAGTCTATCCTCGATTTTCAGACCGTTCACCATCTTGAGAAATTTGGAAGATAGACTGAAAAAGAATAAGTGTTGCGAACTAAATCTGATCACGATCTTTTTCACACCCGCTCTGATACCATGTTAGTGTTTCTTAGATCAGATTATTTAATCAATTGAATAATAGAAATGCAACACATAAGACAATGAACACAACAAGATACCCTGGGAAAACCCTCCTCTTGAGGGAGAAAAACCCAGCAAATATATCTCTTATATATTTAAGGAATAAGAGCAGAAATCTGCTTGAACTCAGGCCCAACACAATGCCGAATTTGATACAATGAATAATAGTATCTCTCCTAGATGCAAAGATACAAATGAATATGTTTCTCCTTGAGATCAGTCTGCTGCTACAAAATGATGATCTGCTGTTCAAGTATGAACTTCTTCTATAACTGCGAATTCTGCTCAGCCAAAATAGCGAACTTCTATTGTGTATATTCGAATGTGTATTACCATCAAAAGGTAACCTTGTATATATACCTTCTTGGCGCCTCTTCATATGGGTCGGCCTTTTTGATAGATATTTAAATAACAAATAAGGTCGGCCAGAATAAGTACATTATATATCTTAAATATAAGGTCGGCCCATGTACTAGTGAAGACCGACGCTGCATTAACATCAACACCTGCTGTCCCCCGATACCCGGGACATCCCGGGAACGGGTACGTGGCATTTGGGGGGGGGGGGGACGCGTCCCCGGGTTTCCCTGGTTTTTATTATTATATGATGCAGACATATACTTGTTTTTATATAGTTCAGATGTAGCCCCATACCTGTACCCAGTTTTTGAAAATGGCATATATGTCACCGTTCCCATACCCATATGTACCCTGACTATATGATAGCTAGAAGTTCCACCCATAAACCACAAGATTTGCAGCAAAATGAACTTTTCTGTACAGAGTCTCAGATTTATAATCCAGTAATTATGAGACATGATTTCATCTCTATTCAATCAAACTGATATTTCTAATTTTCACCTCTAAAGTACAGACAAATGTCCTTATACAAACAGTGCATATTTCCAATCATTTTTGTAGAGCAATTATCTGCATACTCCCTATGATAACATCAAATGGAGAAGACATTTTTCAGAAGTACACTTGCTGCAGATACCTACCCTATATAGATTTTCGGACCAATATCTTGCACTTCTATCAATATGCAGATTTTGGTGATCGCTAAATAGTCAAACATGAGAGGAGAACAGCATAAAGAGAAAATCTATTTCACTAATGAAAAATTCAAAAAGAAAATTATAAGACAACTTTACATGGTATGAAATGTAAACAGTGACAAATGCATGAAAAGAGGACCAAGAGAGGCAAGGAAAAGAAATTACAAATTTGAGGAAAAGGAGAAAAATAAAAAGACTAATTGAAGATCATTAGTTGTCCCATAGATGGTCATTAGATCCTATAATGCATGGCAGTTTGAATAGAACATAAGCATTAGCTAAATCAGGATAAACTTGATTACATAACAATAATGTTGCACAATCAAGTTAGAAGGATATAATAACATGGGGTGATAAACCTGCTTCGTTTGCCATTTGTTGGCCATGTTTTTGACCTGGCCAGTTTTAAACTACCAATGCACCCCAAACAATCCAGCCTGTCAAATCCTTAAAAAACAATTAATTTTGAAAATCCATAATAGTTGGTGCAAAATCCTTTTGCAGGGTTGTCTTGTACTCTATTTTATTCAACATGGCCAATTTTCATGCCAGAATTCTTTACCATTTGAGAGATTTTAAATTTCTAAGTTCCTAGCCGACAATTTACAAATAATGTCAAATTTTGGATTTTGGGTGTCCCAAGTGAAAACAATTTCTAGGTTTTGTTCTGCAGTGATCACACATCATCCTGTCCAAATTTCACGAAAAAAGGAGCTTTCAGTTGGGAGATATGAAATTTTTCATCTTTGGGCTCAAAATTGCGATTACAAAGTTTTAAGATTTAAAATTTCATGAAGTTAAATTTTTGTGTCAGAGTTTGACAAGGTTGTCACAACTACCCAAATTCCCGACAGCCATTTTAAAAAAAGAGTAAAAGAGCAATGAAAATAATTTGCCGGAGTTTTGAAGGGGTTCCACAACCTCCTTCGGGTGCCGAAATGGTTATCACAACCATTGAAAAAGCCGATACATTGTTTTGAGCCGTAAGAGATGGGTGAAACGAAGAAGTTTTTCTGGCATTTTAAAGGTTTTAAAACAAGTTTTGGAGCTACATGAAGTTTTGAAACCCTTCTTCTTCACCGACAATGAAGGGGCATACAAATAACAGAGACATTGCGGGTGTAGATGGAGGTCCAAAGATGTTATATGAGCAGCTTAAGATTCAAAGGTCGTTGCATTTGCAGATAAAAGAACATGGAAGATATCTGCAGAAGATGGTTGAAGAACAGCTAAAAAATAGCCGACTCATTTAAGAGTGAAGTGTCTCTGCTTCCGAAGGTTCTTTGGTACAGCCTTCTGATGTTGCACATTGATTTTGGAACTATTCCTGCTGGGAGTATGGACACAGTACAGAAAGAGAAGAACATCTAGATTCAAATTCTATGCACGAACCACTTCCAGTTGTTGGCGAGAACTTAGAAAGTTATGGAAGATGATGCTATAAAGATATCTTGTGATTCAGTTTTTGAGTCCAAAGATTGATCAAAAATCCCCACCGGAGCATAAACTTGTGACAACTATTGATGAGATTAAGCGATTAATACTGAGTTGCAATGGTATTGAATAGACTAAAATCAGAGTTTCTATTCATCAATCCAATTCTAAAGGGGAACGTGACTGTGGAGAACCATTCAAAACTCGCTCCCATTATTGTTGAAGGAAAAAGTGGGGAAAAATGTGGACGTCTCTCTTCCATGGTTTCAAATGAAGTAGTGCCTTCATATGCAATAGCAATGCTTCCATATATCTTAGCTGTTTGTAAAAGGAAATAATGGCGATCATCATGGTAAACTCATAGTCAGAATCCAAGAGTTTGGTATGTCATATCTGTAAGAGATCTGAATGGTGATCAATTTTGAGCAATACATGAAGATACACGTGAGTACTAAGAAGGATATCAAGGAATTATGCAATGATATTTTGCAAAATCTGGAAAGTAAAGGAATGAAATCTGCTGTTTTAAAATCCAAAAATGGTGGCAGAAATTGTTCAAGAAGGAAAGAAAATGAAAGTTGTTACAGCTTTGAAGCCCTGTATACATCTTGTGCCGTATTACATGAAAGAAGCACAATCCTCATATCTCATTGTTGCTGGACTAGTGTTTGCACCTCATTCCAAACCATTAATTGACAATGAATAGAGTGTTAGTTTTCCTTGCTGCTATGTTAGGAATTATTAGATATGCATAAGAGGCTTCTGATGTTCAGAAATTCATACTGTGAGTAGAGATGGCAATAACAGCAGTTGGACATCTATATGTTTTCCCCTTACAAACAATATACAGAGGTATGAAGATAAGACGAAGTCAATGGTTAAGCTTTGCCCGCCATTCATGGGGCATGAGGGTAAACATGTGAACAAGCAATTAAATCAGTCCAACTAATGTATGGTTAAATTCTCTGAAGAGGGCGGCCACTATATGCTCAGTTTCTCCAATTAAAATATCTACCTAAATGCCAAAGAAATACTGACATCTCATCCTTTCAGGTTTGATCATTAAACTGTGCTCAATGCGGGAACAATTGCCAATGAGAATGGAAAGAAAAGAAAGTTATACTTGTCCTTCGAATCCATCAATGCATCTCTGCACCTGTGAAGCACTTTACCATTGAACCTTGATAGTATGGCAGATTTTGGGTGTTAATAAGGATGCCGGTACTGTTGCTGATGAATATGAGCACTTTGGACACACCTTATTCAATGGAAGTATCATTTCAAACAGCAAAGTAGTGGCATTGATGCAGGTTGATAACTTATATGATGCCGAAGACACTCTAACTCATGAAATTACTTAACAAGCACATAGCTGTCAATTTGTATCGAAGATTCACCCCTTATTATAAAATTCATTTTAATAATGATTTAACTTGTTCACGGGAAATAGAGGATTATATTTTTATTTTCATTTTGTAATTGGTTTTAAAGAAATCGTTACAAGAAACTGAAAAGCCTCGAGTTAAGTTATTTATTGAAAAGCATTTCAAACGAAGGGAGATTATTATTATTCAGTTCCAAGGGGGAGAGCAGAACAGTTTTTATTTCTTTTTGAAACACAGTTTGCTGTAAAGAGATACTTTTGGGTCTCTGAACTCATGATTTGCACCAGAAAAATAAAAGAGACATTTTAAATCTGTGTATTTGTCTATGTTCCTTTTTTGATTGTAGATTTCCTGTGTGTCCTTTGCAATCATTCTTTGGTGTATTTTCTGTTATATAAAATTGTGTATGTGTTTGCTGCAGAATCTGTGAATTCCAGTCAACTCATTAATTGAAAAGAACTACTATTCATTATTTCCTGATTATTTGCTCTCTCTTTATTCTAAGTTTGTCAATCGCATTTGTGTCATGGTTATGTACAGATGTTAGTTTGCCTCTACTGCTTTTGGGTTAAAAGCATACCATTATTAAATTGTTCTTGTGATTTTATTGAAAATCTGAGAGGGAGTTGTACCTCTGTAAAATTCAGAGAGTAATGGTTTCTCATAAGGAACAATTATCTTGAGCTGTTGGAAACGGCTGCATCTTCCTTTTTGGGTTGAGAGTCAAGCTTATATGAATAGAACCTAAAGGCGCCAATCTGTTAGCCAACACCATTCACTCAAGTCAATTTCAAACTTACAAGACCAAAACTAATGGTAGAAGAAGTACCCTACCAATCAACTTAGGGTAATGATATCATGCAGATTTTTAGAAATGGAGGTCTTTCTAGTTTACCCTAAGATAACAATCTCTGAATCAAATGGTTAATTTATCCATTAAGATTAAAAAAAACTTGAACATGGAAAACAGAACAACCAATTAAAAGGGATCTGTAGCTTCACTCAGACCTAAACAACATGCAATGCAGTTCTTACTTCTGTACTTTCATCAACCAGATAAATTCCCAATTGACTTGTAAAATGGAATTAACATTTAAATTGAATAACTGTGAGTAATTTAATTTACTTTTAAGTTACCTGTTCTGGTACAAGTACCAGAACCCTGTACAGCAAAAAAAAACTCTTTGGGTACGGAATATATATATAAGTTATAAGATCAGTGGTACTCATAATTACCAATAAATAGAATATTTAAGTACCTCATTATTTATTTGCAAAAATGAGAATACTCAAAGCTCCAAATGTCATTACAGAATGAAAATTAAAAATTACAATCAATATTTAATAGTCCTCATATTCTTCTTCATCAAGGTCAACATTTGGTTCAATTTCATTTGAACCACAATCGATTGGAGTGCCACTCCCACTAGTTGTGTCATGTGTAGAAGCTGCCTAATCTATAGAGACTTCGGCAAGTTGTGCAACTATAGCATCTAAATTAGCACACTCGGGACTTAGATCCCAATTCTTTGTCATGCCCTCATTGTATTCGGGTGTCTTATGTGACAAGAGACAAAGGTTGTAGTGTACATGATCAAATTCTCTTATTCTTTTGCACCCGAATTGTTGCACTTAACTGAGTGGATGGAGTATGTACTCCAATTCCACTCAGTTGAAGAACTCGAACTCACAACCTATTGAATTTACATAGAACATTTAGTATTTAAATTTATAAATTCAAAACATAAGTTATAAAATATGATACATAGCATAATAGCATCAAATGAAAAACGAGAAAAATAAAATATAAAAAATATATACTTGGGGAGAATTTTAATTGCAAGAGGTTGCAGGAACATGGAGCCTTGACCATGTAGATACCACCAATCGTGAGCATATTTCCTATAGTTGTCTCGAAGAGTGGAAACATCATGATGCTTTGAATATGTGAAGGGGCCAAAATCGCTCAAGACAATATTTTGGATATCTTCATCTGAAAATATTTTTCTAAATGCAACCTTGTAGCCAATAGCAACCTCCTCATCCCTATATGATGGCACCCGCCTCAACAACAAAAGTATCTCTTTGCTATAATACTTTGGCGACAAAGCAAATGCTAAGATATGTAAGGGGGTGGTTATCTTGTTCCAACGATCAACGATAATCTTTTGCACAATTTTGAAAGATGTTTTCATCGGGTCATGCTCCTTGGCTTCTATTATATTTTCTTATTTTCTCCACCATGGAGTCTGTGCCATCATAAATTTCACCCAAACATGGGTGATCACTATCAACATACCTAATCGTGCCAATTATGGGCTAGTGAAATTCAAAACATATTCCACATGAGCCCACCACTCATCATCTAAGATCAATGATTTTACTTTTTGGGCTCTTTTTGTGCTTGATTGCCTCCATACACTCCATGGATTGTTGATGACCATAAAACTCAAGGCCTCCCACACCTTCACAAGTCGTCTTAAGACAATTGTGTGAGATGCAAATCAAATTTTGACAACCTATCATGGTATAAAAAATACATGTCACATATTAATAATAGAAAATAAACATTAAAAAATACATTAAAAATAAAATTTAAATTACCTTCAACAACTCCAACCTGAAGAAGGTCCTAAAGATGCCTTGTGACATATGATGATTAATCACAAGCATTTGGATCTCCTCACCCTTTGTGTAGATTTCTTTGAACCACTCAATTTGTGTGTCAATCCTTTGCAATATCAAATGGAGTGAGTGGATTGCACATGGTGTCCAAAACATGTGACTATATGTACCCTCCACTATAGACCCAACTTCCATACAATTGTTAGCTTTATCCATTATGACTTTGACAAAAATTTCAAAGCCCACCATTTCAATGGATTCTATGAGGATATTGGCAATGAAACTTTTAGCTTTTACTTGCCTCTCACAATCCAATCCCTTCAAAAACATCGCGCCTTTAGGGGACACTATTATAACATTTATCAATGGTTTATTTTTGCAATCTTTCCATCCATCAAAAATTATGGACACATTTGTTTCAGGCCATGAATCCTTGATTACTCTCAATGGTGCCTTTCTCTCTCCTTCGCCAATAAGGTGGTTCGCACCTTTTCATACCCAAGACTAACATAATGTAAAATAGCAAATATTTCATACACTTTATGTTACATGTTTCGGGAAACCAAGTCTCGATTAGCTGGATTAGTTATAACAAAGCATCACAACTATTGGTTTCTCAACCATAGCCGGCAACTATATGTACTTGGTTCATTGTAGTCGCGACGGTACTATGCTATTATTATGATGACATTATACTATTGTACTTCTTGTTAATTGATGAATAAATGCAATATCTTATTTTGTGCATTATGTGTTCGTGAATGATTTCTATACATATTCTATGTTCTATGAGTTTAATCCGTTTACTCTCGTAGTATATTTAAACTATCCCAACGAGTAAACGTTTGTCGTCATTGTCTAAGTGAACTTGGAAAAATCACCCCGACGGGAGAATGGTGTTGTAATGGGTCAATCGAACGAGGAACCGGTGCAAGCAAACGAAGATAGGGAAGATGCGCTGACGGAGGATTTGGTGAACCTATGGGACATCTCATTGAGGGACCACGTACAAAGGGAGGCTCTTAGGTGAGAGATCCCTCAGTTAGTCATCTGGGACAGACTACACGTCGACTCAGAGGTCGACCATCTCCTCAACCAATTGCCAAGGTTGCTTGCATGTCATTATATCATATTGCAAGATCTTCGGGCAGAGAGTGACCAAGAACGCCGAAGACAGCAAATACAACAATGGTAAGAAGAAAGAAGCAAACGGAAGGAGCAACGCAACACTAGTCGATGGTGTACTCCCAACAATTAATGATCGTACGACCAACAATTAATTCCCATACAACCCAATAAAGACAAAAGCCAAGTACCAAGCGAGCAAGAAACACTTGAGGAAAGGGTACGAAGATCACTCAAATTAAAGGAATAAGAAAACCGACAAAGGAGACTGAAACAAATTGTTGAAGAAGCGAATGAAGATCTTAATGAAATAAATCAATCCATTGCTAAATTGCACCAAAACCTTGCCGAGGAAACTGACAAAGGAACCTTCAAGACACCGTCTATAGCCAAATTCGAGAGTTGTCCATATCGGACGAGGGACCGAGAATCGGAGGATCTGAGCCAAAGATCAAGAATTTGAGGGAGTACCGAAATGAAAACCCAGGAGACTCGAGGTGCAAGAGAGGCACCGAAATGTCAGGGGAGAAACAATCCAATCAAGTCCAACGCACGAGGAGGCCATCGAGGAAGAAACATGGTGACTTCGCAACCAATCCAAGCGTGGAAAGGCAGAAGCTGTCGAAGTTCACGAGGAATGGTTCAGAGGATCCGGTATGTCATTGCAAAACGTGTGAGACAATATGGATAGTGAATGGGCAGGATGACGTGGATTACTGGCTACAAGCGTTCCCAGCGACACTAAGAGGCATAGCCATAGATTGGTACATAGAACTTGAAGCAGCACAAAAATTCTCATGGCGAGCACTGAAGAGACCATTTGAGGAAGAATTCAAACTTCCTAAGGGTGACAATGAAATAGTAGCAGAGATTTACAACACGAAGCAAGGGAAGCATGAAAACGTACAAGCCTATAATCATAGGTTGAAGGAGTTGCTAGTAAAACTTAAGACTCAGCCCACCGACGATTTGAAGAAACGGTGGTTCATTCAAGGGTTGCTCTCGTCATTGAGGAATAAGATGAAGGTTGTACCTTCGTCATCTATGCTAAAACATACAATCGAGTGATGGATATAGAAAGTGAAAATAAAACATCCTCCCAAGGGAAGAGGAAGACAGACGATGAGGAGAGTACGGACGACAGCAGCGAGGGTGAGTTAAAGAGCATACAAGCACTAAGGAGAGACATGATAAGAATGATGAAGGAACTAAAAGCCGACGAGGATAGTACAAAAGAAACCAAAGAGTTGTGGTGCCCAATGAAGTTGTTCTGCAATATCTGCCAAGTAATGAGACATTCCATCAAAGAATGCCCATACAACTTAAAAACAAGGAGTACGCAAGTGCTATTCACAGGAGAAGAGTCAACCCCACCAAATACACCACTAAAACCCCAAAACAACTCCAATGCATCCCTTGGAGGATATCGGAATAATGGAAGAGGTAACAATAGTTGGCCTAGGAGCAAAATACAATATGATAGTAAAGGGAGACCAATGATATAATGCAGGAAGTGCAATGAGTGGGGGCACTTTGCCAGGGAATGCTAGAATGGTCAAAGTTTAGGGGGAAGATTGTGCAAATGGTGTGGACCAGGCGACCATGAAGACACCGACTGTCCCAAACAGAAGGGCATCGACATGTTAGATGTGGAGGAACACAGTGAAGAGGTACTAGCGATCACCAAAGCACAAACAAAGAAGGCTATCTACCCAGATCCATGTACTGAAAAACAAAGAATGAAGGAAGCCAAGGTAGAGGTGGAGCAGCCGATGGCTAAGGATGTAACATACACCCCTGATTTTTTTTTGAACCACTGTCTGCTGTTTGCTTGTTTGATGATATGTTTGTGTATGTTTTCAAATGCGTTTTCAGATGTATAACAGCATAAAGTAATGATTGCAAATGAAACAAGAGACCAATAGATAACAATGCCTTTTCAATAGAAATTGCAACGTACATCAAGAGCATACATTTTCAGATTCAAATCAGAATATTACAATGAATAATCAGACATGTTACATGAAGTTTCAGACCTGAGATCGGCCTTACAACAGCAGCAAACGAGCTTCGAATATCTCCAAACTCCTCAATGAAGATGTACTGAGAGTCCCTTATGTTTCCATGCCTCCAAATAGCCACCAAACGCTGAAACTAGACTGATATGGACGAGGTTATACAACAGCAACCCCAACCTTGATGCCCTAGAAATGGTACAGCCCTTCTTGAAGATGATTTGCTTCCAAAAATCAGATTTCCACAATAACCCTTGAACAATGCTTGGAAGGGTGGCGCCAAGGCTTGTAGAATCCAATGCTCAAGTGCCCAAAATGATTAATCAACTATCAAAGGTGCTATAAACAAAATCGACCTTCATTCACTGGAAAATTAGAGTTAGCAAAATTTCTGATAAAGTATATCAGACCCCAAGAGCACACCCAGAAATAGTCTTCAATCACCTCCAAAATGAAGCAAACTCCAAAACAAACCTCTACCAATTAACCGAAATCAAAATACCACAAAAATCTTCATCTTCAACCACTCAAAACCCTGAAAATCTGAACTCTGTTGAAGCATTGTGTGATCCTTGGATGGAATCACTCAAAATCTAACTAGGGTGGATCTCTCACCACCAAAACCAACTCAATACAGTGAGGGTTTTCGTCCTCAACACGCAGCCCGAGTACTTTGGAGTTATTCCAACAACATTTTGTTAAGTTGTCAAAAAGAAGATATCCAAATGAGAGCCAAAATGAAGTTTTATAGAGTGAGGGAATTAGGGCAACTTTAGGGTTTGAATTTCTTTTTCCCTCCTAAAATTCATGCCCCCCTTATGAGCCTTATAAAGTTTAATAAATTAAAATAACTTATTCCTCCTTGGGAGTCCTTGCTCACTATTTTGCACTATTCAGCCTCCTAAAAGAACTTTAAGTTATCACCTTAGGCACCAAGGTATTTTTTGATGACCACCTACCCCCTCTCACTAAAGTTATAAAATTATTTTATAAAAATAACTAAGTGATTGATAAAAAGCAAATATTAAAAAAAATCCAACCTTAGGCTCTCCAATGCCACCTCCAAAATAACACTGCTGAGAACACCATGGGCATGAGACCAATTTCCCGAAATAGACTTACTATGAATAGCAACTACAAAAAATCTTAAGTACTCACCAAACACCAACTAGCACCAAACTGCAAATTACTGAGATGCCCTGTGGCTTACTACGAATAATAAGCACTGTAAATTGGTCACTGCTATAAATAGAAAGTCCTTCTGAAAACCAACACTAAGCCCAATGTTCGCTAAAAAGTCCCCTAAACAACTCCAACTAGCCTACGAGAACACTGGAATAGGCTATTGGACAAACCCATTGCTCAAGAGTGAGAAGGGGACATAACAATCCTCCCTCCCCAAGATTGTTTGCCCTCAAGCAATCGCAACTCAGGATGCTATAATATTTGCTCACTCTCCCAAGTAGCATCCTCCACTAGCAAATTCTTCCACTTGACCAAGTACTCCTTAATCACCCTCCGTAATGTATGCTCTCTGACCTCCAATATAGCCTCCGGAATCAAAATCAACTTGCCTTCGTCGTCCAAAAGAGGCAACTCTATAGAGGGAACCACATTCTGACAAGTGCCTTCTTGAGGCGAGAAACATGGAAGACGTGCACCTTGCTACTCTCGGGTAGCTCCAACTCATAGGCCACCTCACCAATGCTCCTGATGACTCTAAAGGGACCATAAAAATGTGGCTTAAGCTTTTCTAACCCACACTTCTTGAGAGTGGATTGCCTGTAGGGCTGCAACCTCAAATATACCATGTCCCCTACCTCAAAAACATGCTCAATGCGGTGTTGATCAGCATATAACTTTTGTTGATTCTAAGTATGTTGTATGTTCTCTCTCAGAGACCTCATGATGTCCTGACTCTCCTGAAGTAGATCTCTGCCTCTAGGTACCCTGCAATCTTTGAAAAGTAAATCAACGAAGCTGGGAGCTTCGTAGCCATATAATGCCATGAATGGAGACATCCGAAGAGACATATGGAAGGTAGAGTTGTAGCAATACTCTCCTAAGCGTACCCACTTAACCCATGCCTTTTGCTACCCTGAGACATAGTTGCGCAGGTAACCTTCCACCCATTTGTTCACCACCTTGGATTTCCCATCAGTCTGAGGGTGTTAACTAGTGCTAGGGGTCAGCTCCATACAACATAATTTGAATAATTCTTGCCAAAACAAACTCATGAACTTGTCCCCATCACTGATGATGGTCTTAGGTGTTCCATGAAGCCTAAACACCTCCCTAAAAAATAAATATGCCACTTGTACTACTATAAACCCTGCTGATATGAAAAAAAACTGAGCAAATTTAGTCAATCTATCCACCACCACATAAATAATATCCTTTCTTGCACCTTAGGAAGCCCTATGATGAAGTCCGTTGATATGCTTTCCCATTTCTGAGTAGGAATGGGAAGGGGCTGCAATAAACCAGCAAGGTAAGTGTGCTCATTTTTGTTTTGTTGGCATACTTGGCACTCACGGACATACTTAAGAACGTCATCCTTCATCCCCTTCCATGAGAATCTCTCACGGATATGTCTATATGTCTTATAATATCCAGGATGACCAGCCATAGGAATGTCATGGAAAGCCTTAAATATGTGCACTTTCACCTTAGATTCAGGAGTTAACCATACTTTATCCTTATAGTAAATGAGACCATCTCTCACCTGGTACTTATCATCTTGTAATGACCCATCAAGAATGTTATTGGCTAGTGCATTCTTAGCATAATCAGCCTCTATTTTATCCTTACAATCTGCTACTATGACTGAAATGGAGCTCAAATGTGGCCTTCTTGACAAGGCATCAGCCACTACATTCTTCTTTCTTTTGATATATTCAATGTCAAAGTCATACCCCTGAAGTTTACTCACCCATTTTTGCTGCCTCTCATTAAGATCCCTCTAATTAAGGAAGTACTTAAGGCTGTTATGATCAATTTTCACTACAAATCTACCCCCAACAAAGTACTATCTGAACTTGGCAAGAGCATGCATAATCACCAACATCTCTTTGTCATAAATAGAGTAGGCTCTCTCACCTCTTCTCAACTTCTTGCTCTCGTAGGCTATTGGATGTTTATTTGCATGAGGACAGCTCCTGTGCCTTCACCCGAGGCATCACACTCAAGCTCAAAAGGCTTGGAGAAATTAGGAATGGCTAAAACTAGGCACGTGCTCATCAACTGCTTGAGTTTATCAAAGGATTGTTGCGTTGTTTCAGACCAAACAAATGCCCCCCTTTTGGTCAAATCAGTGAGTGGGGCAACGGTGCAACCAACTATGAAAATCCTTTGACAAACCTCTTGTAGAAACCACAAAGCCCAAAGAACCCCTTCAACTACGTGAGGTTTGTAGGTGGAGGCCAATCATGAATAGCCAAGAAGTGTTGGTTCATGGTGCCTCAAGGAAAACTACTCAAGCACATAGTATGCAAGGCAGAACCGATCCAGATAAGATCCAAGTGATTATGCAAAAGGAACCACCCCAAAATGTCACCGAAGTGAAGTCGTTCCTCAAACATGTCGAGTACTACAAAAGGTTTATCAAAAACTTTGCCCAAATTTCGTACCCACTGGATATACTCACAAGGAAGGGGCAAGTGTTCGAGTGGACAGAAGCACAAGAAGCAACCTTCAAGGAACTAAACGTACAATTGATCAGTTCGCCGATTTTGGCATACCCGGACTGGAACAAGGAATTCCATGTGCACGTGGATGCTTCAAACTATGCAATTGGAGCAACACTGGCACAAGTGTGCATACAAGGGCTAGACCATCCGGTGTTCTTTGCCAATCGGCTGTTGTAAAAAGCGAAGAACTACAATACCACAAAGAAGAGGCTCTTGGAATGGTGTATGTTGTTCAAAAGTTCAAACACTACCTATTGGTGACTCCATTCACATTCTACGTGGACCACCAGGCATTGAAATACTTGGTAAACAAGTCCATTATCCAGCGGAGGGTAAGTTGATGGCTTCTACATTTACAAGAATTCACGTTCACCATCATCGTATGATCGTGGAAGAGTCATGTCATCGCCGACCAATTGTCAAGAATCCAATCTGGTGAGCCACCCGAGGGAGTAAATGAAGACTTCCCGGATGCACATATTTGTCAACGTCCTCATTCTCGAGGGATATGCCACCTACTGAAAGGTAGAAGTTGATACTTAAAGTAAACCTTTTCAACTGATCAACGGACTACTATATAAGATTAGATTTGATCAAGTGTTCCGACGATGTGTGGAGGAAGAGATTCTTGGCGTACTAAAGGAGTCACATGAAGGACTGGCAAGAGGACACATGGGGCTCAATTCCACAACATGGAAGATCTTGTTGGCAAGACTATGGTGGCCGACCGTGCATACAGATGCTCAAGAATGGGTGGTGGGATGTGACACATGTCAAAGAGTCCGCAAACCACTAAAGAGGGATTTTATGCCACTCTTCCCATCTCAACCACAAGAATTGTTTGAACGGTGAGGATTGGATTTCATCGGGCCACTAAAGGTTAGCCAACTACACCAATGCAGATATATAGTCATCGCCACCAAGTTCTTAATGAAGTGGGAGAAGGCTCGGGCATTGCTAGATAACACTTCATTGAGTACAGCAAGATTCATGTACAAGCAAATTGTCATAAGGTACGGCATCCCAATCTAGATCACCAACGACAGAGGGGGCCACTTCGTTAATCATGTCATTCGATTGATGATGATGGAGTTCAAAATCTTGCACAAGTTTTCTAGCCCGTACTACCCAAGAGCGAACGGACAAGCACAATCAACCAACAAGGTACTCGTCTCTTTCATCCACAAGTTGTGCGGCATCGAAGAGGCAAATTGGGAAGAAAAGTTATTGGCCATACTGTAGGCATACTATACGACCTACAAGGTAACCATCAACCACACACCGTTCCAGCTGATGTACGGCCAAGAAGTAGTAGTGCTGACAAAATATATGGTGCCAAGCTTATGAATTCCAGTGGAAAACAGACTTGGCGATACAGAGAGTTGGAAGGAAAGATTGTTTCAATTGAACAAGTTGGACAAACGACGAGTAATCGCACAGTGGGCAATGGAGGTAATGCAGAAACAAAGGAAATTCTGGCACGACAAACATCTCTAGTGGGCAAACTTCCAACCAAGGCAGTTAGTCCTAAAATATAACAGTCGTAACGAATTGAAGCCTGGAAAGTTTAAAACAAGGTAGGGGAACACAGAGCAATCAGACTAGAGAGATTAGACGGCACTATACTAAAAGATCCAATCAACAGGTCTAAGTTGAAAATATACAAGGAGAGAAGAGAAGAACCAGTTCAAATCAACATGCTCAGATACACAACAAAGGAGGATTGGCCTATACAAAAGGATGAAACTATGGAAGATCAAGACTAGGGTGTAGGCGGCAGCCAATATGTTGCAAAAGAAGATTAATAATGATAGAAGACACTTTCATTTCTACTGTTGACAAATACAACGATGATCTAATAAAATAAAAGAAGGAAAATAACATGAAGACGTCAAAGGTGGTGATGATGGACGAACTAAGGCAAATTGTGCCAAACCCAACCAAACCACCGACGGCAAATGGAGAGAATGTTACATGGTACCAACAATATGGTGAACAGTACGTCGATGAGAGCATCAAAGGTATGGGACTTGCTCCTTTAGTAGAAAATATTTGATTTGAAATTTATGGGTACCTATTGTCAAGAGGAATGCTACAAGAGGCCTCCATACACATGCAAGTGGCATTACACATCAAAGTTAAAAGTTTGGAAAGGTGTGGAAAAAAGGGGTTCGATGAGAAAAAATAAGTTGAAAATAGAAAAAATAAAGGAGAAAAGGAGAAAGTCTGAAAATAAAAGAGAAAATGAAAAAAAGAGGGGTGAAAAATCAAAAAATGATATAAAAGTGGAGTTGGAAAAAATTAAAAATTAAAGTATGGAAGGAAAAAACAAAAATTGGGCAAAAGAGACAAAAATCAATTAAAATACTATTGCCTTGTTATAAAGTGTCGACCATAGAATTAAAAATCAATAAAGGACGGAGGCAATAGAGTAAAATATCAAGGGAAATATTAATGATCGTATGACTCAAGGGAGAATAGAATACATCAAAGCAAATTTGCCCAAGGCTCGCACTAAAGGTCAAGCTCATACATGTTGTGACCTTTTTCACACATCACCCCATCCAAGATGGGGACCCCCTAATTTTTGCTCCATTCTGGTCTTTTGGCTTTGGTTCTCTCTATCTCTGATCTTTTGTCCTTCCGAGGATGTCCCGTCTTTGACCTAGATTGAAATGATTGCCAGGTCTACGAAATTAGAGTTTCCATCCTTTATGCTTGTTTCAGGTCAAATTGGGTTATCAAGGTGAAATCTAAGTGCAGCAGTGCAATCAGGAAGCTCAAGGCAGGATCCTACTGAAATCCGACAACTTACTATTTTTAGTAAGTACCTAATCTGAGGTCTTTTCCTCAGGATTTTGGAATTCTAATTACTTCAACGCATTCAGGCAGCTTCGGAGCATCCACACGTGAAATTTGAACAGATTCAGACAACTGGCTATTTTTAGCAATTCAGCCTTTGGAGGCTATTTTCAGGGCTTAAACATACAATTCTCCAATGCATGACTAGAGAATGGATCTGGGTTTTTCAAGACCTTCGCAACAGTATAACATGCAAACCGGGATGAGGACTTTCAAAATTCAACCTTCAGAGGCTATTTTTAGGGTTTGCATGCAGAGTTTTACAATGCATGTCCGGATATTCAATGTGGGTTTTGCGAGAGCTTCGCAGTGGTATGACATGCAAACGGAATGAGTCAATTTTAAGGGACTTACTATTTTTAGCCAGTGCCAGAACATTGACCAGTTTTCTGGGTTTTTTTGGGTTTTTCTGGGTTTTTTGAGATCCCACGGGCACTGTGACATGCAAACTCATTCGACGTCTGATGGACCACTTTCCGGACACTTACTATAAATAGCAGCTTCAGCCCAGCGATTACCCAACACTTCATTCCAGCAAGCACAGTGACAAACAGTAGAAATCAAGGCGATCGGGAGCAGTCGGGAGCGCAGGCAAGTCAAATTAGGGTTCCCATGCTATGTCTAAAAATAAATGGAACAAAGTACAGAGATGTCAAAGCAAAGCACGCCACCAGGATCAACATCCTTCAGGCTACCTACTGACAAAATTTGAGCACGATCTGAATACTTACTATTTTTAGTAAGTCATCTCATGGCTATAAATAGCAGGTCAGTGCCTAGGGCAAGTGTGAACAGATCACTTACAACATCAGGAACAGGTGAAGTGAATTTCAAAGCAAACAAAGATACAGAAATTGATCAATTTTAGGGTTTGCTAAAAATAGCAAATGGCTAAAAATAGTATGTACTGTGCCAGAGAGCGTATGAACAGGGTGACAAAAGTCAGCAGAGGCACAGCCACGCCAGCTCCAGCTCAGAACGAGATGAAGTGCAATGAAACCCTAATTTCTCCAAGTTTGCTAAAAATAGAAAGCCAAGGCATGGCTAGGGCATGGAAAATGTATAAGTGATAACGGGCATAGAAACCCATGAAATGCGCCTGAAGTAGGGAGAAAATTGCTAAGTGTGAAATTTCCTTCATGATATGCTGAATACGCCTTCAGAGATAAAATGGAAGTAGAGTATGCCATATGCGCCCAAGATTTCCTGGAGCAGGGGTCAAATGCGCCCACATAAGGCAAAGGCATGATAAATTTCACTAAGGCATGAAAATTCCTGGAGGACCCCTCAAATGTGCCCAAGGATGGAAACAACATAGTTGAAATGCGCCCAAGGATGGAAACAACATAGTTGAAATGCGCCTAAGGGAGGTGAAGAGCCACTAGATATGGGCGGAATTCCTTCTAACACCCTCAAATGCGCCCAACATGGAAGTTGCATAGGCTATATGTGCCTAGGGAAGGTGAAAAGTCACCATAGTCGTGGATTTTTCCCCCTCACATCTCAATATGCGCTCAAAGAAGGAAGTCTACATGCTCATATGCACCCAAGGGAGGTGAAGAGTCACCCAAGGCGTGGGAATTCTTCCACTACCCCTCATTTGCGCCTTCATGTTCCTCCTCCCTATAGCAAATGCGCCCAGGGTGGCAAGGTAAAAGGGTAAAAATGTGAAAATGATTGAGGAAATGCGCTAGGTTTGAGTAAATTCCCTCACACATGGTGAAGTGCGCTCAAGGAAGGTGAAGGGTCACCATGCACCAAAGGCAAAGTAATACTAAAGGTGGCGTGATTTTTAAAAGGCTAAGGGTTGGAATTTTCCTCCTCACCATGTGAAATGCGCCCAAGTGAGTGGGGACTTGGAAATGAAAATTGCTAAGTATGAGAAAGGAAGTCTAGGCGTGGAATTGCCTAAGGAATGGAACGGAAGCATGGCATGCTAAATGCGCCCTTCAGAGGGTAAGGTGATAAAATTTAAATTTTAAAATAAATTCCTAAGGCATTTTCTAAAGAGAAAATGAAAATACGCCTACAAGTAATGCTAGAATTTCCAGAGTAAAAAAGTCTTCAGAGAGAAAATTCTTCAGAGGGAAAATCAAAGAATAATGTCGAGGCAGAGAAACTTGAGATTGCAGGAGTGGAAGACATCCGGATGTGAAGAGAAATAAACCTTAGCCATTTTATTATTTTTAAATAATAAAAATTAAAAGTACCCCTTCGTCCGGATACACATGAAAACGATGGATTCTGAAAAGAATTTTCTTCTGGGTATTGAACGTTTGCAATCTAGAGATGATTCAACTTACTCCACGCCTCGCTCATATCGTTTCGGTGGATATTTTGCCTAGTGCATATTTTAAATAAAATTCCTAAGGGAAATTTGAAGGATTTCTCTAAAGCAAACAGATAAAATGAATGAGATGTATTTCACTAGAAGTTTGAACTGGATAATTTTGCCAAAGCGAAGGTGAGATTAAATGATTTAGCCAAACAATTCGAAATTGTCCAAGGAGTGAATGATTTGATATTTTGAAGAACAATACGATGAGGCAGGCCTATGCAGAGATGATGAATTCATGATTCTAGAAACTTGAGATTCCGATGCCTCAGATGACAAGTGTTACGACTGGAAAAGAGAGGGAAAGTGGAATTCGAAAATGTGCTAAGTATAGCCTCTGCAAGAATTCGACTTGGCTATAATATTCTGAGTCTTCTTCATTCTCCTCACAAGTTGTTGAATACAGAGCATTTGCTGAAGCTGAAGTACGTTTTTGCTGAGAAGTCTCAAGTTGTTGAAGAGGTGCGAACTTCCTAGCTTCCAGTGGCTAAAAGTGAAAGGTACAATTTAGCTTGTTGAAGTTGCAGTTGCTGAGAGGTGCGAACTTCCTAGTTTCCAGATACTGCAATTGTTGAGAAGGTACAACTTTGTGGAGAAGTTTCATTCGACTGCTGAGATAAACGAGGTTAAGTCTGGACATTTTTTTTTTAAATTGCTGAGAAATCTGAAGTTGAAAGGGCTGCAGTTGCTGAGAAGTACGAATTTAAAAAGAAACTTCACAAGGTTGCTGAAAACGCATTTAGGAGAAGTCTCAAGTTGCTGAAAGTACATTTTAGAAGAGGAAGTATGAATTTGAGAGAGGTCTCAAGAGCTGCTGCAAATACCGAAATTTCACAGCTGAAGTGAACAAGATAGTTGAGAATGGCCGAATCAAGCAGAAGAGCTGCAGGCAGGAACAGCCACACCGAATCCAGACAAGCGGTGATCAAGAAATTAAGCAAGTCCTTCTTGCCAGAGTCAAAATTCTCATCAAAGTTGGGCAAGCTGGCTGACACAAATTTAGGCTCGTTCAACCTGGAGGCATTCAAAAGAAGGATAATGGGGACTGGAGGCCATCACCCATCAGTGACTTCGCACAATATTGTCAGAAGTGGACTGTATGCAGCTACCAATTTTCCGCCAGCTATTCGGTGCCCAGAGCTCATCATGGAATGCACCCACCACTACAATGCAGAACAGAGGACAGTCACTTCGCCAGATGGCAAGGTATTGGCTAACCTGACACCAGAGGCAATCGAAGAGGCGTTTGGGATTCCAGTGCATGAGAAGATGATCTACAAGACAAAAGAAAGGGCTGAAAGAATGTATTCATCCACAACGGACCGATGTGCTGATTTGATAAACACCAGGTGGATGATCAAGCCCAAGCCAACTCGTACAAAACTACCCAAACAGATAGTCTCAGAAGATTTGAGGCAAGAGTTTGGTGATCTGATTATGATGTTGAGCAGAGTTGGAGGATCCCCCCAAGCGTTCATCTTTGAACCTTGGATGTTTTATTTTGTCAACTTGGTACTAAAGGGCAAAGATCACATGGACTGGGCACTATTGATCAGTGACTACATTCATGAGCAGCTCCGTGGGGTGAGGAGAACGAAAATGTTTTATATGAGCTCTTACCTTTTCTATATGCTAGCTCGCATGACAAAGTATAGAGGGATCTCCTACAAGGAACCAATTGGATGTGGTTCCCATCAGTTTAAAATACATGAGGCTTGTCCACAGTTGCATTTGACAAGCACAACTAATTACAAAAAGGTCAATGACGCCTTCACGATGCATATCACGAGGACCTTGCAGCAAAGAACCCATCACAGAGTGTCCAGGGAAGCACAGGAAATAATCGAGATATTCGGATGTTGGTTTATCCAATTTCCAAAGTTCACCTACATAAGGCTGCAAGGATTCTCTTCGTACCCTTATAGATTGCCTCGGTATCCCACAAACAGGATAGTGATGCTGGAAGTATCTAGGCAACTGATTGCCTATGATAAGATTCAGACGAAAAAGAAGAAAGGTGGACTTGCATTCCCAATTACCATGGGGAATTCAGATGAAATATGCCCATCGCTGCAAGCAGCAAGGGAGGCGGAAGCGGAGCTCCAATTCTTTCACCTTTCCTATCACACCAGCAGGCACTACTACGATCCCCACAGGAACATCAGATGGATATTGACAGAAGAGTTCAGGCACAAGGCACAGATCGAGGACTTTTGGGCCAGTGCAGTGGATGAGATCGAGGTTAGGAAAAGAATGTTCTCTTGGATACCGTTGGTGATGGTCAGAGAGTGCGAGATTGTCCCAGTACCGGATCAGATTGAGGAAGACATAAGCGTAGTACAGACTGACTACGAAACAGTGAGAGATACGCCCCTACCACTCCCAGATTGGTCGGAACCAGAGATCACCGACTTGGATACACTTTGTATCCCAGTCTTGACATTTACACGGAGTTGGGTAGAGAGGCATGTCAACCGACTCAAGGGAAGGTCAATTCCCCTCACGTACAATTTAATGGGAGACAGATTACCGACAACTAATCAGAGGAGATAGAGTAATCCAACCCCAGAGCCTAGAAGAAAGGAGCCAGTTCGACCTAAGCCTGTGGTAGTTGAGGAGTCCTTGCATACGCCATCTCGGGCACATTCTTCGAGTATGCAAGAGGTATCCCTATTTGCTGATTAGAGGGAGAGATTGGATGTAGAGCAGACAGTGCAAGTGGCAAGTCAGCCACCTCGTAGGGAATCAGTAGGCCAGAGCATCAACATGCCCCAAGAAGATAATCAGCAAGAAAACCAGCAAGAGACAGATGAGGGGACGGCTACTGATACTCAGTTTCAACAGGAGATTGAGGCAACTCTCGAGGATGATGCTGCTTCTGATCATGATACCCAGAGCTCAGGAGACACTGAGCCCATTGATAATGATGAGCCTCGCCGAAGCAAAGGCAGAAATGAAGTTCACGAGGTAGAGGCCGAGGTAGAACAGCCTTTTATTATATCGGACACACGACAAGAGGTGCCAGAATGGCTAAGGGATAGAATGAGGCGTGATCCTGTGGATGAGACCGATCCCGCAGCTGAGATGGAGGAATTATTACAGAGGATTAGCGCACCTCCAGCAAAGAAAAAGGCTAGGAAGTTCTCTAAAATATCCACAGATGAGGATGGGTCTCGAACTTTACATGTGGCAGCGCCTCGGGTAGAGTGTGATCGGGATGAGGCCGTTCCTGAAAATTATATTGTTACAACTATAGAACTTGGCCGCCCTACTGGAGCACAGGTAGTAGAGGAGTGCGATAATTCCTATCAAGCACTCAAGGATAGATTGTCCTACGTTGAGGGCAAATACAAGAAATTGAAGGTAGAGCACAAGACACTGATTGGCTGCATGCAGCACTTGTCCCGTCCTTGTGGGCAAGAGAAACCGGCAATTGAGCTTCCAGCTGAATTTTCCAGGGAGTCAATCAGTGGGTTAGAGGATTTGAAGAGAATGGCACAACAGGCAGACAAATGGGTTGCCAGCGTCCATGCAGAAACAAGGAAGTTTATGGAGGATCTTGCACATGCCTATCGGCAAGCCTCCGATATTATGGAAAGGATGGATGCAGTTAACCATGCTTGGGGTGAGGCGCGTATCTATCAGACGAGAGTTGTTCTCCGTTTAGGGGCTTTGATGGGCATACCTCAACAGACTTTGGTTGAGGGAGGTGTTATTAAGCAGGGGGATAGATACGACTTCACCGGATGGTACTCTTCAGTAGTCACAGGTCGGGGATTCTACAATGCATCATAGACGGATTCTGTCAGGGTCAGAAAGGCCATGACGAACATCCTAGATAGAATTCTCAACACATTGGAGGCAATCTTTGCCAGGAGGTTGACTTCTGAAGAGGTAACTGCAAATGGATTGAAGAGCAGATTGACACCATTCTTTTCTAAGGTGAAGACCTTCATGCAGGATGATTTCGAGAACACTGCTACGTTCTCCAGTATCATACAAAACACCCAAGACACCCTTGTTGCCTGGAACAAATCATGTGCCCGACATGGGCAAACAGTTACAGTTTTAGAATTTCAGTTGGATCACATTCCTCCCATTTCGGATCGGGAAGTTGAGGCAATATTGGCCAGGTTCATCAGATTTGCAGCCAGCGAGAAGGAGAAAGGAAATGCCCTTCTAGACGATGACCTTTTGGAGGGAGATGACGTGCATTGATGGCGGTTAGTGGTTCATTGATGAGGAGTGGAGGGCGCATTCATTGCCCCACTCTCTCAGTGGCGGTTTTTAGGGCTAAAACCCTAATCAGGGCTTAGGTGGCTCGATCTGAGCCTTCCATTGTATTTCGATCTAAGCCGTCCACTGGACTGGGCTAGATATAAAAGGGGTATCCCCCCTCATTTGTAAAATAGTTAGAAGATATCAGAGTTAGACAGAAATCAGAGATAGAGTTGAGCTAGATAGAAGTTAAAGTAGAGCTAGGAGTTAGCTTAGTTGGAAAGGAAAGAAAGACTTTCCCTTTTGAAAGTTTTTGCAAAAGATTGTTGTGTAAGACTCTCATGATATAAGGATTTCATTGATTGGTGACTTCATTTTGTGTTGTGGGCAGTTGACGAGATCTTTTCGTCTTTCCAATTCGAATAGAGTAGAGTAAAGTAGATTTTGTTTTCAAGCAAGTAGTGTTAATTGTGGAATGTGACATTGGTTTGAGCATATCTTCCCGTATCCATACCACTGGCGGACTTGCTGACGGTAAGTCTGCCCCCTGTGTGGTCAACTGGAATCTCAGCGCTTAACTTCGATTGTGATTAGTGTGCCCACTTGCTTCGTTGTGAAGGGGTGCGCATGGTGAATCTCAATTTGAACATCTTATCCATCCTTTGAAGATTGCACCAGCTTTGTCAGAGTTGTCCGAAGGGGAGACGAAACAAAGTTCGGTTTGAAGATTGTTAAAGCTAGTCCTTACATTCCACCCTTAGAAATAGATAGTAGAATTCCTACCCCTACCCCCTCCTTTAAATTTAGTATTTCCCAGTCCGTTCAAATACCAGAGTATCATAGCTAAAACCTTTCATTTGCTTGAGCCAATAAAATCGAACAATTACGTAAGTCCCCTTGGAATACCTAGCATATTCACATCAACCAACTGAGTCTATTCGCATTAAAGGAACCTTGGAGTTGAACGCATGAACTTTCACACAATCTTAGCATGCGGAATACTTTGATCAAGAGAGAATAGAGTGACCGTTGGACATTTTATTCTGTGCTGGCGTTGTCATAAAACACACGTCAACAATACAGAGGAGGATTCACACAAAGCATCATAAAGGCATCATCATACAGGACATTGTTGCTCTTACCATCATCAACGGCATAACAAGAACAAGCTCACAAAAGGGTAAATCGCACAGCAAAGCGGTAGTACAAAGAACCCTACAAGTCGTACAAAGGCTTACACGACAAGGTTTAAAGTAGAAACAAAGTGACAATCTCGCCATCCACAGAAAAAAGCATCGTACGACATCCATCGTACGGAGGAGCTTGTATGGCAATGAAGAAAAAAGGGTCGTCGTATGCCAAGGTCTAAGACTCGTCTACAAGAACGTACAGAAAGCACAATCCATCCAGCGGAGGTTAGAAAAGTCGATACGGCAAAAGTTGGAGGAAGTGGTACAACAGAAACTAAAACAAATCGTACGAAGAGCACACCACATTCAGGTCGTACATCCAAAGCTCAAGAAAATCATACAATAGGCATTCAAAACTATCAGCAAGAGAATAGTACGCTTATTGTATAGTGGGAGTGAGTTTCAAGTGTTTGTACATCGTACGATACATACACAACAAATTGGAGGACATGACCAAGTAGAAGGATTGAATGCCAAGAGATTGACGTGGTATAGCAAGGCAAGGAGTAGACAGGTAAAAATAAGACTAAGTACAAAGAGAAGAGAGTTGTACGGCTACAATAGCTCAAATTGTAGGGGATGTTGAGACTACATCGGAGATGGACATTGAGGAGGCGATTGCAATAGCAGTACCACCCCTATGACCAGCAACATTCATCCTCCCACTACCGACATTTCCGCCAGTTGAAGTCACAACATCGGCACCAATACAGCGTCGATGCCAGCAATTACAACATCGGCGCCAATCACAGCGTCAGTGCCAACAATCATGGCATCAATGCTAGTAGTCATGACATCAGTGCCAATCACATCATCGATGCTAGTCAAAGCATGGGTGCCAATCATAGCATCGGTGCCAACATCAATGCCAATCGCAACATCAATGCCAATCACAACATCAGTCGCAACATCGATGCCAGTTGCAGCATCACTACCAATCAGAACATTGGTGCCAGTTACAGCATCATTTGTAGCATCAGTGCTAGTTACATCGATGCCAATTACAACATCACGGCCAGTAACATGGGGGGCAATCACAACATTGGCGATACTACCACCCTCAATGGCAATGCCAAGTACATTGCCAGCATCAAGAGGGTTGTCCATTGGATCTGCTGAATCGCCAATTTCATCGACTAGACCGTTAGGAGCACCAAGAGTAGCCCAGATTGATGACTAGCTGAACACAGTTGGCTTGGTAATTGAGGTTCTAGATTTGCCACCTCTAAGCCCTTCTGCGACCTTGGACGAAGGCCTAGATCAAGGATGCATACCTATCCTAACGAGTGCGAACCAACAACAGAGCTTTACTACAATGATGACAGAAGGTGAGGGTATGCAACAAGATACTCCACCAGTGACAATAGGTGATGCCGAGCTAATGGGAGCCACACAGGAGAGTGGGGGACCATCGTTGGAGTCTCCCATAGTAGCCTAGAGATCACCACCGCCCACCCCATCGAGCGAAGAGGAGGATGAGTCCAATGGGGCTAAATGGTTCGCATTGGAGATGTCGAAGCCGGATGCATCTGATCCCTTGGGAACAATACAGAAGTATGTTGAGGACCTTCAGAGCGTGGCAGCAGTGATGCATTGGATGGGGGAATTTTCCAAGCAACTCAAAATTGGTTGATCACCACTTGTAGCACAACAGGTTCAAAGAATCTTGGGATTTGTGTAGATTGGTTGTGAGCAAGAATTTGCATGTTGCTTCACCACCAGGGGATGGCTAGTAATAGAGACTCCAGCAATGCTCAAGGCATGGCGTGGAGCACGACCCCTGATTGCAAGGAGGGATGGTTGGGTGATTGCAATTTTATTGAGCATTGAGGAGGCTTTTAGGGATGTTTTTACGAGCTAAAGCGTAGTTGTAACCACAGAAGTAGCAATGAAGGGGAAGGGTGAGGCACTTCGGCTCGTGCAGAAGATAAAGGAGGAATGGACGGAGCACATGAAGAAGTTCCAGGTACAGTTGGCCCAACAAACCCAACTTGCCAGTACAAAAAAAGCTCGAGCATCAACCTTAGAGGCCAAAGTGACAAAAGTGGAGAGGGAGGCGAAGCAGAGAAAAAGGGAAGCTAAGCAAAAGGTGAAGGATTTGGAAGATCAGCTTGCAGCGAAGAAGACGAAGGTGGACCAAGTTAAATGCCAACTGATGGAGGCGGCCCACATGATGAAGGCAGCCAGGGAGCGCGAGATTGTGGCTGACCATCAACTCCGACTGTGTATGGAGGAGGTCTGGAGACTGAGAGTGTTGCGCTCCCCGACATCCACCTCGACATCATTTGTTCACCCAAGGACATCTTCATACCCCCTTCCTCTCAGTACTACATTTTGTTCTTGTAATCCCCATCTTTGGCTATCATGTCGTCTGGAAAACAACTTATTTTGTGGGGGGAATGATGTAGTCGGTCGTAGTCGGTTGTAGTCGTCATAGTGGTCGTAGTCAATCATAGTGGTCATAGTCGGCTATAGTTGGCCGTAGTCAGTTGTGATTAAATAAAACTATAGTCAGATAGCAAATATTTCAGACACTTTATGTTATATGTTTCGGGAAACTAAGTCTCGATTAGCTGGATTAGTTATAACAAAGTGTCACAACAGTTGGTTTCTCAACCATTGCCAACAACTTTAAGTACTTGGTTTATTGTAATCGAGATGGTACTATGCTATTATGATGATGACATTATGCTATTGTACTTGCTATTAATTGATGAATAAATGCAATATCTTATTTTGTGCAATATGTGTTCGTGAATGATTTCTATACATATTCTATGTTCTGTGAGTTTAATCCATTTACTCTCGTAATATGTTAAAACTATCCCAACGAGTAAACAAGGAGACTTCGCGACCTGAGATGAGTTTTTTGGATTTTTTTTGGGCTTTTTCTAGTGGTGATGGCTATTTTTAGTAAGTGCCAGTCAAGCTTCGTTTGGACCAGTTTGGTGACTTAACTCACTATTTTTAGTAAGAGTTATTTTTAGTATCTAGTCTAAGATCCATTCATCCGACAGCTCAAAGCAAAGTTTTCTATTTTTAGCAATGATGAGTTCTCTTGGTGGTCAGGATTAATATTTGTTATTTTGCCACTTAAGTTTATAATGTTGCTATTTTAACTTTAAGTGAGGAGGGTGTGGGTCATAAGAGGAACCCTTGACCTAATCAAGTAATGTTGTTTTTAAAAAAGGGTCAATCTTATTTCATGTGACGCCTAGAAAGGGAGTTTATTTATCATTTTTTAAGGCTAATGTTATGCCTCATAAGGTGGGACGCCTAGTTTGGACTTAATGTCAATTTTAAATAAAAAATGAAAAGTGAAAGTTTGGAGGCAAAAAGTTGGACGCCCCTCTTGGGGTAATTTCATGTCATTTCATAAAGTGAAATGAAAAGGAAAAAACATTCAAATTCAAATGCAAGTTGCCCTAACTTTTCCCTCACTTTATAAATATGAGTTTGAGCTCTCATTTGCATATGCAGGCTTCTGACAACATAAGAAGACTTTGCTGGATTGTTTCTAGAAATTTGTACATTGCTGGTTGAGGACGAAACCCCTCTCCTTCAATTGCTGGTTTAGTGGTGAAAGACCCACACTAGCTGGTTGGTGCTTTGATTGAAGATTTTCAGTGTTTTGGCTTGTTGGTTGAGCATTTTGGATGGTGAAACATGAGGATATTTTCAGTATTTTGATGGGTATTTTTATGTTTGGTCTTGGTGTGTGGATTATTACATTTTGGTGCGAGTTTGTAGCTGATTCCACCTATTTTTTGAGATCTGATACAAATTTCTGAGGACTGAAAATTGCATTTTCTGAGTAGCTTGAAGGTGCCAATCAGGTCATATCTCTGTGGTGTGCGAGAAACTTCTTCTGGGTATTGCTTCTTTGGAAACTCAATGGCTGGGCGCCCGAAAATGACTATTCACTTGCATTATTTGGTGAGAATCTGAATTTTAGAGCCAAATCACCCTCCTAGGGAGCAGCGCCATTACCTTGGGATTGGGGTTTTCCATATCTGAGTTGAAATCAAATGTTGCAGGTCTGTACATTCCTTGTTTTGGGCATCATTCCATGGTTACATAGTGGTTTAATGACAGTGAACAGTTTGGAGCGGATAGCTCTTGCAAAGGGTTGATTTGTGAGGATAGCCTGTTTTATGGCACATGAACTGACCCAACTTTAGCTCCTAATAAAGTTACTGGTAAATTTTATTTATATAAGCTTACTACAAATTTGGCTTGTATTTATATAAAGATTATTAGATCAAAAATATATAAAACACAAAAAGTCAGTCGTCACATTATTCACAAGAGGGTGATTCTAAGATTGTATCCTAAAGTAAGGACTGATGGAAATCATTGTTATATTGTTAGGTCTTTCTATTAGGCTGGCAGCTCAAACATTGGCCGGGTGGTAAATAAGACTAGCTTCCCTCTTATTTATTAGATTTCAATGAGTATAGATTTATGCCTATATTCTCCATGTATATAAAGGTGTTTCTATCTTTCTAACTGAATTTCTTGGTGTGCACCTAATTTAATACTTGTACTTTGAAGCATGCACTCAGCATTATGAAAATGCCAGTTTTTACCCTTTCAAGAAGAAAAATAAATTGAATTTTATAATGCTTTTGCTTTAATTGCTTCCCAATGTCACTCATGTAACCACCTTCATAGACATGACTTGAGTTTGACCCATTATTACTAAAGAGTCAAACTTAACTTGTGCCAGAAAGAAGGCAAACAGTTATTTCTTGCTCTGAGCTTGAGTAAGGTTACTCAACAAAAACTCAGTCATGACCTGACTAAACTGAGCAAACACTCAACAAGGTATGGTGAGGGTCTTCAAGAATTAGAAAATGATTTTTCTGACTAAAAATAATATTGATTTATTTTAAATAGTTGTGTATTTTAAAAAAATTGAACATGATAACATTTTACTGTATGGCAAGTCATTGACAACTACAAGCATGAGTGATGTGATTACACCTGAATTTAGCTACACACTCGAGGAAAAAATAGCACTTCCTTTCACCTTTATTTTCAGCGAAGGATGCATTTTTGTCTTCCATTCCTCAGAAGAAAGGAGTGTATTTTCCTGATCCTAAACCCTTGAGGAGAAGTAACCACCCAGTTTGCTTAAGTTGTAGGATTAAAGACAACTGACAATGGCTGATTTTATGACTAGAATTTTTGAATTCGTTTCTTTCATTCTTGTAAGAGTTATTTGGACATTTGAATTCAAGTCAGTGCATATCTCGTCTAGCTTTCTTTTAAGGAGGAATATGAAAGACTCTAGCAGAAATAGGTTTAATGGTAATCGGCTCCATTATCCCTCATTTAGAAATATAATCATTTTGCCAAACACAAATGGATGACTCTAAAACATAAGACAATGAACAATAATAAGCAAAAAAATTCCATGAGAACATATTTTGTATCAGAGCCCAATGCAAACCACCTCAATTTCAGAGTGATGCCAAGAGGAAAAGAGTGTAAAGAATACAGTTACCTGTCCTGGAGGAAAAATAAGAGGTGCATCAGTTAACATGTTCTTGTCTGTATCAAATTTAGCAGCTTCTCTAGCTTCCTGAAAACATATGTGTACATTTCCTTGAGAAAAAATGAAAATATGCTTCCTGTTGACAAATTGGTTCAAAATGCAATATTTTGTTCCTGGCTAACTCAAAAGAAGCTTTATAGAACACAGCAAGAAAGAAACCAGCTAGTGATTGAAGTAAATAAGACATTCAATCTAACATGTATAAAGTTCTATTAGCAAATAAACATTTCAGGAAAAAGAATAAAGTATATTAGTATTGATAATGCAAAGAATTTTAAAATAAATGAGCTTAGGCATAAAGAATTGGGAGTTCAGAAAGGCTGTCTGCTAAAACAAAAATATATCTATGATAGTTGTGGTCCAAAAAGAGATAAAGCCATAGAATTACAAGTATATTTGGAGACAAAAATAAGTCCATACCATAGCTATAACAGCTAGAACTCAGAGAGAAAGAAAATAACATTTAATGTCCACAAATGACCAAGAATAGGTCAAAGGGACTGGAAGGTACAACTGTCCACAAATTACAAAGAATAGACAAACAGTGATAAACACAAAATGGTAACCCCAAAACAAGTACAAGTATAAACAGATGTGCAGGAGGAGGACCCTGCAAAGCTGTGGGCACAGATGAAGACCAAAACTGACAACCCACACAGGAAGCAAAAATCATCGAGTATTTGTGCTCTAACACATATTGGAGGAGCCAATGATATTACCATTGATCACTGTTGGAGTAGCAATGCAGAATCTGAAAATACTAATCTAGGAGAGTCCAGCACTAACGTGAGCGAGCTAGACAATCCGAGGAGACAGTAATTTCCTCTAGAACCTCCTGACACTTGATGCCAATCAAATGCTGATGGTAGAACAGAATCTGGTGATATGAGCTTACCCCCGAGATTTACCAATAGATTGATTGAGATATAACGGATTACACAGTCAGTTAACAAAGCAAGATAGAGAGCAAAGCATATGTATTATAGACAAAATTTTAAAGATCAAGTCCCAGAACTTTCATTTTATTCCCTTGCTCACATTGCAGTTCTTGTTAACCTAAGTTACCGATTCGTTTTTGGATTCGGGTACAGGTACGCGACTCTGATACGGGATTCGACAAAAAAAAAAATTGCGGTTGGGTACGGCTTGGATTCAGCTTGGATTCGGCAATACAAAAAACATATAAAAATCAGAAATATATACATATTTGCAGCAGTAATTGAGTTTAGAATACACCACCATATTAATAGTCTAATAACATAGCACAAATACATCACCACTTTCATAGTCAAATATTAAAATATTAGTGATACTCAAAAGTCAAATGTCATGATATAAAATTATAAATTAAAGTTCAAACATAAAATGTCAAGTGTTTACAATCAGCTATTATTGATCAATGATCAATCTGATTCATATGGGTCATCAAAAAAAGCAGCATCATCAGCATCAATAGATGATACATTTTGTGTAGAACCACAAACAGCATTAGTGGCACTCGCACAAGCACTGCCACTAGCACTAACACTACCACTCTCATACTCAGTAGCTGCTTCAGGCTCATAGTCATCATCAATATCAAGTGCAGCTAAGTGACTTGTGGAAGCATTCAAGTCAAGTTGCTCTGGCTCAATATCCCACCTCCTTGTGTCTCCTTCTTTGTAGGAACTTTGCTTAAGGTGCAAGTTTGAATGCACATACACCAAGTCCTCTGCCTTTTTTGAATGTAGCCTATTGCTTTTATTGAGTGGATGAAGGAGTATGTGCTCCAATTCCTCTCAGAAGCCGATGAACTAGCAACCTATTAAGACCAAATTAAATAGTTAAGAGTTACAAAATTAATAAAAATTAAAATTACAAAATATAAAACTTACTTGGGATAAAATTTTAATTGCAATAGGTTGGAGGTGCATGTATTCTTGCCCATGGAAGTACCACCAACTATGAGCATCCACCCTGGCCTTGTCTCGAAGAGCATCCATATTCTGATCAACAATACCGGAGCATGCAAAAGCCATGAACTCAGCCCTCACTCGATCACGTTGGTCACGATCACTGAAGATTCTACGAAGTGCTGCCTTGTACCCTTGACCCACTTCAACATCCCTATATGGAGCAACTCTTGGTGAAGCAAGAAAGTATCTCAGGACTATAATATTTGGGACTCAATGCAAAAGCGAGAAGATGCAATGGAGTGGTCATTTTGTTCCATCTATCAACCATGATTTCCTGTAGCTCTTTGAAGAATTTTTCTTCAGGATCTTCCTCTTTTGCATTGATGATGGTTTTCATATTCTCAATCATTGAGTCAATACCATCATATACTTCTCCCAAACAAGGTCTATCCATGTCTGTGTAACGGATCATGCTCAATATAGGCTCAGTGAAACTAACCAGGTACTCAACACGATCCCACCAACTATCATCTAGGATCCTTTGCTTGACCCTATTTGCCCTTTCACTGCTAGATTGCCTCCATATGGACCAATTAGGGCTGATTACCATGGTACAAAGTGCCTCACGAACCTTTATAAGTCGCCTCAACACAATTGTGTTGGAGGCAAAACGGGTCTTAGCAACCTGTTTGGAAATCAAAATTAAAATTAAAATATAATTTAAATTTATAAATACTTTACAAAATCAAATGAAAATTTAAAATTTAAAAATATTGAGAATTAAGTTACCTTCAACAATTCCAATTTTGAGAATTGTCTGAATATTCCTTGTGTCATATGGTGGTTGGTGACAAACATTTGGATTTCTTCGCCCTCAGCATACAACTGTTTGATCCACTCAATTTTGGATCCAATTTTTTGTAGCATTAGATTGAGGGAGTGGACAGCACAAGGTGTCTAAAAAATGTGGGGATACTTCTCCTCAATCAATAACCTTGCAGCCCTACAATTTTTGGCATTGTCAATTACAACTTGCACAACATTTTGATGGCCCACTTCTTCAATAGCTTGGCAAAAGATGTTAGCAATAAATGGACCATCTTTCACCTGTCCTTCACAATCCACTGCTCTCTAAAACATTGCCCCTTTAGGGGACACGGCAATAACATTGATCAATGGGCAATTTTTCGCATCTTTCCATCCATCATGGTCACCCCTGTTTCGATCCATGAATCCCTTATGGGCTTCAATGAGTCTACTACATGTTTCACCTCTTTCTCCAATAAGGTGCAACGCACCTTCTCAAAACCTGGGCCCTTATACCCCTTTGGAGCCTCATTAATAGATTTCACCATTTTTTGCCAATATGGTGAACGAACAACGTTGAATGCCAATCCATTGGCATAGACACATCTTACTATGTCTTGATCAGCAATATCTCTTGCCTCATTCTGAAATGAAGCTTCCAACGGTCCCTTAGATCTTTTATTTGATGAGGGCATGGTTTGTTGTTGAGGGATGTTCATAAATGGATGGCTTTGTGTAGGCAAGAATATAAGTGGGTGGTGGTGTAGGGGGTTTCATGGATCGAGATCCTTTCCTCAAAGGATGGCTTGTTTTAAGACTACTAGCTGTATGCTCTGATTTTTCTTGCTTAGCAATATATTTCAACACTACATCATCTGGAAGGCCTTTGCCATCACCAGAAGGAGGTCCTGGACAAGGTTTGATGCCATTATCAGGGATCTTACACAAGTGGGCTCTCACTCGACTGTATGAGCTTGTATATTGAACTTTGCAATGACTACAAATCCAAATAAATACTCCACCACCTGGACATTGTTGAACCATTTCTACATATTTCCAAAGAGGAGAGGTTGCATTTATTTTGAAACAAGATTGGCCTGAGGAAGAACTGGATGCCATTGTAATACCTAAGGCACAACAAATTGAAATAATTTTGGTATTGAAATTTGAAACTAAAAAACTTAAAAGAATGAGAACAATCAACAAAACAATAAAAACAAAACAAAATAGTTCATTTGTTAAAAAAAATGTAAGAAAAAAATTAAAAAACTTCAAAGAAACCTACCTGTTTTGAACAAATCTTGCTCTACAATCTTCTTGGCAACGAACGGACACTTGCAAGTGCTTAGGAATAGCACAACAATCAACTTTGAACAACCAACGATCAACCTTCAAGTCTATTCAAGCTTGTGCAAGCAAGAGAGAAAGTTCAGCAATGGAGGCAAAAAAACTTGTTTTTCATTCACAAATTGTTAAATGAGATTGTTTTTACCTATTTAGTGTGTTTGGAGGGACGAATTGGGGTTGCAATCATTATTAAAATATTAAAAAGTCAATATTCGGTCAAAAAAATGAATTAAAAATGCAAAAAAAAACACCTTTTTCCGTGGACTGGGCGTTTTCACGCCTGGATTCGTCGCGGATTCGCCTTGGATTCGTTTTGCCGAATCCTGGACGAATCCACAGACGACCGGCAAATCCATCTCGAATCCGCAGGCAAAAAACGTACCCTGGGCGAATCCGAGGCGTAGCGTACCCGAATCCCGTACCCGGTATGTATCGAATCGTATCTAGGGCCGTTTTCTGGCGAATTGGTAACTTAGTTGATAACAGATACACAAATGAAAACTTTAGACCTGAACAAGTGCATAGATACATAATTAGAGAGAATCCTAAAGAGGAACAGAAAGTGTGTGAAAAAAGCATATTTAGTATAACCAAACCCAAATCTGCAAATTGCCAAATGAACCAATAGATGGAGAAAACAATTTGGATACAGGTCATGATAAACCATAAAAACCATGAGGTAATTTAAATATTTAGGCAATAAAAGTAGACATGGTTTTTTCAAGCCTCAAGAACACCTCAAGCTATTGAACAACTTGAACCTATTATACCAAAACATATACTACGGTAACTACTTGCCATACATGATTCCATTGGCATTTCAGGTTGACTGCATACTTTCTAACCTTTTGAATTTGTGCAGAAGAAATCAGACAGACATATGGAAGGGCTTTCATGAAGTAACTCTTTTTAGTGTTTATGTGTTCTGATAATCATCATAGAGACGGTTGATTACAAGGTTAAAAAATGTAAATAATCAGTATGGACAAACTAAACTAACACAAAAAACGCAGTTTAAAAATTAATATTACAGCCATCCAATTGATAGAATCTGTTCGGTATTAGATGATTCGAATAATAATAAAAATCATACACGGAACAGAGTTAGTGGATCTCAGAATTGATTCCTCACCTTCAGCTTTTGTAAAGAATCTTGTCTTGGTTGGAAAAAATTCTGCAAGGCCAACACTAAATCAAAACCAATAATCAAGAACAGATAATTTATTAATCATTGCAATTATTTGTTGTTCCACAATCTATCTAATTAAAATAATATCATATTTGCCAATTTCTGCTGTAGAAAATGATATAAGATAATAAGACAAAAAAAATTCATCACAAAGCAACAATACGGAATAATTATACACAGAACAATGAATAAAGTAATCTATAGGATACTCTCAATCAAGGAAGTCTCAACTTCGTGAAATAATTAACAAATCCTTTATTTTTTGTTTAAATATCATTGAACAAAATTTCCCTGCCAATCTACTTTGTCCAACTGATGGCTGCTTCGTATAAAATAGTTTCTTAATTAACTGAAACTTCCATGTCCAAGTCTCGATTTGGACTAAGAATTGCCCCTCCTTAGAATATAGACAACGTGTCTAGTTTACAGTTACACTATGAATAAATACAACAAAACTGTCAGGCTCAGAAACTGTAGTTATATGGCTGTGTTACAGAAAATAAAGATAACATGAGGAGATCATTGTGAAAAATAACATTGTCATACTTGAAAGAGTTCTTTGTTCTAATTTATTTCCCAAGAAATTTGTATTGTCCTAATATACTCAGATAGAAATTTATTTCAAGTTGCACTTGGTGTTAGCTTTGAAGTTTGAAACTCTAAACAAGCTCATACCAATGATACTGATATCAAAAATAAGTTATCATTAATTTCCACCCTAAAAGAAGTAAGAATTATGGCAAAGTATCCCTCCACGAACAGTAAAATAATGGTGACTATTTCATACGAGCTCCAACAAATTCCTCCATCAAAAACTCATGCTGATTTCTTGTGGGAGTATGTTTATCTATTTTGTATGATCTTCAATTAGGTTAAATCACAAGGTTCATGTTCATGTTTGACTTCAAGGAGCAAAAAATTTGGAACAAGATGGTCAGCTTGAAAATTGTGATTAAAATTGAAGTATATAGAATTATTAAATCTGCATGTTTTATTATTTTGACTTTCAATTGAATAAATAAACAAACAAGAATGATGACATAAAATTACATTAAAATCTATAAAATACAAAAATTAAAATAATTGAATTAAAATAAAATTTGGTTATAAAACTTAAAAGGACATAATCTAATAAAATCATATTAATAATTTTAAATTAATTATAATACATTACAAATTTATAATGATAAATTAAAAAATTAAGCTAAAGAACCTTAAAGTTAATAAATTATAAAACATATTAAAAATTAAAAATTAACAATAAAAAGCTTCACACAATGTCTAAATCATAATTGAAAAAGTCAAACTCAGCAATAACTCAGCTGACACAAACTCAGCAAATTTTCCGAACATTAAAAAACGACATAAATTTGTAAAAATATTCTTCAAAAGCATGCATATTACTGAATTTAGAAACATATTACTGATTTCCTTCATATATAGATCAAAATTAGAGTTCAATAGTCACCACAGACCAGAAACAAAGTTCAATAGATATCAATTTCAAGTTCCAATATAAATTAAAATTACAAATTATAAATATCTTGTAGAAAGAAAGCAAGGAAAGTCTTCTGCCACTGTGTGGTGTCTTCAAACTGAATGGTATAACTTATAATTTCTAACTAAGGTGTTACTTAAAGAGGTAATGAGATCCTCTTACATTAAGAATCTTTGTCTAATCCTGTAACAATAAACTAAAAAGGTTCATAATAATGAAGATAAAATTCTATTATCTTAATATTCCTCACGCTAATAAGGTAGCTAAATAGGTATTTGGATAACCTTATTTCCTGTCCCCTTTACAATTATTTGGCTGTAAGATGTTATGCAAGTTACTCACAAGCCAATCTGACATTGGCACGTGAGTTCTGTAAACGTGAGTTCTGTAAGTAATTGGCAATTTTTTCAACTATGATCTAAATAGAAGAAATATAAAACTAAAACTAAGAAAATGCCTAAATCTAAGAAATAAAATAAATACAAAATTAAAAATGGTACAATAAAAGATTTTTAAAACTATAAAGTATAAATGATAAATTAAAACAAAATAAGTAAAAACTGTAAAGCATAATAAAAGTACTTTTAATAATTTCTCTCCCTCATGGGGTAATCGACAAAAAATGTGCTAGAAAACAAGTGTCTTGGCAGAGATACACTTGTGGGTTTCTTAATCCATGTGATGCAAGGACTGTTGTGAGTAGGGACTCATCAGGTCTCTTTGCTAAAGGAGGCTCTCTTTTTCTCGGTGTTAGATCTAATAATGAAGCAGAATGGGAAGCATCAATAGTGGCTCTCTCCTTGGCTTCTTCCTTGGATTGTCAATGGTTCATCATTGAAAGTGATTCTTCAGTTGTTATTCAAGGACTTACCAAGATGAGCTGCCTGAATTAGAAGCTATGGGGTTTTTTGTATGAGACCTTGGTCCTTTGCAGGGCGTTGCAGATATCTTTTCTAAACCAATGCTTTTGAGAATTTGACAAAGTAGGTGATCTCTTGACCAATGAAGATATTGAGCAATCCCCTTTCTTGGCATCGATCAATGATTGCTCAGCTTCCTAGCCTAGTTAGAATAAAATTTTGTTTGATCATCAACCTCCTTAAGTTAAATTTTTTCAAGGGCTTTGGGTCTATGGCCCCATATTTCCACACCATTTTGGTTTGTATCCTTTTGCCTCAGTTCTGTAGTGGCAATTAAAAAGTCTGCGATGGAGGCTTCTTTCATGATGAAACAGACTATTTAAAAGGTATACAGATGGAACTTTAATTTTGGCACACTCTAGTAGGTTTCTCCTCCTATATACAGGTGTTCCATTGTGCACTTTTGTATATGGCGTGGTTGTGCAAGATGTTTTCACCTTTCAGTATTCTCTTTGGTGGTGCGCATTGAGATTTTTATTGAGAATAGTTTTTCATCTATTGAAGCCATCAAGAGTGGTCTGGGCATTTCTCTAGTCTATTGCACATAGACAATAATGGCTTGTGAGTGCCAAACAGAAAAATCCAAAGATCCCTCTTTCAAGGGTCAGATTTCTGATAGGTGGTTGCACACTATCTTTCATTGTTTGGATGTAGTGACTCTTAATTTGGTCAAGAGTGTCCCTGACCCTCAGGGTTATGGCGACATGGGAATGGCTCACCATAGGACTTTGATTATGTCTGATTTTTTGCAAAGTTGGAAGCGTTGTCTTCTATTAAGGTCAAGAATTGGATTTTATGTCCTGGTGAAGACAATTCAGAGGACAAGCATTCAATGGTATGTGCTAAGGCACCAGGTAATCTGTTGCAACCTATGCTCCACGGGGTTTTGGGGACGGCGAGTACCTAGTATGCTGGGACGAGTTTCTGGTACGGGGGTACTTTTGGGTCATTTTTTAGGGGACGGCAGGGGATGGCTGATAAGAAAATAGTGAAATTTTTAAAAATATAGAGAAATTTCAAATGTTCATAGCTTAACATTGATAAAGCATTCATTCTAGACATTGTATAAGCTTATTACATATCATCAGACTTGAATTGAGATTTCACATGAGAAGTGACAAACAAATTAACAAAATTCAAATGCTTTTCATTATCAATGTGCATACATATCATATAAGAGTCTGATAATTATAACCAAAATTCTCAAAGGCTCAAAGTCTCAACTATGAAATGACATGATAAACATAAAACTAAGAAAATATATCGCTGTCCAGTGTCCCTAATCAGCAAAAGGTAGGTCTAAATGAGCATTGCTCTCATCATCGGAGCTTATATGACACTTACATTAGGTCAAGTATGATGGGGCATCCCTTGTGGGCCCACCCATAGCTTTTATTTTATAAAAACACTTAAAAAAAAAAACTTTTTTTCTTTGCTGGGCCATAGGGTACTACTAGTCGTACCCGGTATGGTCAGGGTACGGCTGGGCAGTACCGGGTACTTCTAGCAATACCCAAGTCCCCTAAAATTTGACTAAAAGTCCCCTGGAAGTTTCGGGTACTTGGAGGGCAAAAAGGGACGGCCAGGGTACGTTTCCTAGTCGTACCCGCATCCCCGTTTCATACCCGGTACGGGAAACGGGCAAAAAGCATAGGGGACGCATCCCCGTGGAGCATAGGTTGCAACCGACTACTAAGTTACCGGTTTGTGTATGGGTGCAGATACAGGTACGGGTATGGTACGATGGTAGGGCATTTTTTTTACCCTTGGGTACAAGTACGGGAATATATATAAATGTAGATTGGGCGATGTCCCAAAGCATCTTGTGGCATTGTAATTGCTATATAATTTATTTAATATTAGTGGTTCTGCTTTAGAAAATGGAGATAAGTTAATTGGAGTCACAAATTAGTAACAATGATGAACAGCAAATGACATTTGTCTTCCAACATGGGTTTCATAATGATCTCCTTATATATTAAAATTTAAAACTTAATGAGTTTCAATTTTATTTTTTTGTTATCCAAGTGAGACAATCTGCAACAAGTCCTCACTTTTAGCAACTAGTGCTGTAAAGAGTCAAAATGGAAAGGCCTGTACGATCAAAGAACCCATGTAATGGCAGAATTTCAAATTTCAAATTTGTGCCATTATGCTTGCTAAAATTTAAATTTTGTGATCTTTGTGCTGGATGCCTCCTATGACTACAAAAAGAAATTGCCAAAGATTTCAAATCATCCCCATGCACCTAAATTAAGGCAAGAACTGCATACATAGTATCTGTGTCCCCCTGGGCTTGCCTGCAACAACATAATTTTTTTCTTGCTTTTATTTGGGCAACCCTTCGGTCCCCCTAGGTTCGCTTGGGTTCAGCCCAAGGTCCCCTGAGGCGAACCAGTAAGGAACCAGGGCCCATAAGGCGCCCACACAGGTCGGGGGGCAAAAGTGAAGAAAACGGTAACTTAGACCAACTACCATGGGTGATGACAAACTATTAAAAATTAGTTGGCACTAAATTATGGGTTGTGAGATTTGAAGGCATTTTGTTTGAATTTAAGGATACTTGTTACAATTCTTGTAATGTCCCTTCCGTAGGCAGCTCAGACTATAGCGGAGGTTGGCCTAATATTAGGGTTCCCGTAGGTCAACAGCATGGTTAGGGGACCCAACCAAGGGCTGTGGAATCTAGCTGAGAACCTTATGAGCCTTTCAATTTGGATTTTAGTTGATGAATCCAGAGATAAAGTGAAAATATTAAGGTTGCTTTAATGGAATAGTGAAAAGTGAATAGTAACTGAAAATCATAAGGTGAATAGTGAAAAGTGTCCCCATCCTAGCAACTCAAGTTGATTTTAAAAAGTGGCATTTTTCTTTGGATGAGGAAAGACCCTCAAGAAGAATATTTTATTGATTTTTATCAAAAAAGTCCATGAGAGGTTATAAAGCAATGTGTTGGGCTCATTTTTACAAAACACTTTGCAAGTTTGAGCTCTGAAGAAGGGTTTCAGCATTGCTTCAACCTTCTGGGAACGAAAACTCTCAAAGGCTATCATGGATTGGGCAAAAACCCAATTCACCTTTGGGGAGTGCCTACCTTGGGTTTTCATTTGGGCTTTATTTGGATGAGTTCCAGATATATATTTTGCAGATCTGAGTTTGCAACAGCATATTCAGTTAGGGTTTGATCGGGGTTTTTGCATACACAAGGCGCTGCAGTTTGGGGACTGAATCGTTCATCATTGGAGCCATAGTGTGGAGTTTATATTGCTGCATGACAGTCAGTCCAGGTTCTTCAATATTTCATTTTGTGATCAGTTGCATATCATAGAATTTAATCCGATTTACTTGAGCTTTGTATGCAAGACAACTGTTTGTATTAATACCATGTTATTATAGTTTAATCATGGAGCTTGAAGGGTGCATGCCGACTGTTTGTAATAATGTCTACATGCATTCTCAGTCTATGTAATCAATCTTAAGGCTGCAATAAAGGAGTTTGGGTTGCGTATGATATGTTGGTAAAAATACCTTCTTGCTGTAGGTGATCTTATTGCATGATTAGGTTGCATTGAAAGTGTTCGCTAAAATTCCTCTCAGTTGTAGATGCATTTTCAGTCATCTTTCTTGTATTGGAGAATCTCAAAAAGACTTGCATTTCATCTAAGTTACCGGGTTCGGCCTTGGGAGGCCCGGGTTCGATTCGGGTTCAATCCGGGTTCGATCCGGGTTCGAAATTTGGGTCCATTTCGCCCAAATTCGCCCAGGGTTCGAAAATCTGCCTGTGGGTTCGAACCGGGTTCAGAACCCGGACTATGGGTTCGACCAAGGTTCGAATTTTTCGAACCCGAGTAGAATTGCGCGCCCAGGCAAACGTAAAAGCACAAATTTCCATTTTTTTTATAATTTATTTAGTCTTTGTTGACTTTTTAGTATTTTTTTATTCTTTCTAACCCTAATATGTGCCTCTAAAACATGAAATAGGTAAAGTGATAGTCATTTACCAATTTGTGAATGAAAAAAAAGGATTTTTTGCCTCCATTGCTGAACTTTCTCTTTTGCTTGCACAAGCTTGAATAGACTTGAAGGTTGATTGTAGATTGTTCGAAGTTGGTTGTTGTGCTATTCCTAAGCACTTACAAGTGCTTCTTTGTTGCCAAGAAGATCATAGAGCAAGATTTCTTCAAAAGAGGTAGGTTTTTTGAAGTTTTTTTATTTTTTTTTTACATTTTTTTAAATTTTTTTAACAAATGGATTTCAACTCTTTTAGTTTTGTTTTGTCTTTTAGTTTTAGTTTTGTTTTACTTTTCATTCCTCTAAATGTCTATAAGACTATAACACATGTTCAATTTTTTCATTTTTTTGAAATTAATTAAGTCTGTTAGTTTCAAATTCAATCAATCAATACCAAAATTTCAATATGTTGTGCCTTAGGTATTCCATATTACAGTGGCAACCGGTACCTCCTCAGGCTCAAGCCAATCTCATTTCAAAACAAACCCAAACTCTCCCCTTTGGAAATATGTAGAAATGGTTCAGCAACTTCCAGGTGGTGGAGGATATGTTTGGATTTGTAGTCATTGCCATGTTTAGTATTCGAGCTCATACACTTGTGTGGGATCTCTAAAACAGGCATAAAAAATTGTCCAACTGAAGATGAGAAAGGCATTCCAAATGATATAGTGTTGAAATATATTGTTGAGCAAGAAAAGGCAGACCAAAGAGTAGCCAGTGGTAAAACAAGCCATCCTTTGAAGAAAGGATCTCTTTTCATGAAACCCCCTACACCGCCTTCTTATTTTCCACCTACAGAAAGCCATCCATTTATGGACATCCCTCAAGAGCAAACCACACCCTCTTCAAATAAAAGATCTAAAGGACCGTTGGAAGCTTCATTTCAGAATGAGGCAAGAGAGATTGCTGATCAAGACATAGCAAGATGTGTCTATGCCAATGGATTGGCATTCAATGTTGTTTGTTCACCATATTGGCAAAAAATGGTGAAATCTATTAATGAGGCTCCAAAGGGATATAAGGGCCCAGGTTTTGAGAAGGTGTGTTGCACCTTATTGGAGAAAGAGGTGAAACATGTAGCAGACTCATTGAAGCCCATAAGGGATTCATGGATCGAAACAAGGGTGACCATCGTTTATGATGGATGGAAAGATGCGAAAAATCGCCCATTGATCAATGTTATTGCCGTGTCCCCTAAAGGGGCAATGTTTTTGAGAGCAGTGGATTGTGAAGGACAGGTGAAAGATGGTCCATTTATTGCTAACATCCTTTGTCAAGCTATTGAAGAAGTGGGCCATCAAAATGTTGTGCAAGTTGTAATTGATAATGCCAAAAATTGTAGGGCTGCTAGGTTATTGGTTGAGGAGAAGTATCCACACATTTTTTGGAAACCTTGTGCTGTCCACTCCCTTAATCTAATGCTACAAAAAATTGGATCCAAAATTGAATGGATCAAACAGGTCTATGCTGAGGGCAAAGACATTCAAATGTTTGTCACCAACCACCATATGACACAAGGAATATTCAGACAATTCTCAAAATTGGAGTTGTTGAAGGTAAGTTAATTCTCAATATTTTTTTATTTTTTAATTTTTTGTTAATTTTAAATTTTGATTTTGTAAATTTAAATTATATTTTAGTTTTAATTTTGATTTTCAAACAGGTTGCCGAGACTCATTTTGCCTCCAACACAATTGTGTTGAGACGACTTATAAAGGTTCGTGAGGCACTCTTGTACCATGGTAATCAGCCCTAATTGGGCCATATGGAGGCAATCTACCAGTGAAAGGGCAAATAGGATCAAGCAAAGGATCCTAGATGATAGTTGGTGGGACCTTGTTGAGTATCTTGTCAGTTTCACTGAGCCCATATTGAGCATGATTTGTTACACTGACATGGATAGACCTTGTTTGGGTGAAGTATAAGATGGTATCGACTCAATGATTGAGAAGATGAAAACCATCATCAATGCAAAAGAGGAAGATCCTGAAGAAAAGTTCTTCAAAGAGCTATAAGAAATCATTGTTGATAGATGGAACAAAATGACCACTCTGTTGCATCTTCTCGCTTTTCCATTGAGTCCCAAATATTATAGTTTAGAGATACTTTTTGCTTCAGCAAGAGTTGCTCCATATAGGGATGTTGAAGTGGGTCAAGGGTACAAGGCAGCAATTCGTAGACTCTTCACTGATCGTGACCAACGTGATCGAATGAGGGCTGAGTTCATGGCTTTTGCATGCTCTGGTACTGTTGATCATAATCTTGATGCTCTTCGAGACAAGGTTAGGGTGGATGCTCATAGTTGGTGGTACTTCCATGGGCAAGAATACAAGCACCTCCAACCTATTGCAATAAAAAATTTATCCCAAGTAAGTTTTATATTTTGTAATTTTAATTTTAATTTTAAATTTATATTTATATTAATTAATATTTTTGTTTAGTTAAATCAACTTAAATTTTGTAACTCCTAACTATTTAATTTGGTCTTAATAGGTTGCTAGTTCATCTTCTTCTGAGAAGAATTGGAGCACATACTCCATCCACTCAATAAAATGCAATAGGCTACATTCGAAAAAGGCAGAGGACTTGGTGTATGTGCATTCAAACTTGTGCCTCCTTACACACAAGCAAGTTTCCTACAAAGAAAGAGACACAAGGAGGTGGGATATTGAGCTAGAGCAGCTTGACTTGGATGCTTCCACAAGTCACTTAGCTGCACTTGATATTGATGATGACTATGAGCCTGAAGCAACCGCTGAGCATGAGAGTGGTAGTGTCAGTGCTAGTGGCAGTGCTTGTGCGAGTGCCACTAATGCTATTTGTGGTTCTACACATAATGTAGCATCTAATGATGATGATGATGCTACCTTTTTTTGATGACCCATATGACTCAGATTGATCAATGATCAATAATTATTAATTATTAATGGCTGATTGTAAACACTTTACATTTTTATGTTTGAACTTTGATGATTTGAGTATAAAATGGTGGTGTATTTTTCATTTTTGCTATGTTATTTAACTATTAATATGGTGGTGTATTCTGAACTTAATTACTGCTGCAAATATGTATATATTTCTGTTTTTTATATGTTTTTGTATTACCGAACCCAAAACGAACCCAAATCAAAAAAACAAAGTCCCGAACCGGCAAACCGGGTTCTCGAACCCGAACCCGAACCCAAAACCGAACCGATAACTTAGCATTTCATTCCTAGAGTGTTAGTAATCATTGGGCATTGCTAGATAAGCATTTAATGCATCATTACATAATTCAAATCAACAAGAAAACACAAACAGAAAATTATATCAGACCAAAGCAACAGTCAGGACAACTGTTTGACAAAATGTCCAAAGCTTGAAACAGTGAAAACAAAGTCAGAATTAGCTAAAGATATTTCAATTCTTCTGGGAACAGATAACCATGGAATGCTAGAGGTGACCAATGCTTTTACTTTGCCATCGCTGGTGGATAGTACCTTGAAGAGGAGATAATTCACGGTCTCAACTTCCAAGCCTTGTCAAATCATGGAGACAATCCTGCAGGGTCAAAGGATGAAGTGGAGGCTTGGGTGGCAGACAGAAATTTAGCGGAGCATGATGGCAGGTCAGCTTAAGGGATGGGTAGTTGGTGGGTGTCTAGATCTCTATAGGCCTGTATTTATTTGCTTCCATAATTTGATTGTGTTCACTGGCAGCACCCCTCTATGGCTTTCACCTTTGGGCCTTTTTTGTTTTCTACCAGTTCAGTTGATATGGCTGTTATTTGCTTGTACTTGGTTTTAGTAGTTGCATGGACAAGGGCCCCGATAGAATTCTCACTATTTAATCCAAAAAAAGTTATTAAATTAATATTGAAATCTTAAAATCTAATAAGAGGTAACTAATAATAAAATGTTAATTAAAAGTTTAAGATAGGGTAAAATTTAAATAATATGTCCTATGAAAGAAAAGTCAAGACTGAATATACTGTAAAAGTCTAAATTTCAAAAAATGTTTTATAAAACATAATGTAAGCAGCTTCACCACAGCAACACACAGCTGCCTAACTGAACAGAAAATGCAGAGGACCAGGGCTACAGAAAACTCACAACAGACGCAGGCTGCACCTATAATAACAAAGGTTAATGCCATTCATGGAAGTAGCTTCACAGCAGCAAGAAACACCAGCCAAATTGAACAGGAAAATGCAGAGCGCAGAGGATACAGAAAACTCGCAGCAAATATTTACAGAAGACACAGGCTACAGGTACACCATACAACAATAAATGTTAATGCAAAGCAAAGACAGTAAAGGCTTGAAAAACTAAAAAGAAAAACCCTTATGGGCACCACTTTTTTATATTTTTTCTTTAAAAGTCAAAACCCTACCAATTATTTGTCTTTCTCAGGTTTTCAGGCAATACAATTTTGGGTGGGCAATTTTTGACAAACTTTTTACCTTTTGATTAAGTTTGCCAATTTTTTAATGTTTACATTAAAATTTGGCAAACTCTATGACACAGCTTCATCGTATTCAGATAAATAACAATTTTTTCATGACTTGTAAGAGTTGGAGTTATTTGAAATCCATCAAGGATGAGCACCATAAAATTTCTCCAGTTTCACATGCACAGCTGCTTATAATGCTTGACAGACCATTTTGTGTTTATCCATTTTACTTCTAAGAATCTATAGAGTTGGTACAGTGATCAATTATTTTAAAACACTTTTAGATATCTATCATGCAGCCATTGAAATCATAATGTGCCTATCATGCCAATTTGGCTTCACAATGTAACTAATCAGGCAGAGATGCTGAGTCTTACAATACCCTCAAAAGTTGTAATAAATGCTTGTTAAGAGACCAACTACATTTATTTTTATCAACGGCAATCAGCAAGTGTTAGTATCAGCAGTAACAAGTGAGGGTTATTCAAATAAAGCTTAGTTCAACAGCGTTTAAAAAGGTCATCAAGAACGTGACCAATACTGAGTCCCTTCAAGGCATTGCCTGCAGTCAAAAATGGTGCTCGAGTCAAAATATCATGCAAAAGGCAGTCCTCAGATGTGGAAGTCGAAAATGTTTTTCTAAATCATTTGATAATGAACAATCCATATTGACACCATGACAATAACAAAAATTCCATCATAGGTATTCCAAGAAATTACTCTAAATCATCATCAGTCGAGGTGCCAGTTTAAAAAACTGAGAAGCACATTGCTCACCCAGACCAAAAAATTGTTCTGTCAAATGAAAATAATGATATGGGATGCAAAAGCTAGGAATTTAAACAGTGGATATCCTGGCTTGGTTGATGGTTTCTTTGTCAACATATTTATCACCAATGTCATGCATTTGAGAAGAAAATTAAGGAATTGGACTCAAAACTGCCACACCGTGTGTTTTATTACATGGAGTCTAGACTGTTCTAAGGCCATGTTAATTGAATTTAACTCAGCCATAATGAACAAGTAATTTTTTTCAGCATTAATTATTTAATATTGTGGTCATCCCTCAGTAGATACAAACCTGATATGCTTGTGGGTTAACAAAACTCATAAATACCATTCTTACACAGAATCTCTCTGCTCTTCTCCTACATAACCTAAAACTGACCAATAAAAATGCAATCTTCATTGTTCTCCTGATCCTAAGACCTATTGGAAGATTAAAAACTGGCTAATATAGTGACTCCAAGATTCCCAAATAATTAAGTTTCGTTTTGAAGTTATCAGGCATCCCCAAAATTATATAGAACTGGCTAACCCAAACTTGCACAATTCCAGCAAAGTGACCATTCAATGGAACAAGCATGAAAGCTGTTGGTAAATTGAGCTACCAATTATAGACGAATATGAACTCAGACTTCAACACAGCACAGACTCAATACTAAACAGTCTTCATTCCAAAAAAGATTTGCAAAGAGATTTTGTAAGGACCAGTGTGACTCAAGCCTAGCACAGACAAGTCTCGTTTAGGCCTGCTTGGACTCAAACTCAGATGACTAACCATTTACTCAGAGAGTCCTGTAATCATGCATACATCTGACCATACCATTGAATGGTATTTTTAATTGAAAATAACATGTAGATAATAGCTCTCCCAAGTCATAGCCTCACAAGCAAAAAAATAAATCAGGCAAATATGAGGAAACATATTACCTCAATATCATCTGCAAATCCATCAATAGAGCGATATGGTGAATAGACAATGAGATCAAATCCCAGGCTCTGTAAAATTGTAAGGCATAAAAATTACAAATGCTGATTCGTAATCTTATGAACCATCCTGCATTACAAGCTCCTACAATACACCAGATGAACGAACACTAAATAAAAGCATGCATGCCTGAAGAACAAGCATCTCATTTCTCAAGATGACTTGATGGTCTTGTTGAATGCCCTTGCCAAGCTCCTCTGCTGAAACGTGGAATTCCTCTACTTTGCAAGAAGTATATATACAAGTTAGCCTGTTGAGACGATCTTTTTAGTACTTCTCAAATAGTTCATAAATATTGTGATCCAATAAAATAATCCATCAGTTAATCATACATTGAAAAACCTGATATATTTCATAAATTCATATTACTACATTTTTGTAGAATTTTATTACGGTGCTGCAATATCACTCAAAAATGAACTTTGGCTCACAAAGCCCCATTTGACTTTGCCATTTACACACTGATAAACTATATTGCTTGGCAAACAAAAGAATTTAAGTACAACATTCCATAATGACCTGGCATCTGATAATAAGATTAATCATTAAAGTTGTAACACTCATGCTCAGCTTTTAACCCTCAAGGAACATGTACCTGATCTTTTGGATAATCAGCATACTCAATGTATTAGCAAAACGGGAAAATGATCATTTAGAAGCACAAAAGGTGAAGAATACATAGACAAAATTGAAGTATTACCAAAAGACACCTTCCCATGTTTGGGACCTTGGAAACACAGTCCTTAATTCTTATAGTCCATAAGGTCTATTAGGCATGGAACAATTAGTGGCAATGCATGGATAAACAATGTATATCAGAGGACATATGTCTACAGACTAGGACTACAATTATTAAGAAAGTGTTTTCTTTGTTCTCATAAATCACAATAAAGCTCTCAAGACACCAAAACAATACATACAACATATCATCAACAAAAGTGATAAAACACGACTACACAATACAGTACTGAAGTACCAAATATAACATTAGCTATTAAACCTCCTATGTCCATATCTTAGCAAACTTATTGAATGTAGTAACAGACAAGATGCTTGTAGATGCAAGTTTGCAAAATTAGCTATTTAACTGGACCCAACTGCACACCTACACCAGAGCCTTGGATGGTTGCACTCTAGCAAGTGAAATATGATCTACAATGAATATTTCAGACTTACAATACTCACTAAAATGAGGACATTACACAGGAGTATGGAAACTATGAAAGCATTTATTTTCCCAATTATACAACCATGCACATATGTGCAGATATAGTCCTGCATTACAATGACAAATAGAAACTTGAAGCAAGTTAACCCAAAATATGCTGCACTTCAAAGATAATGTGAGTTAACTCTAAAAATAATGGATAGTGAATTTTATTTCTATAGTACAGAGTACCTGTACTTAAAAAAAAGGAAAAAGGAAACAGCTTGAGATCTGTGTCTGTGCCCATTGATAAGTACAAACATAATCCATCCTGACTGTTAATAGTCCTATCTATTCAGCATTTTCTCTTGTAAGTTGAGAGTTGATGTTACAGAGATAATCATGATAATATAGTAATACGATGGCCCTGACAATTATTCACACACCTCTTCATTATGCATAGATCCAACACTATGTGTTGTGTACAATCATCCTTGTACTTTTAATGATCGCATTTAAAAACAATCACAACAACCCAAAACTAATACTGGACAACGCTTTCAGATTGGAGCCTTTCAAGAAGGGAAGATGTTACATCAGTGTTCCTTGGGAACATGTCCTGGGGCCTCACCTATCTTATACAAGCCATCAAACCTCTTCCATCTCCCTTTTTTTAACAAAACAGAGATGTCCCTTTTGTTTGGATAATATTGGGGATGCCAACGCATCTGTTAGTGTGGGTTTTTATTTTCCTAGTGAGTTAATTTATTTTCCCTTAGTCTTAGGTTTTCCCTACACTTTTATTAAGCTTGCTTAGGATAATAAAGTGAGTTTATCATTTAATAACTAGGAGATAAATGATGTGGTGTCCCCTTCCTTAAAGGGTGGAACACTATACACTTTTGGTGGCCATCTTCACTTTTGGCAGTCCATATCCACTTTTTGTGGTTGATTCCTATTGGTTGGGTTTGCCACCTCCATCCTCTCCTTAGTTCTATATAAACTCACTACCTAGCTTGTATTTCCATTCATTCTCTTGCATTGTTGCATACTTTGACATACATGCACCTTGATGCATGCAGTCATTATTTTGTAGATTTGCTTTGAGCTCTTAATGCAATCTTGTCATTTTGACATTTGCACATCTCTTGGAATCTCGGGTTTGTAATTGTGTTATTTCATTTACAATTTTGTAGCTTATCTCTCTCATAGAAGATCTCAGTTACTCAATCCATTTCAGATTTCTAACATGGTATCAAAGCTTAGATTTTGACAGTTTTGAGTACTTGGATTCTTGATTAATTGATTGGAGTTTTTTGTATGATCTTGTAAATTCTTGTATGCTCTTCTCTTGTGTTTCAATACGATCTAGAGAATGAGAAAGGAATTATGAAGATCTATTAATCCTATATTGGCATGTGTGTTTTTGGTGAGATTTGGTGATTGTAGCTATTCTCGCTATTGTATCAGCATTTTTTACTATCCCATTGCATCTGGGAGGCTCGAAAAAGTCAGATTTGGCTTTTGTTTCACTCAATTTGGCCACCATATCACACAATAGCAAACAAGGGTTTGAAGCTCAAATCTAGTGAACAGCTTTTTGGAGTAGCATTTTTTGCTCAAACGGACCTTGCCATTGCATTTAGATGGCCCAAAAAACCCCATTCTCATATAAAATATGTCTATTTTAGGCGAATTTTATTTTTGGCAAAAAAATTCAGTTGTTTTTAAAAAACATCATTGGAAAGCTGGAGACGAGAACTTTCCATCCACAGAGGTTTTGAAAAGAATTTTTTCCATTTTCTGCTAGATATTGCAGGTTGAATCTATTGTTGCATTTTTTCTTCAACAGGCCATAACTTTCGCCCCAGAGCTCCGTTTTTCATAAACAAATAGGCATTGGAAAGATATTGAAGAGAAATATACAGCTATAGGACTAATTTTTTCAGATTTTATCTCAGGTTTATTTTGTATCAAAAAATTTAATATGGGCCATTGTGAACCTACTGAGCATTGCATTTTGGAAAAGGCTTTGTAAACACACTAATCATAAAGTGCCAACATTGTAATATTTTGGGGGGGTGATTTTTGAGACTAGTGGAAAGGGGGTTGTCTCTTGATGTCTCTTTTTGCATTCACTTAAAGTTTTCTTTTGTATCAATCTTGGGGGGATTATACAAACATTTTGTAATCACAAACTAAGATAAAGTTCCATTTAAGGGGGGGTTAAGGATGTCTCTTAAAACTTATTTCCATCCTTTAGTTGTGAAGCTAAATTTAGAGAACTATTTGTTCCGGAAACAAGGGATAAAGAAGCATTGCCTTGAGAAAGATCTACCACCCTATCTCCTTGGACTTGTTCCTGAGCCAAGTGACTATTATCAGAAGAATGCATGGTTTAACAATAATGACATGGTCTATGGACTAATATGTCTTACTATCCTGAGGATATTCTACATCAAGTAGAGCACACCGAGTGCCCTTTCACTGCTTGGACCATCATCCAACAGTTGTATGGAGACATTGGATCTCCATCTGAAAGTGATGTTTCCTTAGAAAACCAAGCTATTATGGATGATATTGAGACTTATATTGCCCCATCTTGTGTGGATGATAAATTCATTGATACCCCACCAACATCACCTCTTGCAGATTCAGATTCCAAATATGCTTATTCGAAAGTTTCTGGCAATTCATTGCAGCAAGATTATTTATGTCTTTTGGATTCAGTCCATTAAGACCAATTTCTACCAGACATTTCTTATTTGTTTGTAGAGTCCCACATTTTGGATCTAGATGAAACTATTGAGGACACGCGTCTTCTCTTTGAGGACAACTCTTTGGTCTTTACGTCAACTATTGCTACATCAGAGTTCCGTGTTTGCTTCTTTGAAAGCTTCCAATAACTTCTTGCAGCAGGACATACATAAGTCTTTCATATTCAGCTTTGTGGGATGATCTCTTGACAAGTATTTCAGACTTGTTTATGGAGATGCATATTGTAGATTTGGTAGACACTATTGATGATATTCATCTTCTCTTTGATGGAATTGATTCTTCTTCAATTGTTGTAAGGGAACACTTTGACCCTCTTGTTCATTCTATACATGATCATTCATCACAATTTGATGAGTGTGGAGACTTTGGATCATCATTTGGAGGAGACATCTTCAGAGGAGATACCTGAGTCTTTGGATGGTGTTCTACATCAATCTCTAGGAGATTCTAATTTTTCATTTTCAGTAGTGTGGCCTAGAACGCCTAATTTGATTGTGACAACTTTGAGCATCGACATGGGGACACTTGAGCTGAGTTTAGAGACCCCATACATCTTGAGTTTTCTTTCTACATATTCCTTTTAGGAGTGGGAAGATAGCTTGCATATACCATTGTTTTTGTTTCTTCCTAAAGAGAGGAACATTGTTCAACAGTCGTGGACCATCTTCTACATCCAGTTTCGAGCATCTATCATTGGATCTCTTTGGGGGGGGCTTCTTTGTCCTTCCACTTCATTTCTCTCCATTATGGGGGGGGCGTACTTCCTCTTTGTGGGATGGGGGTTCTTCTTTGGGGGGAATTTTATATGTACATGGGTACCTAACATGGCTTCATTTGTGGGGACCCATCTGGACTGTATAATTTTTATCTATATGTGAAAAAAATCAATAATGTGTTCCCTAAATTCAGTGATACTCTTCATTTTTAAGAATATTTCTATAAGTTATGTATTTTTTAATATTTAGAAAAAATTGCAAAGTTATTGCCGAGTTTTTCCTCTTAACATTTTTTGAGTCCCAAGCTTTCAAAGAATTTGGCTAAGTTGTTGATTCAAGTACAAGTTTAGATACGGGTAAGGGTACAGCAGTACGAAAAAAATTTCCTTGGGTACGAGTAAGGGTACGACAATACGAAAATTTGTTTTCCTTGGGTACAGGTAGGGGAATATATATATAACATGTTCAAATTATCAATTTAATTATAAGAACAATGATACTCATAAGACAAGCATAATTGCTAATAAATAGAATATTTAAATACCTAATATAATCATATTCATAATTTCCAAAAATGAAAATACTCAAGTCTCAAAATGTCATTACACAATGAAAATTCAAATTACAATCAATATTTATTAGTCTTCATATTCGTCTTCATCAAAAGCATCAAGTTCATGGTCAACATTTGATTCAATTTCATTTAAACCACAATCAATTAGATTGCCACCCCCACAAGGTGTGTCAAGTGCAGCAATTGCCTCATCTATAGAAGCTAAGGCAAGTTGTGCAAATGTAGCATCTAAATCAGCACACTCAAGGGTTAGACCCCAATTCTTTGTCACACCCTCATTGTATTCAAGTTTCTTATGTGACAAGAGACAAAGGTTGGAGTGTATATAGACCAAATCCTCTGCTATATTTGCACCCAAACGATTGCACTTGACTGAGTGGATGAAGGATTATGTACGTCAATTCTGCTCAGTTGTAGAACTTGCAACCTAGTGTATTTGCATACAACATTTAGTATTTAATTTTATAAATTTTAAATTTTAAATATAAATTATAAAATTATATTATTATAAAATAAATATATTATATATAGCATAATAGCGTCGAATGAAAAACGAAAAAAATAAATAAATAAAAACATACATACTTGGGAGAGTATTTTAATTGCAAGAGGTTGTCAATAAATCGTTGACCGTGTAGATACCTCCACTCATCAACATTTTTCCTATATTCGTCTAGAAGAGAAAAAATATCATGATGTTTTGAGGATATGAAGTTGGCAAACTCACTCAAGACAATACTTTGGATATCTTCATCTACAAATATATTTCTAAATGCAGCCTTATAGCCAGCAGCAACCTTCCCATCCCTATATAGTGGCACCCTCCTCAGCAATGAAAGTACCTCTTTGCTATAATACTTTAGTGACAAAGAAAATGCTAAGAGATATAAAGGGGTGGTCATCTTGTTCCACTAGTCAACAATAATCTTTTGCACAATTTTGAAATATGTTTTCATTTAGTCATGTTGCTTGGCTTCAATTATTGGTCTTATTTTCTCCACCATTGAATCCATACCACCATAAATTTCACCCAAACATGGGCAATCAGTATCAGCATACCTAATCATGCTCATGATGGGCTCCATGAAGTCCAAAACATATTCCACACGAGCCCACCACTCATTATCTAAGATCAATGCTTTTACTTTTGGGATTTTTTAGTGCTTGATTGCCTACATACACTTCACTAGTTGTTGATAACCATATAACTCAAGGCCTCTCACACCTTCACAAGTTGTCTTAAGATGATTGTGTGAGATGCAAATCAAGTTTTGGCAACCTAACATGGTATAAAAAATACATGTCACAAATTAACAATGAAAAATTAAAATTAAATTACCTTCAACAACTCCAACTTGGAGAAGGTCCTAAGATGCCTTGTGATATATGATGATTAGTCACAAACATTTGGATCTCCTTGCCCTGCATGTAGATTTGTTTGACCCACTCAATTTGTATGCCAATCTTTTGCAATATCAAATTGAGTGAGTGGACTACACATGGGGTCCAAAAAATGTGACTATATATACCCTCCACTGTAGACCTAGCTACCCTACAATTTTTAGCATTGTTCGTTATGACTTAGACAACATTTTTAGACCCCACCATTTCAATGGATTCTATGAGGATATTGGCAATAAAACTTGCATCTTTTATTTGCCTCTCACAATCCAATCCCTTCAAAAACATCACCCCTTTAGGGGGCACTGCTATAATATTGATCAATGGTCTATTTTTGCAATCTTTCCATCCATCAATAATGATGGACACACCTATTTTGGGCCATGTATCCTTGATTACTCTCAATGATGCCTCTACTGAATCTTTCTCCTTTGATAAGGTGGTATGCACCTTTTCATACCTAAGACTAACATAATCAAAAGTTGTATAGGAAATGGTCGTCACCATTTCCCACCAATAAGGTGATCTAACAAGGTTGAAAGGAAGCCCATTGCCATAAATGCAACGAGCAATGCTCTAATCTAAAATCTACCTCGCTTCATTTTTTAAGGCATTCTCCAATGGACCTCTTTTTCGTGAAACTAAAACATTATCTCCTTCAGAAGATAGTGGCATTTTCATGAAAGGATGTGAGCCAACCGGTTGTGATAAGCCACCAAGTGGTCTTTGCAAGCTTCTCTTGGCAAGAGGATGTGCAATAGCTATTGAATTATTACATGTCATGTCAACCTCCTCTTGTTCTTTAATATAAACCAATATTTGGTGTTTTAGCAACCCTTTTTTATTTGACCCAGGGCAAGCTTTTATTCCTTGTAAAGAAATAGCGCATAAGTGAACTTTCACTCAAAAGTACGAGCTCTTATATTGAGTTCCACATTGGCTACAATGCCAAACATTACCCCACCACCGGGAATTTGTTGAGTCATTGTCATATGTCGCCAAAGAGGTAACAATGCATCATATTTATTTTATTAAATTTCTTTTTATAAATTCTAGAGGCACCAACCCCTCATTCAATTTGTGAGCACCAACCTACCAATTCCTCAATGAATTATATTGTTCTCCTTTACACAAATCTGAACATAATGATGTTTTCTTTTCTTCCACAAATCTGATCGCAAATAATGCACTCTTCCCTTCCACAAATCTGATCCAAGTTAAACACTATCTTCTTTTACAAACTGATCACATACATGTCAAAGCTTCCCTTTGATCATATCATCTTCTTGCAATCACACATACTTCTCTTGAAAATAAATCTGATTTATACTTCATATTTCTGCTCCTTTTCTTCTTCTAGATCTGCTCTTCAAATTAAAAATACTTCATTGATTTCTTCTTATTATTCTGCCATAAGTTCTTCATATAAATCTGCCTTTTAACTTTTCACAAACTCCTCATAAAACTTATTACAAGTCTGCCAAGAACCTTCTCTTCTATATCTCCATATACACCTATTTTATATCTGCATATTTTCTTCTTTTACATCTGCATATTCATAATCATATACCTGATGGTGTATATATGATTTTTTCTTTTTAAAATTCACTCTTCACATCACTTTTCAGTTTTCATACATTCCTTATATCTTTTATAGCTTAATGCTTCTACACAAAGAGATATACCTCTTTCAAAAAGAGATGTCCAATCAAGAAGACATAACTCTTTGTTAACTTAATCGCTGCCCTTTTGTTAGCCATAAATGCTATCTCTATAACAAACTTTTATTACTCCTTTCATAAAGAGTTGCTGCACTTAAAAAATGAATTGCTGCCTTTATACAATTAACTGCAGCTTTTTAAACCATTACCTTTTATTAATAATAATCTTTCCCTTTAACTCCTAATTGCTACCTTTTCAACTTTAATCGTTGCACTTTAATTTATGATGTAATTCCTCCTTTAAGGAAATCGCTGCCTCACCTTAATGAATTGCTGCTCCTTATTCATTAATCATAACTCTTCACAATATAATCGCTGCTCTTTTGATGAGCTTTCAATTTTAGTTTAACCTTCTTTTTGTCTTTTTCTAATTTTGTCTTGTGTGACTTTGTCTTTTCCTTATGAAAGTAATTAACATATTGCTGCCTTCTTATTTTTATAATTGCTGCTTATTATATTCAAAAAAAAAAAATCGTTGCATTTAAATAGATGATAATCACTGCCTTTATACTCATTTATCACTGCTCTATATAATCACAATGTAGTTGCTGCTCTTTAAAAGGTAATCCTTATCTATTCATAGCTTCCCACATGAATATTAATATCATATTCATCATGAGTGACAAAACCAGGATCTATTTTGTTATTTGATCTTTCATCTATAATTGGTCATGTTGACGTTACAATTCGCACCTCTGGAGTGCGTATTGGCAACGGACAGCTATGCACAATATTAACTGCTCTCCAAATTAGGAGGGGAAGCTCCCTCTTTTGTTGATATGCGTGAAAAAGGTAAGTATTCTAATTCCTATCTTTTTGACTCAACTAGTAGAGGCACAAGGTTAAGAAACCCAATACATTGCAGCTAAGGTTTTTCTCTGGTTTCCGTAGATCTTAACTACAACTAGGCTAACGCTAAATATATCCTATCTCCTCTAGATAAATAGAGCAAGAGGAATTAGGAGCAGGGAATGGTTATACGATAAACTTTATATTAGAATTCCCAAGGAGGTGGAACAGCTATCCGAGGTATAGGCTGAAATGAAGGTTATTGGAAACAACATCAAATAGCAAGCTAGTTCTTAGGATTCCCAAGGAGGTGGAACACCTATCTGAGGTGTAGATATGAAAGAAAGACTATTAAAAACAACATCAAACGATAATCTCTATTTCTAAATTCCCAAGGAGGTGGAACACCTATCCAAGGTGTAGATATGAAAGAAAGATTATTATAAACAAATAAATCTGGGACAGCAAATTGTATGAAGGAACTAACGCACAATAAACGATCAAACCAGCTTTTTATTAACAAAGTGAACCAGTACAAAATAGCAATATCGCATGGCAAGGTGGCACAGCAATTTGTTATCATAGCAAATGTTAAAGTACAAATGAGCAAGGGTGATCTTATTTATAGAAGCTCGGAGGAGTAGGGAACCCTAAAATCTCCTTGAGTTAACATGAGTCTTACAAGCATACAAGATTATTTCTTAAGTCTAAATGTATGCAACTTAATAGTTAAATGGAAAAACTACCTCAGTTAATTGATTCTAAACTAAACTAATTGGACTGTGCAACACGCAAGTCCTTATTGATATGAGAGTTAACTAAAACTGAAAACTAAATGAGAACTCCAACTGTACATAGATGATTCCAAAATAGACATGCCATGATATGCGGGACAGCGAGTTAACTCGGAAAGAGGCATCAAGTTAATTGTTGTGTCTAATGTCTATCTTGAAAAGGTGGGATGTCCTGATCTGTAGTTCACTGGCCATGATCTCGACCAATTAACCCCTCCACGAGGTTGTTGATAGCATCACCATCTAGAGCACTGATACTCCTCTGAAGTACTCGGTGTCTCCGCAGCATCTCTTCACTGTCAATGATTTGACTCTGCAATTCTCTTCTATTCTTGGCCGCCTCATCAAATAATGTTGACATGACTGTAAGTTGATCCAACTTACAGCCAACTGAATCACCACTGAAAAATACCAAGAATGAGTCTTTGAAACTCTAATTGTACGTCGACGAGCTCAACGTATTCACCATCCTCACGCTAATACTAGCAAGGGACTTGTGATACGAAAGTTCTTACGAACTTGATAGCACTTGCCACCTTTTCTCTGCTCTCGGTCAATTCTGTAGAAATTGTTTCATGTACTTTTACCTTGAAGATTAATCTTCTCTCCAAGTAAAGATTGCTTCCTTATCCTCTTCTTCAGTGACCAAGTCACATGTCGTCCTCAGGTGAGAGATCATGATCTCATTATGTGGCTTGTCTACTGCCAAGTCTTGCTCTGACTCCTGAATCTGTAGACAAAGTTCGTGGACATTGTACCTCAACTGGTACAATTCTGAAAGTATGAAGCAGCCCCTTGTGCCAAACTCCTCTTCCCAGTCCTTCAGGCGCTTCCCATATACAACCATCTGATTTAGCTGATTGTGTTCTACTAGCAACTCTAACATATGTGGGAGCAAGGCAATGACATTCTCAATGTTGTGCATAAGGTTGGAAATATACTGGCAAAGTTGTTGGTTCTTAGCCTTGAGGGCTGCTTTATCTTCACCATCCTTTATTACTCTCTCCTTTATGCTTTTCATTGCAACTTTGAGGAGATCCATATCTGCTTGTTGTGTGCTTTTGCCAAGGTTGACCTTTATTAAGGTGAAGTCATCAACTTCTACCTCATTCAAGTTTTTATCCTCTAGTGGTGAAGCGGTCTCAATGATGATCTCCTTATCAGCAGTCCTTTCAACATTGAATTGCTTCTTGCATTTTTTGTCTAGCATGTCTTGATAGACATGATCAAAATCAAAAAAGTCCAACTGATAGGATGGCTGCCTCCTCTTCCTACCCAAAAGATTCTCAAGCCAAGATGGGTCTCGACTAATCTCACTGGAAGGATCAGTGCTAGCCTTAGGAATTCCTGATGAGTGGCAATGCATCGAAGCACTGCTACATGGTGGTGAGTCTAAATAAATGTGAACTAGAGACTGCTATGGCATTGGTGATAGCATGGGAGGTTTTGCCTCTGCTTTTGGCATGTTCTCAATTGCATTTGTAGCTATCTCCATATGATGCTCTTGCTGGTCCAAATCAGCAACTGGTGCTTTTCCCTTTGTATTTCCTGACATCCTGCTTCCTTTAGGAGGATTACTCCATGTCTTCTATCTGGACATTGGTTTTGAAGTGGAAGGTAGTGAAGTGACAACTAGTGGCATCTTTGTGTTTGGCATGGCTGCCTTCCTCATCCTCTAGCTATCCAAGTAAAGCATGCTATTTCTAACAACTTTGCTTGTTCTTTCCTTTATAGATGTGCATTCTTTGGCGTACCAATCAACAGCTGGAAGTGGCTGCGTGTCAACTTGATCCTCAAAGAATTGAGGAAGTGTGACATCCCCATCATCATCGGATAACCCTTCCACATCCTTTGAAATGAAATCACCAATCTATGAAAGGGTGAACCTATTGTAGCTGCATCTTCGCACCTCGAATTCATCCTCACAGTTGAACCAATAGTCTTGCATAGAAGGCTTGTGTTAAGAATGACCGCCAAGGCGTGCTGAAAACTGACCCCAAGGGTCATATGAGCGTCTCTCGACGAGATACTTAAGGTTAAGCCTCGCCATCTCATGGCACATAGCCTTGGCATCAACTGTTGTCTTGCACCTATAAATCCCCATCTGTAATGGAAAAGTGGCAACCGGCTTGCATTTGTTACGCAGATAAGAGTGGACCTCATACAGCTACCGTAGAAATTCCATGAACACCACCTTATCTGAGGGATAACAGGGTAACATTGAAGGATGACCTAAGTATCCATACACACGGATGTAGGTAAAAGTAGGGAACTAGATGAACCAATCCGCCCATTCTGCCATTATCGATTTGGCTTCTACTGAAATATGCACATTTAGCTCTCAATCAAGATTCCTCATGATGTACATTAGGAATGTTTCCTATACTCACTTGAAAAGTTGCTCGAACTATGTGAACTCAAGTTGTGCGTAGTACCGAAAAACCCTTTGTACACTTAGAATCTCCACAGTATTTAATCCTCTAAACTGGCCTTGGAAGACTATCAGATACACGACGTATGAACACATGTGAAACTCGTGAACAACCAAGAAGTTAGTCAACCGTTTGTGGAGAACATCGCTGATCAAAGATGCCCAATCATAGTGCTCCTTTATGTTGATGATCTAAGCCATGACGTAATACATCCACAATTGAAATATGTGAGCATCTGCCTGACATGTGACACGGTTAAGAAGGGTAATCATAACCGCATATTCATCTCTAAACTCTCCACGACCCACATTCTTTGGCAAACTAGTCCTTTGTTTGAGCCATCTCTCCGCTATTCTTCTATGACATTTTTCCTTATCAACATTGAACGCCTTCTTGCACTCCACCATGCAAATAACCAAATTATTCGGATTCAAGGGAATACCAAAGCACTTCTCAATGTCTTTGGGCTTGAGACTACATGTCATTCGCCCATCCACTGATTGAATTTCTCGTGTAGTAGAGTTATAATGCTTTACACAAGCCATAACAAACTCTATATATTGTGCTATGATAGAAAGTGAAGCCGCTTCTAGTAACCAAGATTCCTCAAGGTTCCGAATTGTAATTTGATCAATCTTTGAAGCGTTCAAGTCAAACACCGAATCCACTTGATGCAAATCTATGTCAGTCGTTCTGATGAAATCATGAATTAAGACCGATTTGGTCTTGAATTCAGTTTGAGTGAACTACATTCTAAAAAACTAGCCTGTTGACTGTAAACACGGCTATATTTTGACAACTTCTTCTGGAAAGCTAAAATAACTCCTAATGAGGCTAAAAATACCCTGTCAAGGGGCAAATTTTATGAAAAATTCTGAGATGTGGGTTTTGTAGAGAAAATGATTCTAAGCAAACCCACAATGTCAAAAATTCAAAAAACTACTTTTTTACTTGACATGCAAAGACATTTCGGAATAGAAATAGCAAGGGCAGCAGGGCTTTAGAAGCTTTTTCTAACAAAAAAATTCTGACATATGGGTTTTATTGCCGCCATTGTGTTGTTCACACCCAGATTCTTCGTTTTTCAAAATGTTGACTTTTCCACTACCATGCAAAGGAATCTTCCGAAAAAACCAAAGCTTCTAAAATTGAAGCTACGAGGCAATTTTCCTAAAAAATTCTAGCACATGGGTTTTGTAGAGAATGTCGTGCTGAACAAACCCAGATGATCAGATATTGAAAAAGATGTTTACTTTCACATGCGAAAGAAAACCTAAGACAAGGATAGAAGAATTGTGAGAGAAAGAAGATAGAAGTTATATTCTGCCTCTGTCAATCTTCAAAAAATTCGCCTCCTTGTCTCAATCTGATGGAATTTGCCAAGAATTTGCTGAAAAATGAAGCATGCAAAGCAATCTGTACCAGTAACCGTGAAGAACACTAAAAAATATCATTTGTAGCACCTTCAGATCTTGCTTGCACGAGGAAAAATGTGTTTGCCTTCAACTTGTGATGAATGAAATGGATGCCTAAATGCATATTTAAAGAATTTTTTAGGGTTAAGGCGTCACAAGCATGCAAAAACCCTATTTTTAGAACGGGGCATTTTGATTGGACCTCATTCAGTTAACAAAAATGGAGAAAGAACCTTCAAGTAAGCGCCACTTCAACATGCAAAGAGAAATACGTCACATGCAAAGAATAATGGAGTATTTTATTATTATTTAATTTAGTTCAAAAATCCCTCCATTATAGGGCATCCAAGGCACTTTAGTTTCAAAAGTCAAAGTTTGACTTTAGGGGCCATTATTCTCAGACTTAGAAACTTTTTACAATTTCCTACTTTTTAGCTTTTCGCAAATGCCATTGTAGCCTCTGCTTGACCTTGAATTCTGGATGCCTGGTTGATCCTAATATTGAGCTGACACATCCATTGTGTAGTTGGATCAAGTCTGATGAGACATTGGGAGCAACAAACGCTAAAAACGGAATCTAATGCCTTGAATTCAAGGGCACCTTTTCCCAAAAGCGTGCATGTTTCACCAAAGTTAGCCATTTTTAGATTTTGACTATCCATGCTTCAATCTACCACTGCAGATGACTGATGATCCCCATCAACTAGATGCTAAATCCATCGCATAGCTAAAAGATTTCCTTACAAGATGACTATATGTGCAACATCTAAAAGTTGGATTAAGAACCTCAAATGCAAGGGCGCCCCTGCAGGGCTTTTGAGTCTGATTTTACACTTGCAACTTTCAACGGAAAGCCCCACTTTGACCTTTGTTGTCGAGAGCTGGATTGCTCTAATGCGCTTGTTGACAATCTCATCACAGAGATTGAACAACTTGGAAGAGATGTTCTTGGGAGCTGCAAGGTCAAAAGACTGCATCTGAGGCCTCCAATAGAAGTGCGCCTTTCTCAAGGAAGGTGCATTTTTCCACTTACTTTTCGCCTCCAGCATTTTGCGCTTGAACCTCTATCACGGGTGTTTAACAAATCCCGAGAGCTAATGGATGAATTCACTATGTAGCTAGACTGATTCTGAGCAAGTCTCGTGAAGACGACAACTGCTAATTATCTCATCTAGTTAACCAAAAGGCTAGGTGCACCTGGGCTAGAGAGCTACATTTTTGACATTTTGACTTTTATTTCCTCCTTCGTTTTACGTGCTCGTTGGATCAACCGCTACGATCATTCCGTATGTCTTATGGACTGGCGAACGGATTCATCGTGGAGCTGGACTGAAGCTGGAGAGATACCGCAGAAATGGTTTCTGCAAATTCTAACATCTGATAGGCTCTATTCAAGGGCGTCCCTAGCCTACAAGGGCACAGATTTTGTATTTGACTGTCACCTTTGATATGTTAATCTTCTGCATCTTCTACTTCTCCCATCATATGCCGATGTCTCACAAATTTGATGGATTCACTTGTCGACTTGTTGGAAAGCTAGCAAAAATCCAGAGAAGATCACTATATTCGCAACCATTATCATCAATATTTAGGCCTTCAATTTCAAGGGCGCCCCTGGCCTGCAAGGGCGCAAATGCCTCCAGAGTTAGTAAATTTTGAATGAAATTCACCTCCTTCGTGCTTCGCGAACACCGTATCACTTGCTAAGTTGATTGCATTGAAGCATCATTGTCGCTGACACAAGTGCGTGACTGCATTTCACTATTTTTACGTGTACGGACACTACAAAGTTGACTTGTACGTTGATTGCACAAGTATCTCCCACGTAGCAAGGTGAAGTGTTTCCAACTTAGAATATTTTTCCCATTTTTCACCATTTGAAAATCCCCTCCATCGTGAAGCATCTTTTTTATCATCGAATCTTCTGTGATGAGTTTCAGGCTTAGATTTCGACACCTAGTAATGGCCAACTGCCATTGACGACCTCGGAGGTCCTAACTTTTCTCCTGAAAAAGTGAAAACTACCCACCAAACCTAAACTAACTTTTTGTTGATTCCGACTTCACCAATGTTATCATGACATGAAATAAGCCAATCAAATTAATTTCATCCAACTCTAGTGAGATCCTATTTTTTAGGGTTTTTCCTAAAAATAGGGGCCCGAAAACCCTAATTTTCAAAATTTTCAAATTTTCCAATATCTTCTAGACATTAAACCCACAAAAAACCCATGCTTGGTTTGCCCAAAAACTGACTTTTGATGACACTTTTACAAGATTTAGACCATTTTAATAAAAATGCCTTAATGAAGCAAAAAAATTATTTTGGGTACAAATTAGGCTCCATCTAGTGACCATGTCGGATACTTAGGGCATAGGAGAACCGAGAATCTCTGAGTTTTTGTAGACCAGTGACGTATCCATTGGGCATGGAGTCAAGACTTTTCTTCCTAATCACCTAATACTAGGAGATTTTCCTAATCACCTAAAAACAAGACTACCTAAGAAATCACCTAAAACACAACGAAACTTCACAAAACAAGGAAAAACATTACAACATAACAAAAAACAGAAATAAATTATTTAAAAAAATTTACTCCTTCCCCGGGATACTGCTTGAGATACTGCTCGTTGTATGGTAGCGGGAAGAGCCTTCCATCTGAATGCGAGAGAATGCAAGTGTTCTCTCCAGTGGACTCATGGATCTAGAAGGGCCCTAGCCACAAGGAATCAAATTTTTTGTGCATTCCTTTGGGCTCATGTCTTTTGTCCCATAATAGGACGATCTCCAACCTCGAAGTCTTGCTAACAAGCCTTCTTATCAAAGATCTTCTTCACTCGCTCTTGATGCTGAGTGATTCTGTCGACAACGTCCACCCTTTCTTCCTCTAGCTTCATCAAGTAGGAAATCCACTTCTCGATTGGATCTTTAAATTCTTCATCCTCCACTGTAGATGCCAGCTGCAAAGCGGACAGCTCTAGTGTGATGGGTAACATTGCTTTTGTACCATACAAAAGAGTAAAAGGCGAAGTGTCGATGTCTATTTTGAGAGTGATTCTATCAGCCCAAAGAGCATCATATTACTTCTTGTGCCAAGCTTGTTGATTTGAGTCAACTAACTTGCGCACAATCGTGACTATATTCTTGTTTGAAGATTCAGCCTGTCCATTACCTTGAGGGTAATAATCTGATGCGTGTGACAACGTGATGCCATGATCGAAACAAAAATCCAGTAGTTCCTCTAACTAGAAGCAAGTTGCATTATCAACCACAATCTTGCGAGGGACCCTAAAGCGTAACATGATATTTTCTTTCAAAAATCACAAACGACTTCTAAGGTAGCTCGCTTGGTAGGAATTGCCTCAACCCATTTTATATAATAATTTGTTGTTGTAAGGACATAGGCATGCCCCTTGCTAGAATGTGGGTTGATGGGACCTATAAAATCCATACCCCATTGTTGAAATGGAGCATCGATGATCATTGGCTTGAGTGGAAGAGCTGCCAATTTGACTTTGCCAACAAATTGTTAGACACATTTGACATCTGTACACCCATTCATATGTGTCGTAAAACATAGTTGGCCAATAGAATTGTGCTCGCAAGATCTTGAATGCAGTGACTCTTGATGAGAAGTGACCACCGCATGCTTGACTATGAAATGCTTCCAACAATCTGTGTTGTTGGTCCCTACCGACGTATAATAGAAATGTTTCGTCAAGGCCACGCTTGTACAGAACGTTATTGATAAGCATGAAATTTTGTTCTTTCAACTTCAAAGTTCTATTCTGTTGTTTGTCCATGTGACGTGGACATCCTCCATAAGCTGAATAATACCATAGTGCAATGTACCATTCCTCCGCAGAATCAACTAGTAGGACCAAAGGAAGGTCCTCTTCAATCTCAGGTTCAGATTCAATTTCACCATTGCTTTGATACTTTTGATCTCCATCTTCTACCAATAACTAACAAAGACCTTGCCCACGAACGAGCTTGGTCGGCTTGATCTCCAAATCATATTCTTGAACTTTAGCAATCCAATTTCCTCTTTTTGTGCCCATCTCTTGTTGAGTTAGCACACTTTTTACTGTTGGATCGGTGACAAACACCGTTGTGTGGGAGTTCAAAATATAGAATTTGAAGTTTTTAACAACCCTAACGATAGCATACACATTCTTCTCAATTTGGGAATAGCGCGATTCACTATCTTTAAAGCTGCTGCTCATGAAAGCTATCGGAGATTCTCCTTCTTCACTGAGCTTTTGTGTTAATATAGCAGACAGAGTGTGCTCCAATGCATAACAATAAAGGATGAAATCCTTCTCAAAGTCAAGACTGACCAACACTGATGCGTTGACAATGGCTTCTTTTATTTTGGTGAAAACTTGCTTGCCTTCTTCTATCCAAATGAAAGCGGACATCTTTTCCATCATAGCTGAAATCTCCTTTGTCAGCTTTGAGAAATCAAATACAAACCCTTTGATAAAGTTAACTTTACCGAAAGAGGAATGCACTTGTGTTTTATTTGTTGGAAGAGATAGGTTTTTGATTGAATCCACCCAATTCGAGTCAATCCTAGTTCCCTCCTTGGAAACGATATGGCCAAGTAACTTGCCCTCCGTCACCACAAAGATAGACTTCTTAGCATTCAATGAGATCTTGTGGTACCTGAATATTTCAAACACTTTCACGAGATGTGAAAAGTGAACTTGCCACTTGTCTGAAAAAACGGTAAGGTCGTCAAGGTAGACGACTATTATTTTATTTTTAAGATCCCCAAAAGGCAGATCCATGGCTCTTTGAAAAGTTGCACTGGCGTTGATGGGGCCGAAAGGCATCCTCTCATAAGCAAAAGTTCCCCACAGGGTGGTGAAAGTTGTTTTGATTTGATCCTCCTCTAACATTGCAATTTGATTGTATCCGAAAAAACCATCAAGTAATGATAGCATTTCAAACTGGTGACCGTCTGCAAAGTGTGCTCCATGATCGGTAAGAGATAAATGTCCTTCAGGGACAATTGATTCAAATTCCTGAAATCCGTGCAAATTCTGATTTCTCCGTTCTTTTTTCGCATAGGAACTATGTGACACCCAGGTAAAAGTAGGGAACTGGATGAACCAATCTGCCCATTCTACCATTGTCAATTTGGCTTATGCTAAAATACGCACATGTAGCTCTCGGTCAAGATTCCTCACAATGTACATTAGGAATGCTTCTCGTACTCGCTTGCAGTGTCGCTCGGACTGTGCGTAATACCGATGAACCCTTTGTACACTTAGAATCCCCATAGTATTCAATCCTCTAAAATGGCCTTGGAAGGCTATCAGATACACAAGGTATGAACACATGTGAAACTTGTGAGCAACCAAGAAGTTGGTCAACTGTTTGTGGAGAACATCGTTGATCAAAGATGTCCAGTCATAGTGCTCCTTTATGTTGATGATCTGAGCCATGATGTAATACATCCACGGTTGAAATATGTGAGCATCTGCCTGACTGGTGACACAATTAAGAAGGGTAATCATCACCACATATTCTTCTTTGAACTCTCCACGACCCACATTCTTTGGCAAACTAGTCCTTTTCTATTTGACCCATCTCTCCGCTATTCTTTTGTGACATTTTTCCCTATCAGCATTGAATGCCTTCTTGCACTCCACCATGAAAATGACCAAATTATTTGGATTCAGAGGAATACCGAAGCACTTCTTGATGTCTTTGGGCTTGAGACTACATTTCATTCGCCCATCCACTGATTGAATTTCTCATGTAGTAGAGTTATAATGCTTTACACAAGCAATAACAAACTCTATACACTGTGTTGTGATGGGAAGTGAAGCCGCTTCTAGTAACCAGGATTCCTCGAGGTTCTGAACTATAATTTGATCAATCTCTGAAGCGTTCAATTCAAACTCCGAATCCACTTGATGCAAATTTGTGTCAGTCGTTCTGATGAAATCATGAATTAAGACCGATTTGGTCTTGAATTCAGTCTAAGTGAACTACATTCTGAAAAACTAGCTTGTTGATTGTAAACACGGCTATATTCTAACAACTTCTTCTGGAAAGCTAAAATAACCCCTAATGAGGCTAAAAATAGCTTGTCGAGGGGCAAATTTTACAAATAATTCTAAGACGTGGGTTTTGTAGAGAAAATGATTCTAAGCAAACCCACAACGTCAAAAATTCAAAAAAATGTTTTTTTGCTTGGCATGCAAAGACTTTTCGAAATATGGGTTTTGTTGCCACCAATGTGTTGATCACACCCAAATTCTTCGTTCTTCAAAATTTTGACTTTTCCACTACCATGCAAAGGAATCTTCTGAAAAAAGCAAAGCTTCTAAAATTGAAGCTACAAGGCAATTTTTCTTGAAAAATTCTAGCAAATGGGTTCTGTAGAGAATGTCGTGTTGAACAAACCCAAATGATCAAATACTGAAAAAGATGTCGTTTACTTTGACATGAGAAAGAAAACCTAAGATAAGGATAGAAGAATTGTGAGAGAAAGAAGATAGAAGTTATATTCTGCCTCTATCAATCTTCAAGAAATTCACCTCCTTGTCTTAATCTAATGGAATTTGCCAACAATCTGCTCGAAAAATGAAGCATGCAAAACTATCTTGCTAAGCAATTTGGGCCTAACCACAAAGAACACTGAAAAATATCACCTGTAGTGCCTTCAAATCTTGCTTGCACGAGGAAAAATATGTTTGCCTTCAACTTATGATGAATGAAATGGGCGCCTAAATGCATATTTAAAGAATTTTTGAGGGTTAAGGCATCACAAGCATGCAAAAACCCTATTTTTAGAACAGAGCATTATGATTGGACCTCATTCAGTTAACAAAAATGGAGACTAAACCTTCAAGTAGGAGCCACTTCAACATGCAAAGAGAAATACATCACATGCAAAGAATAATGGAGTATTTTATTATTATTTAATTTAGTCCAAAAATCCCTCCATTATACGACGTCCAAGGCACTTTAGTTTCAAAAGTCAAAGTTTGACTTTAGGCACCATTATTCTCAGACTTAAAAACTTTTTGCAATTTACTATTTTTTAGCTTTTCGCAAAAGCCACTATAGCCTCTGTTTGACCTTGAATTTTGGATGCCCGGTTGATCATGATACTGAGCTTACACGTCCATTGTGTAGCTAGATCAAGTCTAATGAGACGTTGTTGGGAGCAACAAACGCTAAAAACAGAATCTGATGCCTTGAATTCAAGGGCGCCTTTTCCCAAAAGGGTGCATGTTTCACCAAAGTTAGCCATTTTTGGATTTTGACTATCTGTGCTTCAATCTGCCACTGGCGATGACTGATGATCCTCGTCGACTAGATGTTAAATCCATCACGTAGCTCAAAGAATTCCGCACAGGTGACTGTATGTGTAACGTCTTAAAGTTGGATTAAGACCCTCAAATGCAAGGGCGCCCTTGAGCTTTTGAGTCTAATTTTACACTTGCAACTTTCAATGGAAAGCCCCATTTTGACCTTTGTTGCCGAGAGTTGGATTGCTCCAATGTGCATGCTAACGATCTCATCGCGGAGATTGAACAACTTGGAAGAGATGTTCCTGGGAGCTGCAAGGTCAAAAGATTGCATCTGAGGGCTCTAGTAGAAGGGCGCCTTTCTCAAGGAAGATGCATTTTTCCATACTTAGTCAAATTTCCACTTAATTTTCACCTCCGGCGTTTTGCTCTTGAACCTTTGTCACAGGTGTTTGACAAATCTCGAGAGCTGATGGATGAATTCACTACGTAGCTAGACTAATTTTGAGCAGGTCTCATGAAGACGACAGCTGCTAATTATCTCATCTAGTTAACCAAAAGGCTAGGCGCCCCTGGGCTAGAGAGCTACATTTTGACATTTTGACTTTTATTTCCTCCTTCGTTTTATGTGCTTGCTGGATCAATTGCTACGATCACTCAGTATGTCTTATGGACTGGCAAATGGATTCATTGCGGAGCTGTACTGAAGCTGGAGAGATCCCCCGATAACGGTTTCTACAAATTCTAACATCTGATAGGCTCTATTCAAGGGCGCCCCTGGGCTACAAGGGCGCAGATTCTTATTTTGACTATCGTCTTTGCTGTGTTAATCTTCCGCATCTTCTGCTTCTACCGTCATTTGTTAGTCTTTCGCAAATCTAATGGATTCCCTTGACGACTTGCTGAAAAGCTAGCAAAAATTTGGAGAAGATGACTGTATTCACAACCATTATCAACAATATTTAGGCCTTCAATTTCAAGGGCACCCCTGGCCTGCAAGGGCGCAAATGCCTCTAGAGTTAGTAAATTTCAGATGAAATTCACCTCCTTCATGTTTCGCAAACACCATGTCGCTTGTTAAGTCAACTGCATTGAAGCATCATTGTTGCTAACGTGAGTGCGTGACTGCATTTCACCATTTTTACGTGTATGGACACTGCAAAGTTGACTTGCATGTTGATTGCACAACTATCTCCCACATAGCAAGGTTAAGTGTTTCCAGACTAAGAATATTTTTCACCATTTGAGAATCCCCTCCATCGCGAAGCATCTTTTTCAGCATCTTTTGCCACAGAATCTTCTGTGATGAGTTTTAGGCTTAGATTTTGACACCTAGTACTAGCCAACTACCATTGACAACCTCTGAGGTCCTAACTTTTCTCCTGAAAAGGTGAAAACTACCCACCAAACCTAAACTGACTTTTTGTTGATTCTGACTTCAATGTTATCGTGACATGAAATAAGCCAATCAAAATTAATTTCAGCCAATTCTAGTGAGATCCTATTTTTTAGGGTTTTTCCTAAAAGTAGGGGCCAGAAAAAACCCTAATTTTCAAAATTTTCAAAATTTTCCAATATCTTCTAGACATTAAACCCACAAAAAACCCATGCTTGGCTTGCCCAAAAACTAACTTTTGACAACACTTTTACAGGATTTAGACCATTTTAATCAAAATGCCTTAATGAAGCAAAAATTTTATTTTGGGTATAACAGGTCCTCAACTTGATATCAATGGATTATCTCCATTATTATCTACTAAAATATTATCAACACCACTGGTAATGTCTCCAGTAAGCTCAGATTCCTGGCAGCAATATTCTTCTCTCGAATCATACTCATTACCCTAAGTTACCGATTCGCCAAAAAACGGCCCCGGATACGATTTGATACATACCGGGTACAGGATTCGGGTACGATACGCCTCGAATTCGCCCAGGGTACGTTTTTCCGCCTGCGGATTTGAGCAGGATTCGCCGGCCGCCTGCGGATTCGTCCAGGATTTGGCAAGGCGAATCCAAGGCGAATCCGCGATGGATCCAGGCCTGAAAACGCCCAGTCCGCGGAAAAAGGTGATTTTTTTGCATTTTTAATTCATTTTTTTGACCGAATATTGACTTTTTAATATTTTAATAATGATTGCAACCCTAATTCGTCCCTCCAAACACACTAAATAGGTAAAAACAATCTCATTTAACAATTTGTGAATGAAAAACAAGTTTTTTTGCCTCCATTGCTAAACTTTCTCTCTTGCTTGCACAAGCTTGAATAAACTTGAAGGCTGATCGTTGGTTGTTCAAAGTTGATTGTTGTGCTATTCCTAAGCACTCGCAAGTGTCCGTTCGTTGCCAAGAAGATTGTAGAGCAAGATTTGTTCAAAACAGGTAGGTTTCTTTGAAGTTTTTTAATTTTTTTCTTACATTTTTTTAACAAATGAACTATTTTGTTTTGTTTTTATTGTTTTGTTGATTGTTCTCATTGTTTTAAGTTTTTTAGTTTCAAATTTCAATACCAAAATTATTTCAATTTGTTGTGCCTTAGGTATTACAATGGCATCCAGTTCTTCCTCAAGCCAATCTCGTTTCAAAATAAATGCAACCTCTCCCCTTTGGAAATATGTAGAAATGGTTCAACAATGTCCAGGTGGTGGAGTATTTATTTGGATTTGTAGTCATTGCAAAGTTCAATATACGAGCTCATACAGTCGAGTGAGAGCCCACTTGTCTAAGATCCCTAATAATGGCATCAAACCTTGTCCAGGACCTCCTTTTGGTGATGGCAAAGGCCTTCCAGATGATGTAGTGTTGAAATATATTGCTGAGCAAGAAAAATCAGAGCATACAGCTAGTAGTCTTAAAACAAGCCATCCTTTGAGGAAAGGATCTCGATCCATGATCCCCCTACACCACCACCTACTTATATTCCGCCTACACAAAGCCATCCATTTATGAACATCCCTCAACAACAAACCGTGCCCTCATCAAATAAAAGATCTAAGGGAGCGTTAGAAGCTTCATTTCAGAATGAGGCAAGAGATATTGCTGATCAAGACATAGCAAGATGTGTCTATGCCAATGGATTGGCATTCAACGTTGTTCGTTCACCATATTGGCAAAAAATGGTGAAATCTATTAATGAGGTTCCAAAGGGGTATAAGGGCCCAGGTTTTGAGAAGGTGCGTTGCACCTTATTGGAGAAAGAGGTGAAACATGTAGCAGACTCATTGAAGCCCATAAGGGATTCATGGATCGAAACAGGGGTGACCATCGTTTATGATGGATGGAAAGATGCGAAAAATCGCCCATTGATCAATGTTATTGCCGTGTCCCCTAAAGGGGCAATGTTTTTGTGAGCAGTGGATGGTGAAGGACAGGTGAAAGATGGTCCATTTATTGCTAACATCCTTTGCCAAGCTATTGAAGAAGTGGGCCATCAAAATGTTGTGCAAGTTGTAACTGACAATGCCAAAAATTGTAGGGCTGCAGGGTTATTGATTGAGGAGAAGTATCCCCACATTTTTTAGACACCTTGTGCTGTCCACTCCCTCAATCTAATGCTACAAAAAATTGGATCCAAAATTGAGTGGATCAAACAGTTGTATGCTGAGGGCGAAGAAATCCAAATGTTTGTCACCAACCACCATATGACACAAGGAATATTCAGACAATTCTCAAAATTGGAATTGTTGAAGGTAACTTAATTCTCAATATTTTTAAATTTTAAATTTTCATTTGATTTTGTAAAGTATTTATAAATTTAAATTATATTTTAATTTTAATTTTGATTTCCAAACAAGTTGCTGAGACCCGTTTTGCCTCCAACACAATTGTGTTGAGGCGACTTATAAAGGTTCGTGAGGCACTTTGTACCATGGTAATCAGCCCTAATTGGTCCATATGGAGGCAATCTAGCAGTGAAAGGGCAAATAGGGTCAAGCAAAGGATCCTAGATGATAGTTGGTGGGATCGTGTTGAGTACCTGGTTAGTTTCACTGAGCCTATATTGAGCATGATCCGTTACACAGACATGGATAGACCTTGTTTGGGAGAAGTATATGATGGTATTGACTCAATGATTGAGAATATGAAAACCATCATCAATGCAAAAGAGGAAGATCCTGAAGAAAAATTCTTCAAAGAGCTACAGGAAATCATGGTTGATAGATGGAACAAAATGACCACTCCATTGCATCTTCTCGCTTTTGCATTGAGTCCCAAATATTATAGTCCTGAGATACTTTCTGCTTCACCAAGAGTTGCTCCATATAGGGATGTTGAAGTGGGTCAAGGGTACAAGGCAGCACTTCGTAGAATCTTCAGTGATCGTGACCAACGTGATCGAGTGAGGGCTGAGTTCATGGCTTTTGCATGCTCCGGTACTGTTGATCAGAATATGGATGCTCTTCGAGACAAGTCCAGGGTGGATGCTCATAGTTGGTGGTACTTCCATGGGCAAGAATACATGCACCTCCAACCTATTGCAATTAAAATTTTATCCCAAGTAAGTTTTATATTTTGTAATTTTAATTTTAATTTTTATTAATTTTGTAACTCTTAACTATTTAATTTGGTCTTAATAGGTTGCTAGTTCATCGGCTTCTGAGAGGAATTGGAGCACATACTCCTTCATCCACTCAATAAAACGCAATAGGCTACATTCAAAAAAGGCAGAGGACTTGGTGTATGTGCATTCAAACTTGCGCCTCCTTACACATAAGCAAAGTTCCTACAAAGAAGGAGACACAAGGAGGTGGGATATTGAGCCAGAGCAGCTTGACTTGGATGCTTCCACAAGTCACTTAGCTGCACTTGATATTGATGATGACTATGAGCCTGAAGCAGCTACTAAGTATGAGAGTGGTAGTGTTAGTGCTAGTGGCAGTGCTTGTGCGAGTGCCACTAATGTTGTTTGTGGTTCTACACAAAATGTATCATCTAATGATGTTGATGATGCTGCTTTCTTTGATGACCCATATGAATCAGATTGATAATTGATCAATAATAGCTGATTGTAAACACTTGACATTTTATGTTTGAACTTTAATTTATAATTTTATATCATGACATTCGACTTTTGAGTATCACTAATATTTTAATATTTGACTATGAAAGTGGTGATGTATTTTTGCTATGTTATTAGACTATTAATATGGTGGTGTATTCTAAACTCAATTACTGCTGCAAATATGTATATATTTCTGATTTTTATATGTTTTTTGTATTGCCGAATCCAAGCCGTACCCAACCCCAAATTTTTTTTTTGCCGAATCCTGTACCGGATTCGCGTACCCGTACCCGAATCCAAAAACGAATCGGTAACTTAGTCATTACCAGAACTTATCTTGTCATCATTATGTGCTTTGTCAAACACAAACTTTTCATGGCCATTGTAATATTAATTTCTCTTTGACATCAATGACAATATTTCTAACAAGTAAAAGATATTGAAAAAAGATCTTATACTTACTGCACTTAAAGCTCTGTAATCACTGCATGTTGGGATCTTTTAGTTGTTGCACTTGAAGTTCTGTAATAAAAGTATTCTCTTAATCTATTTGAATATTTATGGTGTTATTAACACATGTGATGCACAACCACTTTCAGCTGAACGAAATAGAACCCTGGATTTTGATTCACACCACATTGGTCTTCATCTAACTGGAACCACATCTTCAACAAGTTGATATCAAGTACCATTGTGCTCCAAATGCAGTGGCGTGCTCTTTAGATCCTTGCACATCTGACTGAATAGTCCTTCATGATAGATGAAATTTTTTCTATTTGCTGCCATCAATTATGGCTCAACTCTGTTTACATAATAATGTGGTGTGGTTCATATTTCATACCCAAATTCACTTTCTGTGATAGCGGTTTCTTATACTCAATTACTTGTCCCTTAGCATTTGCGCTATCTATCTCAATATCACACAATTGAAATTTGTACAATAAGGAGGATAGCCTTGGTTCAATACTCTGTCTTTCGACTTGCTCCATAGGTTCTAACACACTGTTATATGCAGAAAAGTGCTAATATCCTTCAATCTGCCAATGAATAATCAATACTGTGATCATATGTCATCTTTTGAAGTCGTGAAGTTTGAAACATTATCTAAGTACATACCTTCTTGGTTAAGCTCATTTCATGCCATTGCTATCTAGAAATTCACTAGAACTGGACATCTTGTATATGTGGATATATCATATCAATAATCATGAATAGTAATAGCCTTTTTTGGCCATGACCTTCCCATTAAAACATCAAATACAGAAAAAAAGGAAATTTTCTCTTGAACCAATTTAATGAAAACCATGCTTCAAATGTTATATAGTCACAAATATCCACCAAGTTCAGTACCGTTCAACTCTTCAGAAGTTAAGAAAGTACAAGTACAGTGGTTGCAACTTACATAATATGCTTAGGATCATGCTCCATTACTGACCACCGTAAATAAAAACGTTTGAAGTATATTATTGCTGTTGCCTGCAAACAACCAATAGGAATAATTGCTTCATAACTTAAGTTTCCAAACCAGAAGCCCATTATAAAAATTTAAACATCAACAAACCTGAATTTTATGTGGAAATTTAAAAGCTCCACAGACTTCTTGTATTTTTTGTTCATAAAATATCCGCATGAGTAACTCTTCGTCAACAGTGAGAGGCTCTGGGAGATGCACCTGCCTAACAAAACCTGCAGAAGAAGGGAAACAAATTAATGTCTCAGCAGTATGATACAAAAATGATATTTCCCAATCACTCCCTCTATTACAATTTACTTCAGAGCACACGATAAAGGAGACAAGACAATGGCTGCCTTCTAAAGTACCCAATTTTCATTTGTGTGAGTAAAGTCTTTAACCTATAATTCTTTGGCATTACAACAGAAAAATGAAACCAAAGAGCAAGTTAATGATTAGAATTCACTTAGACTCATTCCTGCAAGATTATTGTTATTGAAAATATGGCAATCTGGAGAGCTAACTGCAACAAAGATCCATATGAAAACATTTTAACATCTTGAAATGCCCCATTAAGAGCAGTTTAATAAGTTTCAGTGACACGAAAAGCATGTAATACCATTTTCTCCTGCAGCAATTGATTTTCCAGGGTATTCCACCGACCCATCAAGTTCAACTTCTAATTTTGTAGATCCATACTGTACACAAACAAAAAAATACTCTCAATATTTTTGCAGTATAATAAAAATTACCATGTCCAAGATTTTAGTTCTTTGTGAGAGCTAACTCTTCATCCATGGTTAGACAATATACAGGTAAATTTACTTCAGCTTTAGAAAGCAAGGAAACATCTGCAAAATATATTAGTGAACATTTTGATAAATAGGCTGTGCAGGATTAGAGTCAACTGACGTCAGATGCTCCTCCATTAACAAGAATAAGCTGTAGTCTTCTGACACAATTTTACTGTTAGCAGGAAATACCAAAAATTGTGGCTCAAAAAAATCTGCATCTAAAAGAAATTGGGCATTCAAGGCCTGTGTGGATAAGAAATACTGCCGAACTCATTAGATGAACTCTGCTGGATTTGAAATGTAATTGGTAGGGATTAATATAATGAGCTTGAGAATTTGATACAATTTTACTTTTAGCAGTTATTTTGGCACTATCAACCAATAACATGTCATTAACTCAGTATATATGTCCCAAATGAGGTTATTTGCTTTAATCATACAAATAATAAATTTCAGTGATTGAAGCAAGTGACTACTTAAATGTGCAATATAAATATGTTCAATGACCAGTAAGCGATTACATAATTTGATATCCAACTAACATCTATCACCATTCACCAACAATTACACATTGATAAGCATATTTTCATGAGAATACTGCATGGACTCCCTTACGAAAATACCTAAGTTGCTGGTTCTAGTATGGCATCAGATATGGATACAGGGTTCAGGTATGCTGGTACAGCAAAAAATTATTGGGAATAGTACAGCTAGGTACGGCTGGATTATATATATATATACACTCAATTGCCAGTTCTAGTATGGGTAACATCTAAGTCAGCACACTCAAGAGTTAGATCCCAATTCCTCATCACCCCTCATTGTAATCAAGTTCCTTACGTGACAAGCAATCCCAATAACTGGTGGGGGTCTGGGAGTGGAGACCCCAATGAGGTTGAAGGGCAAAATTAGATATTTAGCACTTTTTTGTTAATAAAAATGCTTTTTAAAATTTGAATTTTTTTCTTTGGGCAGCCCTTGGGTCTCCCTGGGTTCACTTGGTGTCCTGCCCAGGCACCAGTGGCATATCAGACCTGGACCTAGCCCCAGACTGGATGCATACAGGTACCAGCGGGGTTCCAGGAGAACCCAATAAGATAGATCAAAATACATGCAATCTTGATAAGAAATTTACTATCCATATTTGGAAAGAAGAGGAAGCCTATTTCCAGGAAAATCCACAAATAATCAGAACCACATGTAGGTAAAGTTTAATAGAAGGGAAAGCATCTTATGCCCTATGCCCAACAGCACATAGAGCAAATTTCAAGGTGATTTGATAAGCTAGCCTACAATGATATGTGGAAGTCACGATAAAGTATATAATGTTGAGTAATACTATCTTTTATGATCATCATTAGGCATACATAAAATCATTCCTTCATGTACACGTCCGTCATCCTAAGTAAGTATATTTTGTATCTTTCATTTCCAATATAGATTATTGTGTGCAGTGTATCTTTTCATACTTCTTGTGATGGGTCGATACTAATTTATCTGGAACTCATTATCAAATATAATAGGATACATTTGTTGCTTACTGCACACTCAAGATTATCTTTATCATATATCGGAGCCTGTCACCACTAGCACCTTATTTCTATTTGGGATCAACGATAAAAAGTAAAAATGGTAACACAAAAAGTAGAAACAATTTCAAATTTTAGTACATGAATATGTTAAAAACTCTGACAGATAAAAGACATGCTGAAAATTAAAAACAGATTAGTTGACCAGCTGCGAAACTCCTTTTCCTCCATGTATAAACACTTATAGTAAAAATAATAGCTTCCATAAAAACAATAATTGAATTTAAAGACCAGAATAAATTGTTTAGGAAAATCAACAGTTTAGTTCTACCTGTTTTAGTATTGTTGCAGCTCGTTCATTTGCAGCTCGATATTTTTCAGCCTGAAAAAGAGAGTAAACCAAGCTTGAGTTTACTTTAAGAAATTTCTATATTCAACCTTTACATATTACCAGGCCCTGTACATTCAATATATCTGCTTTGTCAATCACAGTTGGTAATAATTGTATATAAAAAGTTATCGATGTAACTTTAGCACATCATCTTTCTTCTAATAGCATAAACATACTAATATATCTCTGCCTCCACACCTTCATTAATTCATAAGGTTGGTAAGCATTGTATATAAATGATTGTTAATAGTATCTATGTCCACACCTTTATCAATCCAAACAGGTGTGAGATTATAAGATTTATGAATCCATATCGACACTTTCAAACGTTGGTGCAAAGCTACAGAAACAATTATTTCGGTCTGAAAAGAGTAATGCTTGATGGTGAGATTCCACGTAAAAAAATTAAGGATCTCACAGTGCACCTGGCATATGTACAGAGAAGCATCCAAACATTCAAGGTACCAGTCCTTATATTTTTACATCTGCATATTTGTAACATACATAAATATTTGACGACTGCTTAAACCTTCAGCAGAAAGGTAATTTTTAACTTCCATGTTTACATTACAGTTTGATTGTGTCATTGACAGAATGTTTTAGAAAACAGCTTATGTCATGTCCCCTTTCCAGAGCTAAAGAATTAATAATACGATTTTAAGTTGGGCTCAACAATTATATGTTTAAGGGGCAACTTCTTAAAAAGTGTTTTTACACTTAATTATAAAAAGTAATTTAAATACTTTGGAGAGAAATTTTAATCCAAGGGCCCATTTTGAAAAGGTTTAAAAATGTGACGCTTGGCTTCATTTGGCATCTTGATTTCATATAGCATTTTCACTTGGAGCATTTGTGTTCAAATTTACAACCATTGGCTGTTTAGGGTCTTGGAGGATGAAAACCCTCTTGGACTTTATTGTTGGAATTGAGGATGAAAACCCTCATTTCTTTCTAGGGCATCCTCACACAGAAGTTGCATTGGAACAAATTTTGAAGAGTTTGCATCAGGTTTCCAGCTGGAAAATCATTTACGGGTAACTACCAAGGATGCCATATCTGGTTTCAGCATTTACTCCTACTTTGAGGTGCCATTGATCATCTAAAGTACTTAATGTCCTCATCAAGGAGGTCACAGCAGTTATAGGGATAATTTGGGGTTGTTTGCAGCTCACAGATCTGCAGGGAAGGGAGAATGACATTAGGAATATGTGCAGCTGTTAAGAAGAGTCAAAAGAGTTATCAATTGCTGCCAACACTGCACAGTACAGGGTTTTATTTACCAGCAGCTGCCTCACACCATCTTTCAGCAGAAGGCCAAGGGTTAGATAATCTGTCCCTATTGGGATTACCAGCACCATATCACCAAAGAAGTCAGCAACGCTGTCACCAGCTTGCAGGGGAAAGAGTGCAGGGACCCTTGAAGACTAATCAAAGCATTTAACAGGTCCATGGCTTGTTGTAATATCCAGAGCTCATGACAAGGAGTATAAATCAGTGAATACATGACTAGTTGAGGCTGATTGCAGACCTGCCAGCCCCCAAAGTTGAGGATAAACTTCCATACCAGGGAGCTGCCTCTTATCAGCAATTGGATCTGATTGTTACCAATTTACCACCAAGCACCCATCGTTTAAGAGGGTTTGATCCACTCATCTCAGCACTCCTCCACAAGTGATCAGCATTTATACCAGTAAAAAGTCGGTGAGTTTGATGTTTTTCATTGAGATTTGTATGTTCCAGCACCTACAGTTTGTTAATCAACCCATGTTTTTAATGTAATGCAACTCAGATCTAATCAAGGAAAATTGTTTGAGAAGTTGTTGAGGGTTTTGGAGTACTTGTTTTCAATTTCCAGTTTACTGTTTTTTTTTACTTTGCTTCAAAATATCAGAAAATTCAAAATAAAAGAAATCATTTATTTTATTTCCAGCCATTCTAGAACAGGAAGATTGCAGCTTAAATCTCTTTTTTAATTATAAGCGTCGATACTGATTGACTGGAAACAAAGTGATGAAACATTTAGTTAAAAATTTGGCACTATAACAACAACTATAGGTTGTGAGGGCATTAGCTAACAAAAAGAGAGTGTGAAGAATACAATCACATAGTTAGGTGTCCAACAGTGTTGATTTTCATGATCACTCGGGACTTCTAAGATACAAAACCACAAGACACATCCACTTCAGTAACCAATTGGGAGCATTAATTTCTATAAAAAAATCTCTGACTTAAACATTCTTGATGCAGCAGAGAAAGCATAAAATAAGTTCTTTGGATGATAGAAAACATTTTCCTTCCTCTAATTCTCCTGATGTTGGGCATTTCTACTGTTGGCACTAAGGATTTATGCAGTGGAGCAAAATGCTCAATCCAGGGTAATAAATCTTCTACTTTCTCTAAGAAGTCTTTTGCCTCAGTTGTTGAGGGCTCAGGGCTTTCAGCTTCAGTTCTGTCTGCGGTTGATGTTAAGAGCCCGAGGACATCTTGAGGTCTGGGAAGATTAAACCATTGAAGTGCTTGGAGAATCCTCTTTTGGTTTTTGGAGTTGAAGTATTGGAAGGGAGGCTTACTATGCAGAAAAATAGTATGGTTTATAGATTTAATCACTTTTAGTTTTAGCCTAGCCTCCCTGAAATGCATAAAGGGATGAATAGCAATTGGAGGCCAATCATGGAAAGCAGTGTAGAAATTTACTCCTATGCACAGGATTTCTTCATAGCAGTGTTTCAATGAAATCCACTAAGTGTAATGATTTAATCCTTAAGGACCAAGGAAAGGTTATGGCTTTGGTGGAAGAACACCCTCCTCATGAAGCCATGGTATCTGGACTTCAACCCTTTGACAAAATAAGTGGTGCCAACATGAGTTAGGCTTCCTAACCTCCCTCTTCAGTTTCAGATTGAACGTTTAACTCCCTTGGGAAATTTATGTTCAATGCTACAGAGACCTCTGTTTTCTCCCGAACCAGCTTTACCCATATTCGGGTTGAGCTGGATACTACAAAAAGATCTCCCAGATGAAAAATGGCTTAAAGTAGAGGAAAGAATATGGAAACAGCTAAACTACAAATCTTAGCTTCCCGCGTTGCAGGTCCTTTAAAATGGGCCATATGGCATCTGACTGCTCAAGCCTAAAACGAAAATCTCATAGCCAAGCATCATGATGGAAAAATGCTAAACCCCATCATTTAACAAATTAACCATGCCGAGGTCTTCATGTGAGTTGTCTCAGGCTCTCAGCATCCCCCTGTACCTCCTATGAGTTCTAGCCCAACTCTAATGCCTTCTCCAGAAGCTTCGACTAAACCCTCTACAATGCCTCAGGAGAAGTAGTATTCAAGATATATTTTTAAGGCTAAAGATTTTCCACAAGCCTCTTCTGCAGACAATTTAGATGTTGATCATTTGCCTCCTGAGGATGTTGTGTTTGTGAACCCCATTTGCCTTTCTCAGTCAGAAAATATTAAATAGTAATAAGAGTTTTTGTTAATGTTATCTTTGCAGACATGGAACCCTATAGATGCCACATATAAATTATAAAAAAAAATACACCATTTCAGCTTAAAATGAACTTTGACAATGTTTTCTGATCAAAATATTTGTTTTTGTTTTCTGCCGGAGAATATAGCTAATTGAAATCATCTCCATTTGCCAACAACCGGAAAACAACTCTTACAAATATGGAACTAAAGGTCATGTTGTTGAAAATACTTAAACAGAAAACATGAAGTTGCACAAGCCATGTCAAACATGTAAATAATGCAAAGATCCCCAACCATAGTTGTAGCTTTCAATGTAGCAGCACTTGTGAAGACAAAGAAGGCATTGCATGCAATTGAACTTTTCAGGGTTAGACCTTGACCAAAATATATCAACACAGCCTCAAACTTAAATTTAAACAGACTTGGTATAAACTGTTAGAATCATATTTGCAGGCCTTTTATAAAGGCCAGCAAAGCTCTGGGAAAAGACAACCACTGATCAGTGTACCAATGCTTGTGAGAACAATAAATACATTACCTAAAAGTACAAGCAAGCCTTTCCAGTTAAACCTGAATCAAAAAAGCCACCTAAATAGATTAAAATGAGATTTGAACAAAATACACAGCTTCAAAAAAGGCCAACAAGACTGCAAAAATAACAAAAATTTGAACATCCAACACAAAACATACTGCATGCAATTAGATTATTTGATGAGAGAACTTCTAGGCTAGTTGGGGGAGCAAACCTAAATACACATCAGTGTCATCCTTGTCCTTGCTTGAGTCTATAGTAGCAAACTGCTTAATATGGTTCTCAGTAACTCCCATCAGATCTTTGACTCACCATATCTTTAGCCATATTTTGTGAATTTCCTTTTTTATACCATCCATACTATCACCATAGTTTGCACTTTATCTGAAAAGTTTCTCGGTACTGTTCACAGCTCTCTTCTCCTCATGTTTCATATCATTGCTCCTCCTGAGTTGTTGCTTAAGGCATCTTTTGAAAACGTATCCCACTAATGTTTGTGAACATGCTCAAGCCAGTATCACCTAGCATTGTTGTTAGGCAATCTACTTCTTACTGCAAGTATTTTGACACAAAATACAAATCTTTTGAGGAGTCCAATAGAAGGATTAACATTATTGATTAACATTTTTGTGATCACTTTACAGCAGTTCACACATTTAATGTTTTCAATCCCCCGTTTGATTTTAAAATCCAAGATACTTTCTTAATGTAATGAGCTTCAAGTTTTCAACCATACTGTTGGTAGGAGTTCAAACAACCTTTGAAAAACTACAACCATAGCATCAATGACTTAGGCAGTGCTGCTCATATCGTTAACCTATCCCAACCTTCACAATCAGTTCATTCATCCAAGATTAGGGTAAGTCTGTCCTACAAGTGAAGTGAAATATGAGCTAAAATCAAGTGTAAGAGATCGCTTATATTGCAAGCCACAATCACTGATACCTTCTTCCCCAGGGCTGACATCTTTGTATAGTGTGTAGGATTTCAAACCAATATAACTACGAGGATTTATGGGTAGTGCAATCCACACTAGTCACACAACAAATGGAGGAGCCAAAAGAATTAACAAAAAAGAAAGAATTTATATTAAGGTACATCAATGATCAAAATAAATCAATAGAACCCAAAAGTACAGCAATAATCAAGAATACTTTGATGACCAAAAGTAAAATATCTAAATTAAAACTAGGAAAGACATGTCCAAATGGGTAAACCCTGGAAAAGCTAGTAAAAATAGAAACCCTATAATACAAATCAGTTATATGAATAGAAAGCTTATTATTAGGAAGAATCAATTACAGAACCAAGAGACGATATCTTTGAAGAACAAGGCTCTAGCCTCTGTCTTATTCACAGCCATTATAAAAAAAGTAGTTTTTTAGGTCATAGCAAAACCAGCTGCCATTTTGATTTATGAAACCTTCCTTGGAAAGCCAACAAAATTTCTTCTTTTTGTTTGTCTTATATTTTGTTTTATCTTTGCAGCCTTCAGTTTCAACCTCAGGAATAATTTGGACCTTGCCACTCCACTTTAAAATGCCACTTGAGGGGAAACCTTTGGCTTTAATTGCCACGATGGAGGATATCTATTCCTTTAAGTTCATCAAGGATTTCCACCTGACCCTATATTGGATCTGATACATTATTTAATTTTACTTCTGAACATGTAGAGACAGGCATTTGGACCTGGGACTCTGCATGTGAGTTTTATTTATTTGCCAAGGACTATCATTCAGAACTTGTACCTGGAATTGTCTGATGAGATATGACACTCAGAACTGGAAGTGATACATTTCTCAATTTTACACATGAACATGCTTTTCAAGTTTCAGGCATTTGAACCTGACGCTTGGCCAAGAGAACACCATTAATTTCAAGCACACCCATTGGCAAAATGCAATGTTACTACTATTTATTTATTTCTTATTAAGTTACAGAATCTGAATATACTGGGAATTGGGAAGTAAGACAATGCTAATCTTTATTAAACTGTGAAATTCGAAAATAACTGGAATTCAGAAAAAAAATATATATTATAATTGAATTTTGAATTAGACTGCTTTAATTTATAGTTCTTAGCACTATCACCTTGCAGGTATATGCAATCAGTGGAATTTGGCTCACAAAGAACCAAAATATTAGTTTTATGTTTTTCCCTTCATTGATAAGTAAACACAGTATATCGCAGACATCTTATTGTAGCATAGGATATAGAGAGTTAGCAACTCCTCCTCTTTTCAAATTCCAGATATTGTAGGAGCACATGATAATCACCATTTTCAGACATCATCTAGATGAATGTTGGTCCTGGGTGTTATGCACAGTCACCAGGAAACTCTGTGTTGCAGACAGTGACCTCATCCCCATTACCTATGCCCACATCTCCTGGTGTATGATATATAGATATACTATAGTTGCACCGCTATTCATGTATTAATGTGCCTCCTTTCAAAAATACATTTATGTCCCTATACCTGTATCCAATGTCCCCTGGTCGCTAATCTTTCAGATGAGGCACTGGAAGGGGTGATATGTTTCCAGTAAGGATTTCCCAGTCCAAACTTATTATACCGGTCCATTCTCCTGAAGGCATCATTAGAATTTGCACAAGCCTTTTCATAGTGATTGGTGAGGACGCAATCTTTTCTTATATTTGTGCCTACAACCCAACTACAGCACTATTCTCCATGAGCACTCTCCTCCTGGCCTTGAGGGTGGTCATTTTTACAACCAAACATAATACACAATAATTAATGCACAATTCCTTCACAAATATTTTAGAAGGGCAGATATTTCATCAATTTGTTGAAACTCTGGCACATTTAATTTTCACGTCTTTCATCAATACCTCAAAACACAAATCTTTACTAATTGATTCAGATATACAAGGTGCAGTTTCTGATGGTGTGCTTCTGTGATTACAGTATTCAAACTTTCAAAAATTCAAAATAAGCAAACAATTTAAATTATGCTACACTGTTGTTGTAAACAAAAAAACTCTCAAAAATGGCATCAAATGGGACAAACTCAAACAGTGAAAGTGATGGGATTTTCACAACAGATACCCTGGTTCAAATACCAGAAGATGTGACTAAGTATTGAAAATGGATAAAATACCACATCCATGTCATTGAGTGCAGAATTCCCAATGAAATGAAAAAACTCGGCTTCATCAGCCTAGGCCATTCTCCTCAGGAGATCATCTAAATCTGTATTGGTCTTGTCATAGTTATCAGTGAGGATATTAGCCTTTCTTGTGCATGTACGGTGTAGCAATAGCACAGACTAGAGAATTGTCCTCCTCGGAACCTCTTCTCTTGGCTTTGAGGATGGTTCTTCTTCGCACACAACTTGCAGCACCCAATACATAATCCCTTTACAGATTATTTTAAAGGGTAAATATTACTGGCACATTTGTTTGGTCATTTTCTTTATAAACAACTTGAATACAAAAATTAACCTGACTAATTGTTTCAGATTTTGCGGTGCATTTTGTGCTTCTGCAATTATAATGTTCAAGCTTAAAAATAAGCCAACAAATTCAAATTATGGCACGCTATTGCAAACAAAAATCTCTGTACAATGGTATCAGATGGAACAAACTCAAGAGGTAAAAGTAGCAGGATTTCTTAGTGAACCGGGTTCAAATCGGGGGAGATACGTTACTACACTAGAATTGAGTGAAATACAGCATTCAACTCGTAGGGTGCAGCAAATCCAACCAAAAAAATGAGCTGAGAAGGCACGAGTTCAAATCCTAGGAAACATGATAACTTGATAACTTGTTAAGAACAGGTAAAATACTCCATCTAACTCGGTGGATACAGGATACATATCGAAAGTAGCATAAGTTACTCCAAATTAAAGGAAATTTATCAAGTTTTCTTATTAAAAATTTGAAATAATATTCTAATAACAGCCCTGCAAAGGTTGGTCTTTTATCCAAGAAAAAAAAAAATGTGACAAACACAACAAATTTAAGAAAACTGAAAACGATTATTAATAACACATTGTACCAAACTGAAAAACTAAAAACTCTATAATGTGTTTCTAGTTCTTCAACAAAAGATCAATAGCATCCACAAGCACAGCCAATTTATGAAAACTGGATAAGAGTATTGAAAGAAACAGTGAAACAAATCTTTTAAAACTCAAAAATATATCTGCAATATCGCTATTTTCTTTATTTTAATAACAAAATGCAATTTATAGTATTTATTCCGAAAAAAGGACTTCCCTGACACAAATTTAATTAAAACTTAAAAAGGTATCCCAAAGAATAATGTACCAAATCTTCGGAAGTGAAAAGCCAGTGCTCTCGATGCGTGGAAGTCGCATAATCTCCCATTGTACTGTACAAATCAAACTGAAACTTGTTCGCAAATCTTGCGATTAGAATTGTTTGCAATTTATTTATTCATCTGCCATACGATCAGTAAAACCCTGAAATTTTGATGAAATGCAGTGACAATAAAAACACAGATTTTTATTGGAGTAGAGAAGCGAGGAAATAGTGTCTTTCGGTTTTACTGGCAGCGTGTTTCCGTGAGTGGGCGAAGATTTTGGAATGTTTTTATAAATGGGAGAAGATTTTCGGATGTTCGGCACAATTTTTCAAAGACTTTTTACATGGCAAGGAAATTTTGTTGGTTACTTTTCTTCTTCTCGGAGTGTTAAATAGGTGAAAAAGGAGTAAAAACAACCCTGGATATCCAAAATCATAAATGTAATAATTAAGTAATTAATCAAATTAATTTAAATAAATAAATTTAATGAAATGTATGTGGAAGCTAATAAGGAGAGTTGTTTAGTTTTATATATGATGATAGATTATTATATTTGTAAATAAATTATAGGATCTATGAGGCTAATATGTTATTATATTTATAATGATCATGTGTGCTTTATTAGGGGTCAAAATTGTACAAGCGGTTTTAATCTAGAAATTAACAATCTTAAATCTTTGAGTAACGTTCATCCTACAATAGCAACATTTAATTGTGCCTTTCTACTCTTCAAAAACATGTCCACTTTCGTGTGCTTGGACTAGGTGGTTCTTAAAAGCACATGTATGATTTATTAAAAAATGGAGGAATTTGTTACAATTGTTTATAGTAATCAAGCCTTATGTGTCAATTCAACGATTTTTTAATAAAACCAAAGATGTACAAGTAGAATTGGTTTGTAGTCGCTACAAATGTTGAGATGTATGGCTACTATCAGTAAGTGAATTGGTATTTACCAATTCACCGGCAATTCTTGGGCTGAAAACCCTTTTTGAGATGGAGGCTACCTTATTGAAACTACAATTAAAAACTATGTAAAATATACACTCTATAGATTTGCATTGAGGTTTTGAATGGTTTTGTGAAATTTATAAAAGACAAGCTTTAAAATAGGGAAATGAAATGCAAGTGTGAATTCAATCAAGTAGAATGTAGAGTTTAATCACTTCAACACAAATAGATTTCAAAAATTATGAAAATGGAGAGTATAAAACATATTTGCAAGTTGTAAAGTAGTTTTCAATAAAACAAATCCTTGCATCAAGCATAAGAAAAAATAATGAAAAACACACATTTGAATCAAAGCCCAATTTTATAGTTTTATTTATTCTCCCAAAATCAAAAGCATGGAGTCCTCTTTCCTCTTGTGCAAAAATTATGTAAATTGCCAAAAATTCATTTTAATGCTTGAATTATACAACATATGGGTGAAGATACACCTTCTCTTTAACTACCCACTTGGCTATATAAGACTGAAATTCAAATCAAATCAAAGCCTCAAATGGACTTATTTTTGAACATTATGCCTCTACCTAAAATTGACTTGAATTTAGGCATCTCAATTAATATTTAGAGAAGAGTTTGTCTTCAACAATATCTTCAAGCTCGTTTTATTGTTGCAAAAAGTGTAGTGGATATATTTGGGGGTTCATATTGAGGGGGGTTGGTTGGGGCCTTGAGGAGAGGGAATTTAAGGGGTAGTTTGGGTTTGGAAGTAAATCTAGGAGAGTGGGAGGATCTTTACTCAATAATTGATAGAGGAGGATTAGGTGGCATATTAGGTGTGGTTAAGAGAGGTAAGAGAGGGGAGAGGGGGAAAAGAAGTGGATTTAGAATGGAAGGGTTGAGATGGTCATTTGGGTTTGGGTGGAAGAGGTTGAAAGACAAATTTAGGCATGCAGGAGAATGAGGAAAAGGTGGGTTTTATTTGGTAAGAGTGGGATGTGGACCACAATTTAACTTTTATAAAGGAAGAATGGAATTATGATGATCGTAAAATGAAACTAAATAAAAACTACATAATATCCACACTAACACTATGAGAAAAACAATATATGTAATACAAATCTATTAATTTCAATTTACAATGAGCAACACACAATGCAAGACATAACTTGGGAAAAGCCTTTTAAGGAAAATCTCGGCATCAAAGCACTCAATGTACTTTTAGAATTTATCAACCCTTCAATAGAGACCTTTAATCCGCCTTTAGGGATATTATGACACCATAAACCTTGCAAACTTATGAACTTGTTTAAACTCCATATCAAGCATCTAATATATAGACCAAGGTCAAACTAGGAAATGATAAAAGGTTTCAAAAATCGTGAGATAAATCAAGGGAGTCAAATTGGTATCCATAAATTCTAATGCACATCATGATGAGTCTGCCTTCTAGGAATAGTATGTAACTCCCATGGTCAAATATTCCACTCACCAGACTTCAGCATTTCACTTTAATCCATTAAAATCTCCTTCTAGACACTCTTATGCATAACACCATCATTGATCAAAGTCTCATCCATTTCCTTCCAAGTCCACTTTGTAACTCCCTCTTACATGTTCTTATATGTCATACATTTTCTTATGCACCTTGCAATTTCATGGAGCATCTACGAATCTTAAAATGATGTAGATGCTTTTACATACATTATGATACAAATATCAAGTGGCATAGCTTGTCATCCAAAGAATCTTGAGATTCCTCTAAACAATGGACAACCCTTTTCCATGTAGTCCTATATTTACAACACATTAAAAATATTAAGTAGATAAAATTTTATCAAGATTTTGAATGCGTACAACATCTAATCGTAACAAATTGTTAGCATACACCACACATGAAAGAATGGTGAATGGTTCTTTGGGATAAAGAGTGTGGGAAGGATTACTTGCATGGATACAAGGTCATTGTTCTTTAAAGAATTTATAAAGTTCAAAGAGGGTATTATGGCAATTATATGGGGTCCCATGGGTTTATGGAAAAAATAATATAAATTTAAAGTTGTCAAACTTAGAGAGTGGTTGGTACTCACAACACATAATAGTCACCACATTTTTATCTTGAATAAATTGTTGGCAAGAGATACTGCTAGTATCACTTGGTGTTGTCATTGATGACAACCCTAATTGTTGAATAGGTATGCACATCATCATTCATTCATACCGACAAACAAATTGAAGATTGACAAGGAAGAACAAAGCATCTGATAGTTTAGTACGCATCAATCTGTATGAAGATTTTATGTTATTGTTTTGTGTTGCGCATCTCAGGAAATGTGTTTTGGTATATTATCTATGTTATTATTGAAGTGCAGTGGCTCGTATCGATTATTGTGTGAGTTAGAAGATATGGTTCGCTAATTCTCTATTTTATCAGTACTGGAGCCGACTTCATGACTGTATAATGTCATGGATGTATGAGAAATAATTAGTTAAGTATTTTTGTGTTTATACATCTTTGTCTGGGTCCTATCCAAGTTGTGGTTGACTGTTGTGGATACGCATTGCATATTTCTCATGATTTGAACCGACAATTGTAATTAATTTTGTGTTCTATTAAAGCTGACAAAGTGTAATTGAATTCTATGTTGTGGATATATATATAAGATCGTTTGTATCATTTTGTATGGAGTATGAAGTGTGTGTGATGTGAATTGAGAGTAAGAGCATAGTAGAAGAGCGATAATGTGCAGTTTCACTTGTGCATAAAGGATTTGTGATGTGTGTGTGAGCAGAACAGAGCAAAAGTGCAAAATCAGTCTGTAGGACAACAGATCAAATATTGTGCTTTACTAGATCTATAATCGGGTATATGTAGATGTTATTTTTCTCAGTTCAAACTCTTAGATGGTTTTAATTTGAATTTCTTTTTAAGGTAGTGAGCCTTCCCTTTGAGAAATGAGCTCTAGGCAGTGCACCTGAATGCAAGTGCATTCCCCTTATTGTAATCTTCATTTGAGTATACTCATATCATAATTGTGGATTGGCCATCCACTGTGGTTTTTCCCCTAACAGGGTGTCCACGTAAAAATCTTGGTGTTATGGTGTTGTGTTCATTTGCTTCATATTTATTCATTATGGTTGAATGTTGTTAATGCTTTGAAGATAAAGGTTAATTTAAAGTTAATTTTTGCACAACACTAATTCACCCCCCCCCTCTTAGTGTAGCTTGTTTCCAACAATGGGTATCAAAGCTAGTTCCTCTAAAAGAAGTCTAACCACTTGGGGAGATCTTGGAAGGTGTTTCAATAGATTCAAGCAGTCTTCAATAATAGCTTTTAGTGGCCCTGGATGATCTTGATCAATCAAAGGTTGAAGTTCAGAAATTGCAAGCAAACCTCATGAATGCTGAGAAATTCATTGAGTCTTTGAAAGACACAATCAATAAGTCTAGAGAGAAGAGAAAGGAACTTTGTGATCAGATTAAGTAGAATGATAGTAAGAGCATTGAATATGAACAAGTCAGTCAAACCCTGAAGGAAAATATATAAGAATGTGAAAATCTTACCAAAGACAATGTTGTCCTAAGGCATGAAATGGAAACCATCATGACGAGAATGACCAAAGAGGTTGAAGACAGAAAGAAGAATGAAGAGAACCTAGCACAGTCCCTGAAACAAAAGTCTAAAGTATGCATTCGATTGGATAATGAATTGGAATAATCTAAAAACAATGAGGAATTCCTTGAAAAGCATATTGATGAACTCGTAAATGAACTTGTTGTTGCAAATGAGTACAAAGAAAAGTTCAAAGTTATCTCTGCCAAGCTTGATGAACTGATTAAAGTTCAGAGAATTAACGGTGACAAAAGAGGTCTTGGATATGAGGAAGGAGAAAGCTCAAAATCTGGACAAATGAATTTTGGACAAGGAAATCAAATGAACAAATTTGGAAGGTATCTGGTAAGGCAACCTAATGCTCAAATATTTAATGGATATTGTTTTAGTTGAAATAAATTTGGACACATGGTTACTCAATGTAGAAGTGGAATGAAATCAAGTGGTCCATCATTCTCAAGTTAGTGCTTTAATTGTCATAAGTTTGGTCATAAGTCAAATGAATGCAGAAATGTGATGAATCAATTTCATAGAAATATCAGATGTTATACATGCAATAGGCTTGCCCATACTGCTAACCAGTGCAGATCAAGAGGGAAATCAGTGGAACAACTGGTCTGGATAGAAAAATGTTGTGTGTTACAACTGCAACAAATTTGGTCACATTGCAACACACTATTGGAACATGAAAGGTCTGGTAAATAAAAAAGGAAAAACATGATGAAGGATATCAAGGGAAAAGGCAAAGTCACTTCAAATGTGGTCAGGCAGCAGATGCAGAAGAAATGGGTGAAGAAATATCGCTTTGTTGAAGAAAATGTGCCAGCACCAGAACCTGCTTCTGGTAATTCTTCTGGGAATTTTTTTCAGGCCTTTGGCCTAGGGGGACCTATCAAGAATATCATTTAACCCCCTAACTGGTAAGTAACACCAGATGTGGATATGTACAGGAGGTACATAGATGCTCTACAAATGTCGTTGAACTTATTAGACAAAGTGGTATGCCATATTGGAGGTCCGCAAAATATTTTTCTACCATAGTGCACATAAACAAGGTAACTGAATGAATTAGGGTTAAAGCATTTATTGCGACAAAAGAGTTAGGTATGCAAATGATAAAAAGTCATTTATATTCTTCATTTGTCACTTTGCATTTGGAGAAAAGAATTTTGAAGAGCTCTAAGGTGAACCTTGGTGAATTGAGGCAAAGATCAAGTGTGGAAGTGATTCAACAAACAAATTATGATCCGGTGAAAAAGGTATTTATTAGAAAACTTTGTGAATTTTTTATTTGGTCGAAATGAATACTCCTTTGTTAATTGAAATTAAGGACAAACCTCATCCCAAATTCAAATGGCATCCTTACAAGTCTCTTGAGACTGATTCGTTAGGAGCATTTTCATTCGTTTTGTACGGAGTGTTACACACATAGGATATTAGGGTTTACATTCATGCAAATATTGAAGAACTAGGACGTTCACAAATGTTGAATTTGTATATCACATAGTTGGAGAACATTTATGTGTGAAACCGGAATACAAAACCCTAGAAGAGAAGACAATCACTCAGATTGTGAAATTTACCGTCTTCAGAGAAAATGAATGGGTCTGGTATATCTTAAGTAGAGTTCATGTAAAATTCATGTGATTAAACATACCCTTCAAAATAACAAGAGAAGCTATAAGTGTTGTTATAGGTTTTTGTTCCTCTAGTGGATTGCCTATTCTGAAGTTGATAAAGAATCAAATGGTTACTAATGCAACTGGTTTTGAATATAACAGAAGGGCAATGACAATTGATGACATTGCTAATGTGGAGGTCAAGTTTGCTTCTATGGTTATTTTGTATAAGATTTATCACTCCAACCGAGACAATTTTGTGTCAAGTACAACAATTTATGTCACCTATCAGATGGTGAAAGAAAATGTAGAATATGATCTTTGTGAACTGTTGAGGAGTCAACTAATGGAAAACCTCACAAAGATTAAGAAAGACAAGAAAAAATATTTCAAGAATGGTAAATTGCTTTTATGCTTATTCTTTTATTTCATGGGTGAAGATCTGAGATTTGGAAAGATTCATTGGCAAAAGGACAAGCCGGTAGCCGCTCAGATCAAAGATCTACTTCACCAATTTGAAGACACCAAAACAAAGAATGCAGCTATCTGGGGATACTTTAAAAGTTTTCAGACTACGATGCAAGCCAGAGAAAGGAATCCTACTTCAATTGTAGATAAGTACAAGGATACAATATATTTCATGGTAGATATTGATGAGTGCATGATGGAAGTTGTTGATCCCAAAACAATTTGGATCATGCCTATGGGTTATGAAGTTGAAGAGAAAATTTTGGATATGTATGCTCGACACTTATTGAGAAAACCTCTAGATCCAATCAAAGAGAGGTTTGGTACATATGCAGAGAAGGACATACAGGTGCACAATAAGCTTAGGAAACTTGTGGTAACCAAAAGAGTCAGAAAAGAGGTAGAAGTACTTGTAGAAAGTATGGGCATATTTGTAGATAAATTAAAAGAAGCTAGACAAAAAAGGGAAGAATTTGAAGCAGCAAAGCAAGCAGGTAAGGAGGCAGCAAAAGCTTAATCAACTGGTCTGGAAGCACCATCTACCTGAGCTAGATCATCTAGAAGCTTTGCATCCCATTCAGCCCCTACAGCACAATCAATCCTTGTGAAAATTGAATCTAAGGGATTCGATAAGGATGGAAAGAGGAAGAAAGATATGAGCAAAAGAGTCTATGTAGTAGTCTCTGAGGATGAAGAGATAGAGTCTGATGAAGGAGTCAAAGAAATCGGGCATCAAGGCATCAAGGCATCAAGGCACCAAGGCACCAAGGCACCAATAGTTACAAAAGGCAAGCCATCCGGTGGAGATGACCAAGCAAATAAGAAGGAAAAGACTGACAAGCTTGGTATGCCAGTGGAAGTAGTTGAAAAAGATTTGGTTAACGATGGAAATCTCAAACCACTTTGTAAATGGTATGAATATTTTAGTAAATCTGATCAGAGAATTCTTGAAGAGGCAACAATAAAACATATTAATATTTTCAATAAAGTATTGATTGAAATAATGCCTAATACGCCTAAAAGTATATATGACATTCTGGAAATGAGGAGACTTAATGCTATAACAGAAGAAGAACAAATGAGAGAAAGGATCCTAGTAGAACTATGTCTGGTAATGTCAATCTTTGACATGCAAGCGTTCCTGAAAAGAGCTAATAAAGAATTCAAGAGCAAATCAAGGGTGAACAAGCTCATGATAGGTCTAACTAATGAAGTCATAAAAGAAACTGAGCAAATCCTGAGGAAGATACTACTAAATGACAATTGATTTTGTTGTTGAGGAAACATATGCTGAGGATGTTCCCTCTGGTCCGGGAGAAGAAGAGAAATAAGATGGAGTTGAGGATACTCTAATTCCTCCTGAAGTAGATAACACATAAATTCCTATGGAATTTGAGATACCTGAAAATGTATTAGTTGAAAAGGTGCAGATCCTTTATCAGAACCTACAACTAAAGAAACAATAGTTGAAGAAAAGATAGTTGATGTGAAGGCAATTCTAGTAGAAGCAAGCGACACTGCTAAGGCAGTGAAGAAATTTCTGGTAGAACAAAAAGAAGAAATTGATATGGAATTGATTGAAGGTCTGATTGACCTATCTACCTTGAGTCCAGTTCAAAAAATGAAGGTAGCTTCATTTGCTCAAGAAAAAGCCAGAGAAGAACTACTGATGTCCCATATTGAGGACAATGAACTTTTGAATCTTGCATCCAGAGTCTTGGAAAAGATAATTCCCACTCATGAGAAAGATCTGACCGGTTCCTTCTTCGGTGAATTAAAGAAGCTTATCAACTCTGTAAGCACTCACTTTGAGTCACTTGAGAAATCAACTATGGTGAAAGTACAAAAAGAGTTTAATGTTAAAAGGTTTAGTGGATTGAAAAAGATGATTGTCAAAGATAAAATATGTTTAGCTACATGTGTGAAGAATGTATAGAATGCTCTGTTAGAAGGTGGAAAGATTTATAAAGTATGTTTGTCTTTTTCAAGGGTTTAGTGAAGCTAATGAGAAAAGGGTTAAGGATCTGGAAAAATAGTTGAGTACTATTTCTGAAGCATTTGATCCTCTAACTGGTGGTATTGGAAAGACAAAAGGTGAAGTTATGTCTTTGCTTGACAAAATAAAAATCTTGAAGCATGAGAATTATAAAATTGTTGCAAGAACATGTGAACTTAGAGGCATAATTAGTCCAAAATTTGATATATTGTCAAGCGTTGTAAAGGGAGGAGAAGACACTATGGTAGTTGGTGATCCAACCAACTTGGAATGTGCAGAGACACAATCCTATCTGATTTATGGCCATATAACAATTTTGGAGAGTCTCAAAAGGGTTTGGGACGTAAATCTGATCCAGCTAAAGAAAGATTTTGCAGACATTTTTCAACTTATGTAAGTTAAAGAAGCATTTTTGTATAACAGTTTTGATTGATTGATCTATTTTTGGTATGCAGTTCCCTGCCTTTGCCATTAATGTCAAAGGGGGAGAGTAGTAGAGTGAAAAATCCTTAATCATCTCAGGGGGATAATTATATTTTTGGAATTTTGGAGATGGCAGTACAATTTATCTTGATACTAATACAACACGATCATTTTTCACTAAGTGTTGCCATCATTGCCAAAGGGGGATATTGTTGGCAAGAGACATTTCTAGTATCACTTGGTGTTGTCATTGATGGCAACCCTAATTGTTGAACAGGTACGCACATCATCATTCGTTCATACTGAAAAATAGATCGAAGATTGACAAGGAAGAACAAAGTATCTGATAGTTCAGTACGCATCGATTTGTATGAAGATTTTATGTTATTATTTTGTGTTGTTCATCTCAGGAAATATGTTTTGGTATATTATCTCTGTTATTATTGAAGTGCAGTGGCTCATATCGATTCTTGTGTGATTTAGAAGATCTGGTTCGCTAATTCTCTATTTTTTTAGTACTGGAGCTGACTTCATGAATGTATCATGTCACGAATGTATGATAAATACTTAGTTAAGTATTTTTGTGTTTGTACATCTTTGTTTGGGTCCTAGCCAAGTTGTGGTCGACTGTTGTGGATACGCATTGCATATTTCTCATGATTTGAGCCGACAGTTGTAATTACTTTTGTGTTCTATTGAAGTCGACAAAGTGTAATTGAATTCTATGTTGCAGATATATATATATATATATATATATATATATATATATATATATATATATATATATATATAAGATCGTTTGTATCATTCTTTATGGAGTATGAAGTGTGTGTGATGTGAATTGTGAGTAAGAGCAGAGCAGAAGAGCGATAACATGCAGTTTCACTTGCACATAAAGGATCTATGTTGTGTGTGTGAGCAAAATAAAGCAAAAGTGTAGAATCAGTCTGTAGGGCAACAGATACAATATTATGCTTAACCGAAACTGTAATCAGGCATATGAAGATGTTATTTTTCTCATTTCAAACTCTCAAATGGTTTTAATTTGACTTTCTTTGTAAGGTAGTGAGCCTTCCCTTTGAGTAGTGAACTCTAGGCGGTGCACCTGAATGCAAGTGCATTCCCCTTATTGTAATCTTCATTTGAGTATACTTAGATCATAATTGTGGATTGGCCATCCACTGTGGTTTTTCCCCTAATAGGGTTTCCACGTAAAAATCTTGGTGTTATGGTGTTTTGCTCATTTGTTTCATATTTATGCATTATGGTTGAATGTTGTTAATGCTTTGAAGATAAAGGTTAATAAAGTTAATTTTTGCACAACACTGATTCACCCCCTCTCAGTGTAGCTTGTTTCCAACACGAATTATATGCATCGAATAATTATTGAGGGAGTGACTTGGGATTGTCCAAACAAAGGATGGTTAAGAAGAATACCAAAGTCACTAATAGGTAGAAATTAATATGACAAAAGATGAGCAAGTCCTTTGGCTTAGTTTGGATAGGAAGGATGATGCAACCTTAGGTATAAATAAAAGTAACATTATATGATTTAAATGCAACACCCAAAGTAACATAAGAACCATGGTGTACATGGTGGTTGAAGAGGATTCATTTAGAGTAAGCATTAAATAAGCAATTTAGTTCAATTACAACATCTTTCACCATTTGGGTTTGATCTTGTAGTGTGTTGGTTAAGTTGTGGCATTGTTGATATTTCCACCAAGGTTCAAATCCCCATTGAGCTATTGTGATCACAGGCTTGTGTCTTCACTGATCCAGTGTGCTTGTGGATTGTGAACCATTGCGACATTCATGTTGGTGGTTTCACAAGTTTTCAAGCATGTGCTAGACCCTCATTGGGTTGGCGTGCATGTAGGCTCTATGCTCTCACTAAGCTACAGTGCTTGTGAGTCTGGTTGGTTGTTGTGTGTTCATTCCGGGGAGGATGACCCTTGTTCGTGGCCTCACTGGTTCATAACTCTAGTTAAAAAGTGCTTACTGATCCAAAAAAAACATCTTGCACCATTTTAATTATCACATATCTTTCCACGTACAAATATTTATGGTTCCCACTAATAAGATGTATTTGAATAAAAAGTGGTAAGAAGATGAAGAGTGGAAGAAGAAATTTGGTTTCCAAGGTCACTAACAAATTCATCAAAGGATAAAAAATAAGAAGAACATCAAAAGTGGTATAAACATATAAAATGGAAGAGGAATGAAAAACAAAGGCCGCAAGAACAAGATCAACCTGATTAGATTGGTGATACTAAGGCAAGTGATTAGTATAAATCTATAAATTTTGATTAGGAGGTACTATAGATTTTTTCCATGTTCATTATTTCCCTCAGCATGTATGATATTGTTGTTCTTGAAAAAAATTATGGAACATTAACACATGTTATTATCATAGTCATTCACACAATGTTATTTATAGAAAGTATTTGCAGCATATCAATGTGTGAGTGTAACGGATGCATCAATAATACCAATTTTACAGAGGGTAATGATAATGGTACAAATAAGTTGGTTAAGAATAATGGTGGCAAAAGTGGTGAATTGAGTGAACTTAGATAAATATTGGGATTTGAAGGTGATGGCATTAGTGAGTGGAGGAGAATGATCAACATGATAAATACTAGGTTTGGAGTGAAGGTTTCAAATGGTAGGAGGATTGATTTTTTTAAAGGAGGATTGCGTAATTAACATGGAAATTAAGAGCAAAGCTCGTTAACAAAGGAGAAGATTCATCTCAAAAAATTAACATGGAAATTGAGTAAGAATTTAGTTTTAGTTTGTGGTAAGATATTTTTATGAAGGGACATTGGATCTCATCACTAGGAAATTTGTAATGCATTTTGGAAAGTAGGAGGGATGAGAGCAAGAAGGATGATTAACAAACAAGAAGAGTAATCTCAAAAAAATTAACATAAAAATTGAATAAGAATTTAGTTTTAGTTTGTGGTAAGACATTTTTATGAATATACATTGGATCTCATCACTAAGAAATTGGTAATGTATTTTAGAAAGTAGAAGTTTCAAATGTAAAATAAGGTTATAGACTAGTTCATTACAACCTTGCTTGCATTAGTCAAGGTCAAAAAGAAAACTTTCAAGTCAATAGTGACTTCGAAGTGTAGAATAAACATGTTAGTGAATTTGACAAAGGAACACATAGAATTGAGTGAAAAATTGGAACCACTCAAAGGCATAATTCTTAAGGGCACATGGAAATTGTTAGTGTAATAATTAGTTTAAACATGTGCTTATAAGCCTACTTATGTGTACATGACACTTGGACATGCAAGGTGTCAACATTAGTTAGGAGTTTTAGAGGTGTCAGAGCACTTTTGAAACCTCGTGCTAATTTTGTGTGAGAAAACTCACCACCACTACTTGATTGAGGAGTCCTATCCTCAATTCATGTAGATTGGGTGTTCAAACACTCTCTTATATTATGTGCATCTCATTCATCTAATTAATAGATCGATTTCATGTAAATTCATGTTTATTGTGTTTGGAATTTCAGTCTTTGTGATTTACTGGTTCTCACATGGTATCAGAGCCATCAAAGACATTTTCAAGCCAAAAAAGAATGCAGTGAATATCTATTGTGTGAGGGCTTATAGATTTGCAAATCTTTTTTTTCATCCAAAATCATTGTTTGGAAGTTGAATCTCATCAATTTATCTACTCTAGCTTATTTTCCTCATCATTAATACCGAGTTAGTGTTTTAGAGGCCATTGTAAGCAAATTTTCTACTGTAGGTTGGGTGCGCATGGAGGAAAGGCATCTATTTTAATCGAAGGGCAAGTTTTAGGGGTAAACACCTCTATTTTGGGGGCTAATTCAAGCCACAAACCCACGAGAGTCACAAAATTATACCTCATTCTACCCAAGCCGTCACATCCACTCTGCTCAGGTTGACATATTCACTCTATCAGGGCAACGCATCAAGGGGAGGTCAACTGGAGATGTGAAACCCTTTTTTTTGTGTTTGAAATCTCTATTTCACCCGAAAATGGCTAGTGAAAGAGTGATTGAAGTAGCAACACCATTAGAAGCATGATTTTGGTGAGAAGATGTGTCATTAGAGGGCTCATTAGAAGTGTGGATCTCTATTTAAAGGGTGATTTTGTGGTGAGAGAGCACAATTTTGTTGTTTGGAAGCCACAAAATCCATTCTGGGTGAGAAATCCATAGTTTAAATCTGCAACCTACTATCCATGACTGTAGAGGAGGTGTGACAAGTTTGGGTGCCATTAGGAGTTCAAAATTTGTGATGGATGCTAAATTAAAAGCAGTGGCAGGGCACAATATTCACTATGGTCATATGGGGTTTCAACCCCCTTTTTTTTTCAGCCCATGAGGGCTTAATTTTTCTCTATAGTTCTCTCTCAATTTTCTTTAAAAATATTTGATTTTTCCTTGCTATTGTAAATGCAAACTTTATTAGTGTTAAATTACAAAAGTGAACTAAAAGGTGTTATTTTAAAGTACTTATTTTTTCAAACTTTTTCAAATGTTGGTGATTTTGCACTGAATAGAAAGTGTTATCTTTCACCTTCATTATTGTATGCCATACATCCACTAAAATAAAGTACCAAACAAGGGGAAAATCAAAAGTATTAAAAAGGGGATATATTAGAGAGAGTTGTGATTGAATTACTCCAAAATTTCTTTTCTCAAGTTCCTAAAAAAGTTGTAAACTTAATCAAGCATGGAGACCAATCATGTGATTAACTCTCTTACACCTTTTAACTACAATGAGTGGAAGTTGCAAGTACAACTTACACTCAAGAATAAAGGTTGTATATAGTTACAATGGGTATTGAAAAGGAACCAAGTGTTGCCAAGGATAAGGAAAAGTGGTTCAATAAGTATGACCAAGCCTTTGGATTCTTGTGTTTATGTCTTTCAAAAGAACTTTTATTTCATCTCGAGGCATTAAAAACCCCACATGAAGTATGGTCAACTCTTGAAAAGTTATTTGGGAAAGTTGATGATATTAAAGGCCATGAGCTAGAAAATGATTTAATTGGCTTAAGTCAAAGTAATTACCCAAAATTTCAAGAATATTTCACCAAATTTAAGTCACTTCCCCAATAGCTTAAGGAATTTGGAATTGAGAATAAAGATGATCAAGTCATCTTGTCAACTCTTTTCAAGTTGGGATCTTCTTATTTTGTTTTTGTGTCAACATTCTACTCTACAAAAAGAGATTTGGGTTCTAATTGGTCTATGCCAAATATGGATGAATTTATTGTTGATTTGATCAAAAAAAAAAAGATAAACTCATCTAGATGGAGGCCATTATATCCTACAAGCCACATGCTTTAGTATCCAAAAGTGTAAAATTTGAAGGATTGACAAACAAAAATGAAGAAAGAAAAGATAAGAAAATACAAAGGGGAAAATCACAGAAGGAGGAAAATACTAAGAAATATGTCAAATTTTCCTTTTGTAAGAAATTGGGGCATAATGCACTTGACTGTATGGGGAAACAAATAAACAATCTTACTCAAATCATTGAGGAAAGTAAGATTGTAAATTTTGGATCTTCATCATCTAGAGACACTAAAAAGGCAAAAGAGAAATCAAAAGGACATGTTCTCTGAGTGATTGCAAGATCTATTGTATTACTTCTTTGGCTTTGTAAAATGTCTTTTATTACTCTCTTTTTTGGAGGATAATTTTTTCCCATTGGGTTTTCTATCTTTCTCCACTTTATTTGAGAGTTTGCATTGTAAATGAGTACCTTATCAGGCCTTGTTGTCGAGACTCAAATTTCCATTTCTTTTTGTGCCCACCTAAGTTATGCTTAAGGGGAGGTGTTAGTGTAATAATTAGTTTACACATGTGCTTATAAGCCTACTTAGGTGTACATGACACTTGGACATGCAAGGTGTCATTATTAGTTAGGATTTTTAGAGGTGTTAGAGCACTTTTGACACCTCATGCTACTTTTGTGTGAGCAAACTCGCAACCACTACTTGATTGAGGAGTCTTATCCTTAACTCATGGGGATTGGGTGCTCAAACACTCTCCTATATTATGTGCATATCATTCATCTAATTAATAGATTAGTTTTGTGCAAATTTGTGTTTATTGTGCTTGGAATTTCAGTCTTTGTGATTTATTGGTTCTCACAAAAATAATTTGGCTAGTAAGTGTTCATTGTAGAAAAATTTAAGATAAATAATGTTGAATGAATGAACATGTCTTGTAGGATCCCCCTTTCTATTTTAAATTTTAAAATGAGTGGATAAAAATATGGGAGGAAATGGATGTGAAATGATGTCGTGGGAGAGATTATTGTTATGTATATAGATAGTGATGTGATAATAGGAAAAGGAAAGAAGAGAGTCAAATTTCATCTACGTGGCCCTAAGTGATGTTGAATGTGTTGCAAGGCTACATTAGAAGAAGGTAGATTATGAAGAAAGGAAGTAATAGTAGTAAAAATATGGGTAAAAAAGGTGAGTTAAAGGGTTCCAATGCAATATAAGAGTGATATGTAGGAATAAAGTACAAGGTGGGGTAGAAGTGGTGAAATGGAAGATACAAGGAAGTATACAAGGGATGGAATGGTGAGAATGGTGAGAAAGATAAGTGTATTAAGGAATTCCACGAGACTTTGGAAACCGATGGAGGGAATCAAGGGAGTAGATGAGAAAGTATCATTTGAGTAGATAGGAGCTGAAATATTTGAGAGAAACACATATATGTGTGGTATGAACAAGGTGTGGATTGGGTAGTAGGGATAATAAAAGAAGAAAGAAGAGTAAAAGAGGAAGCAAAGGACTCATTGATAACATGGTTGACACCCTTAAGTAAATCCATACTATAAGTGTTAGAGACTAATAAGGTTGTCAGCATTGACAAGAGAATAATTATTAATGCCATTGTCTAATTTACCCACATCACAGAGGATTTAGAATTTAGATGTGATAATTTGACATTTTTTCTCTAAATTTTATCAAAATGAGCACCATGATCAAATGATCATTGAAAATATGGAAGGGAGAAGTTTTGAATTCTCCTATGATAGGTAATTAAGGGAGAGACATGGTGGAGGAAGGATTTAAGTGAGAACATGGGGAAGAGAGAAGAGGGAAAACGACATGAACAAGAGTTATAGGGGTGAGAAAAATGTACAACTGAAAGTGCACAAGACATAAGAGAATGCATGCAATAAAATGAAATGCATTGAGGAAGACAAAGGGTTGTTTGGCGATTATGTATATGTTGTGTTACATAGTGTATCATGTTGGAAGATATGGTTTATGTTAAATATTTTGTTTCACTTAGGTTTTTATTAATTTTATAGCTTTATAGATTTTGTTTTAGTGTTTTTTATTTCATGCATGTAAAGAGGCTAAAAAGGCTGATATAAAGAGCACAAAGTTCACCAAAATATAAATCAAAATAAAACATTTATTTTACATATATCACTTTTAGTTACTAGAATTATGTTTTTCTACCTAGAAAACTATGATTTTAATGTTAAATAAAAATAATTATCAAGTTTCATATTGATGTAAATAGATAAACAAAATGATTTGAGGAGGAACTAGCATGATGTGAAAGGAAATATGAGAGAGAGAGAGAGAGATCATATGCCTTCTATTAAGAATTATTGCATTATTGGATTGAAATCAAAATGATGTCTTTTATCATGAATCTATCTAGTTGAAAATATGCACATTTTTGTCTTCTCAATTCGGGTTGTCTATGGTGCCCTAGTGTTTAAGGTAGAAAATGGTGTCTTGTACCCACATGATTGTATCCATTGTACCTATTAACATAAAATACATGCAAATTTTAGCATCCTTTTCATATATTGTGGTTGCCATTACTAAATAGGGAACAATGGGTGCATATGGCACACTTAGTGGCTCGCCTCAATCAAACCCCAATGGCGAGTTTCAATCAAAGTAGTTAGAAGATTTTTTATAGTGTGTCCCTACTGTATAAGTTTGTGAATATATCATAATGGAGGTTGGTACATAACAATCATAAAACATAGGTTCCCATGGCATATTTAAGGGCTTGCCTCAATCAAATCCCTATGGAATGTTCTGGTAAAGGTAATTGGGATATTTTTGTAGTATGTTTCCATATGGTGTACCTATATAATCCTATCATAATAGAGGTTGGTATGTAACAATGGTGAGTACATTCGATGATTGAAAGAGGTAATTGTGTGTAGAGATAGGTGTAGATTATTGTTTAATTTATCTATTTTAGGTGATCCACTTAAATAAACATTTTTAAGGCCAATTTGATTATTATTCATTGATTGGAGTTAATATCTAGTAAAAAAATTAGGTGATAAGGTTAGAAAATTGATCATTTGAATGTATTAAACATAAGGGTTTATTGTTATATCTAGGAGGGCAAGAGAAAAACATATTATTATTCTAGGATGCATAGAGGTTTGAAAAAGACCTTGGAAATAGATAATTTTAGTATGTGGAATCATTCATGTGTGATGTGAGATTATTGTGAGCTAATGATCTAAGAGGGTCAAAAGTGGTCAAAATCATGCTTATTATAAATTGGTGCTAAAATGAGTCTCTAAACCAAGATGAAAAACTATGAAGTATGTGTTGGACATATGTTGTCATTGATGTCAAATGTTTTCATTGATGAAGAAGATTGTAGGAGTACTTGAACTATTATTATATTCCTCTTGACTTATCATTTTGATTTGCAAAGATTTGCGGAAATATATGTTATATTTCTGGTAGTATTTTGTGTGACAAAATTTCAGTGTTGTCTAATCAATCATATCACTAAATCAAGAGACATAGATTATTAGTTTTATTGAGGAGTGAATACCTTGTGGAAGTTGGTTTGATTGTTGTATGCTTGCAATATCATGCATGAATCTATTCACTGTGACAGTAGTGGTCCAAAACATTGTACTGAAATGTTTCAACTCAGTATTTATCAGGTTTAGTGTTTCTCAGGTCTCCCTTCTCGAGATGTTGTAGGCTCTGTGGTTTGAAAGGAGAGTATGCCTACACTTATTCTATAATATTCTAGAATTTTTAGAGGATATGTTTAGTATGCAGAAGGATTGAAGTGATAGAAGGTTCTTTGTGTTTGTATATTAGTTGGTGTTTGAGACATGTGCGATAATGGCTAGTACCGTGTGGAATTAAAATCTCATGTGTGGTGTCAAGATAGGACCTTGTTAAGGTACCTATGGTAGCAAATGACATCATGTTATTTTAGCAACAACAAAAATATGATTTTGGACCAATGTGTTACATGTTTCATGTAATTTGAATTTAGGTCCACCTTATGTCATCCTGGCTATTTGTGAATCCCTAACCAGCACAAAAGAGTGTTAATGTAATGTCATGTTTATAATTTTCAAATGTCCAGATGCATTGTGTGAAGGGTATCAAGTATAATCACACCGGTGTGAATAAAATTTGGCTATAGGTGTAAATTGAAGAGAAGGTGGTAAATATGAAAGGAAGAGTTACATTTCAATGTATGTGCCAGTATCAGAAGATCATATGCAACGAGGAAGAGTGTCAGTTGTATCTTTAGCATGTGTATGAGATATATAGAATATTTTTAAGCATTATCTTTGTATTCTAGTAGGATTGGTGTTCTACCTATTGTACTAGTTCAATAGGGGATTGGTGTCTCCAGTAGGTTGATACCTACAAATACATAGGAGATTGGTGTCTCTGATAGGTTGGTGCCTACTTCATATTGTAAATTTTACTTGTATATTTCTACTTTATGAGGTTGGATTTGGATAGTAGATCCAAGAAACTATTCTCACCATGGTTTTTACCATCTTAGGTTTCCACATATATATGGTGTTCTCTTGTGTGTGTGTGCTCTTGATGTTTCTTAGTAGTAGTGAAGATTCATGTTTTATGTTCAGTTACTTGTGTTTGGGTTAGTTGTGAAGAATCATATATTTTTAGCAGCTATGGTAATTAAAGAATTTTGAATTGATTAGATCTTTCAATTCACCCCCTCTCAGTATATTGTGTACGCTTCAAAATGCATTTTTCTAACTACACTTCTTTGATGTCTAATTAACTTCATAAGTGTGTAAATAGATGTGTGAGCTTGATTGTTTTGCTAAGATCATTTGCAGTTTCTTGCATACTTTGTAGATTTCCTTTTGTACATGTAAATGGCATTCTATATTTGATAAGTTTGGATTAAAATTTTTTAAGATCTAATATCTAATTATCTAGCTAAAGGGTGAGGATGTGGATACTAATATTTTAGAATACTCTTCTTCTTCAATTACTAATATTTATTAGGGATGATTTTATGCTTTGTGGGTTTTTTTTCCATGTGATTAAATTTTTAATGCGATTTTTTTTTATTAATTAAGTAGGGAAAGGGCCCTAATCCTTAACAAAAGCAACATAATAGTCCAACAAACAACACCGAACAAAACAACAAAATTGAGGAAGTAGAACTAGAGGAGAGCCACTTCTCCAAGCCCAACTAACCAAAAACAACATTAACCTATACTAATAGCATCAAACCATATATAGCTATCAAGTATCTAGTATTGACATAACGAGTCCATATTATCAACCATCCACAAAAAAAGCTATAACAAGTACCCAACAAGTTACAAGAGTTCAGAACAAAAATAAAAGTTAAATTAATACAGTCTAGGCTTCTAAAGCCACCATCACTAGAACTCCACAAAAAGGAACAAAAAAGCCACATGGTCCAACAAGCAACAAAAAGCAAGGAAAATAAGAACTGAGGATTAAGTATCCTCAATAATGCTCCACGCCTTCATTAGGTCCTCTACCGAATCTTCAAAGTTATCTTTGACCTCCATCTTCCCTGAAAATTTTGTATCTTCCTTATTCTCCATTTTCCTTTGTTTCTTGATTTTTCCTTGTCTCTAGATGGTCTCCATAAAAGCTTTTTTCATAACTGCATCCACAACTTTGCACAAGTTTCACACAACACACTTAAGAGCCTGAAACCTATTAGCATTAGGTGAGGCTTAGGGTTAGGGTCAACACCCAACTCATGAATCAACAATTTCCTTTTCTTATTTGCAATAGAAGCCAGGGGGTAGCCTTTCATTTTTCAGGTGTTATCTTTAGGAGAGTCAACCAAGTAGGATCCGCAACATTAGGCAAGGCTTTTGCAGGTTCTTTGGTTGTGTTGGTATGTGGCAATTGATCATGTTATACTATACACTCTTCATGTATCCTCGTTGGGGTCCAGGGCTGGGCCGAGCCCCAAGCGGGGGTTCGAGGGCGACAACTCCAGAGAATTCTTTTTTTCACCTTTTTATCGCTTTGTCACAGAAAAATAAAAAAGTTGACTTTGTAAACCTAATTTTTGGAAGCTTCTAAAAGCTTATTATAAGCGGTTTGGATGGGGAGTTGTAGCATGGCATTATTTGTGATATTGTAATATGTTTTGCATTGGATAATAAAATCATTGGATGGATGCGGTTTTGTGGATGTAGCCCAAATTGGGTGAACCACGTTAAATTCTTTGTGTTGTCTTATTTCTTCTATAATTTTCTATGTGTTTTATTTCTCTGTTTTATTGATCAAATATACATTTAACTTGTTAGATATTTGCCTTCTAACCCTAACAGGTTGGGGAGTGGGGTCGACTCTCAATTAGTTCAATTTTCACAGAGTTCTTAGGAGTGGGATTCTCAATCCAATTATGAAAAATATTTCTTTGCAAGGTGGTAGAAAGGACGTATTTGCATATGGCACGAATCAAACCCTGGTGTAAAGGAGGGTTAGCTCCATTGGTGAGGCTTTGTTTCAGGGATGAAAGGAGGAAAAAGGGCAAATTTATTTTTTCCTAGTGCCTTATATGATTCAATATTAGGAAATGGTAACCATGGACAGACTGAAAAATGACCTTCTAAAGTAAAGTACTCCATGATAAAGAAGTAAACATTATGGTAAGGGGGCGACAACAAAACCCTAGAGTAACCATTCTAGAATCGTTGGGATTTTTCTTTAGCTTCAAAATACTTATCAATATAAGTTTGTTAATTTCCAGTACTTAACTTTGTAATCTTCTTCCCTTCATACGCAAGACTTGACACTTTGGCTATAAGATTTGCATCAACTATAAAATGGATACCACCCAACTCAACTTCACCATCTTTCCAAGCATTCACAAACTTATAATTGAGTTGTTCGTTGTAACCTTCCATGGCCGCAAAGTAAGGAGTGAACCCAACCCATTCAAATAAGCCCCACAACTCTGCATTCTTTTTTAGAGAATTGTATTGACTCGGTTTCATCCTCTTCCTAGGGCCTCCCATGGTATTATCTTTGGTTTGAATATCCTTAGGAAGGAGAAAATACTCAAATCTTAGGTCTCCCTCATTCACCATAGACGCAACCAACAATTCAATTTTTTTGGTTTTGATAGAGACCTGGTGGATTTTCATTTGTGAGATTAATGGCTCAAACCTTCTGGTGATGTGTTTAAAATAATCAATATGCATACAAATCTTAGTCTCATATTTTTGAAGCCTGACATTAAAAGAAATGATAGCTTCGCCACCTTTACAAAACATGATTACTCTTTTTTTAATGCCCACCTTCACGTCAGTGATAACACATGTCAAAATTCCTTTTTCTCACATCTATCGCCATATTTTTAGAGATATGAGCAATAATCATTGTAATCACCATTGCTTCTTTCTCATTATCACACGAGGTTTCCAAATGAGTCTATCTTTTCATTTTATTTATTTTTAATTCTTTGAGATGTTGCGTACACCTAATTTTAATAAAGTACCTCCTCTCATGTCCTTTCGACTTGCCTAACAACCATAAGAGAAAGACGGTGATAGTTATGATAGGTGGACAATACTACCAACTCCTCATGATAAATAAAACCATTCCACCCATGACGAATTAATTCGATCTCCCAACCTATCCTTAGAAATTATTTCCTTAATTTGATTTGATAAGTGGGTGAAGTCCTAATATTTCCAATCCAAATGTTGTAAGCCAAAGTTCATCATAGCATCGATAGCCCTATTGCCTTCCTTATAAATATGGCTTATTCTACAATATTGAAAGGATTATAACATATGTTTGCAATCATCCAAGATATATTTTATCTCCCAAGAGCATAAGTCTTATTATTTAAATCAATTACTAACTTGGAATCACCCTCCACCATCACTTTATTATAGCCCTTATCTTTTAGGTAGCATATTCCAGCCCAAACAACATAAGCCTCAACCAAGTTATTTGTTGTTGTTCCTAGACCCTTGTTGTACCTGGCCACATAAATACCTTTATGGTTCCTTACAATTCCACCCGCTCTCACCAGACCAGGGTTCCCCTTAGAACACCCATCAAAATTACATTTAATCTACCCTATATCTGGGGGGATCCAAATAGTACCTTTTTCTTATTAGTTGTTTAGTCCAGTTGACATTATTAAGGTCATGAGATATTCCCCATAGTTGCTTGATTCATATCTCTTGATATGATGGAATTTTCTTCGATGGAACATACTTACATCTCAATATTTTATTGAATCTACCTCCTAATAGACATACATAACTCTTTTATATTCTTAGCTACATCTCTAAAATCTATGTTTTTCCTCTCTTTCCACAAACCACACATAAGGAATGGGGGAACTTGTCTCCAAAGGTCAATAATAATATTGTGAGAATAGGGACCTATACTCCAACTATCAACAAACATCTTAACCGAAGGTGGAAATATCCAATCAATCAATAGGTTCTTTAAGAAAAAAGACCAAACTTCTTGAGCATAAGGACATTGAAACAATGGGTGCATAATGGTTTCTTCCTCATTATTACAAATGTAGCACTTATTCACCAAATACCATCCCCTTAAGATTATCAATTGTCAATATCTTTCCATGAATCACTATCTACAAAAAACAATTGATCTTGGGGATTAAATTCTTGCTCCACGCCATCTTCCAGTTAAAAGACTTCTTTTGGAACAACTGAGATTCCATCAGCTCATAAACAAATTTAACTAAAAATCTACTTGAAGTACTTTTATCCAAATCCATTCATCATCCATGTAAAGTAAGAAAAGATTAGGATCACCAATCTACCTCTAGAGGTAATCCAAAGCAACATCCCAATTCAGCTATCTACCACCCCTAAGAATAGAATTATTCAAATAGTTTTTAAAGTCTATCTACTTTGGTCTCTGCCCTTCCAAGTTTATATAATTGGAAACCTTTTTTCCAATATTTCTTTTCAACCTAATTCTAATTTGTTGGAGGTTGTTGAAGGCAGCCAAGGGAGCACAGGAAGTCCAAGCATCCTCCCAAATGTCTATTTTATTACCATTTCCAATTCTCATTTTCACTCCTTTTGTTAGAGTACCTCTAATCTTTAGCATGTTATTCCAAAAAATTGATCCATAAGGAAGATCCTTTTTTTTAGAGGAAACAACTTACATACTTATTTCTCAAATACTTAGCTTGTAAAATATGTACCCAATCCTTATCTCCTTCCAAAAGAAACCATCCCATTTTTTCCACAAGAGCTTTATTGAACACTTTTATTCTTCTTATACCCAATCCACCATCCCTCTTCGGGGTGGAGACAAAATCCCATTTGACAAGCACCATTCTTTTTCTCTCTTCCATCCCCGACCATAGAAATCTCCTTTGTATCATTTCAATTTTCTCAATAATGTAGGCCAAAATATTAAAGAGAGAGAGATAATAAACCAAAATATTTGGTAAGGAAGCTTTTAAAATCTGAACTTTCCTAGCAAACCTTAGCAATTTACCCTTCTAGCCAACCAACTTTTGAATTTTTTCCACAATGTAATTCCAGTAATCACTGTGATGTTTTCTTCATATTAAAGGTAAGCCAAGGTAAGTAGCAGGAAATTCAACCTCCTAACAACCTAAAATATTTATAACATTCTCTTTTATAATTTGGTTGGTATTAAAGAAATAGATCTTTCTTTTCTGGTAATTGTTATGTTGGCTTTGAGAGATGAGCATATCTATCAAGAACTTCTTTCCATTGTCTTGCTTCCAAGATAGAAGCCTCCCCAAGAAGTATAGTATCATCAACAAATTGTTGGTGTGAGGCCAGGGGAGGGATGAAGCAACACAAAAACCTTTCAACATTTTATTAACAAGTTGTCTCTGAATATTTCTGCCCAAAGCCTCGACAACTATAAAAAATAGGTAAGGAGATAACGGATCACCTTGTCTCAGACCACGACCACAAGAGAAGAAGCCTCGCGACACCCCATTAACCAAGATTGAATACTTAGGGGTAGTGACACAAGATCTGATTAGGTTGAGAAATTTTTCTTTGAAACCAAAATTTTCGAGAACAACAAACAAGAAATTCCAAGAGACTTGATCATAGGCTTTAGAAATATCGAGTTTCAAATCCATACCTTATTTTTTGCTAAGGTTCATAAAATGTAACACCTCATGAGTGTAAATGGCTGCATCCAAAATTTGTCTTCATTGAACAAATCCCTTCCTATTAACAACAATCAACTTATTTAGAACTAATTTCAGTCTATTAACCATTATCTTAGAACTGCCTCCTTAACTTCTTCCAAAGAAATATTTTTAGTCGTTTCTTTCAAATCTTGCTCTGAGATAACATTTGGAATCACCTGCAGAAAGTCCTCCAATTCAAAATTATCCACCATAGGCCTTTCAGGGAAATTTGAGAAGAAGGAAACAACTTCCTTTGCAATATCCTCCTCCCTCTCTAGACGTGTCCCATTAGGGGAATCTAAAAATCTGATCCTATTTTTACATTTGTGTTTTAAGGTGGACTAATGAAAGAACTTTGTATTTTTGCCCCCTTCCCTCAACCATTGAATTCTTGATTTTTGTTGCCAAAAAATTTCTTCCTTTTTGTTTATTTTGAACCATTGAGCTCTAAGGTCCCTTTCTTGATTACATATATCATCATCCATCATCCCCAATTCCATCAGATCTTGGATCTCTTTAATTTTTAGGCTTAAATCATTTTTGGTGGTAAAAATATTCCCAAACGAACACTTATTCCAACCTTTAATTTTCTCTTTCATCATTTTCAGCTTTTGAGCTAAACGTTACATGGGAGTACCATCACAAGGAGCCTTCCACCATTATTCTACCAAAGATTTAAAGTCCAGATGAAGAGACCACATTATTTCATATTTGAACAGGAATGGTCCTTTTTAATGTTATCCTCACACCCTAGAAGGAGAGCACTGTGATCTGATCCAGTTTTAGGGAGAGTCGTAAGGGTGAGATTCTGCAAAATGTTCTAATTGGATGAGATAAGAAAATGGTCCAGTTTAACTTGAGTTAGATTGCTACCATGTCTTCTATTAGTCCATGTATAAAGAGATCCCCTCAAACAAATATCAATAAGCCCCACTGAGTTTCAAAAACCCAATAAGTCCATCATGTTATCAAAGAAGTCGTTAAGACCACCACACTTTTCTGAAGGATACAATGGGGAATTAAATTCACCCCCAAACATCCAAAAATCCTCCATTCTATCAGTAATAATACCTTCCGACAAATTTTAGATATCAAGTTTGTCCAATCTTGAGTTAGGACCATAGATATTGACAATATTCCACTTGATCAAGGTAATCATATCTTTCATAGAAACTATAAGATAATTCTTATTACAAAAATTTAGCTCTCCAACAAGCCTAACTAGGTTTAAACAAGTCGTAATCCCCTTGGAGGTGCCATCAACATCACTAACTTCAAAATTAACACTAGGCCAGAGCCATTTAATCACCTTTTCAAAAAAATTGCTTTTCATTTTTGTCTCCTGGATTAAGAGAACATTCGATTCATTTCTACCAAATAGTACTTCAACAAATATTTTTTGTAGGGGCCATTAAGTCCCCTCACATTCCAAGACAAAAAACACATCAATTCAAAAAGGAGGAGTAGTATCATCATGATACTACTAAAGAATGGGAGAGGATCTCCCCTTACTTCTTTTTAGATTTATTCCCAGCCAGGGAGTCAAGGGTTTTCTACTTTCTAGCAGCCACATCCTTAGTTGTATCTTTGTTCCTCAATTTTTTCAAAGGAGGTCTTCCCACTTTATTTTTTCCTCCCACATCGAATTTCTTCTTCTTCCTTGATTTTGTATTTATCCATTCCTCATCCACAACACTCTCTTTTTGGGGGGAGTTGTCATTCAACGTACTATTATTGGCTTCTTCCTTATTTTCCTTCTCTTGTTTATTTTTTGGCATTCGATCTGTCATCATTCCCAAACTTGCCCAAGATAACTCATGGGAGGAAGTCAACAACCTTTCCATCTATCTTGCTATCTCACATTCCTCTAGGGATTTCTTCTATTGTTCCTAGAGTTTGGCATCAACTCCTTCCTTTTGTTGTGGTATCTTTTGTAAATTCTCCACTTCTTCCTTATCATTTTGTGGTTCGAGGTAATTTTCCATAGAGGGTGAGGAGGTGAGTCCTTCAGTGCCTTCCTCAAGAAGGACCATTTCCCAATTTTTGATGGGGGCACAATCGGTAAGAGTCTGACTCTCAATTATAGTCAAATTTTGAGAAGGCACCAACACCTTATCAGAAAGCAACAATTCTGAGTTAGGGTTTGGTGTGACAAGCTCCTTTAGTTGGTTCTCTTGATTTGCAATTTTCAAGGGAGATCCAGGCTGCACTTTCTTAGGTTCAAAAGGGAGATTTCTACAAGCATCCTGTAAATGACCAAACTTATTACACCCCTGACAAAAAATAACCTTTTCATATTCCAATGGCTGAACCCATTTGCCAAATTTTGATTTTAAAGTCATAGAGGTAGGGAAAATTATATTGACAACCACATTCACACACATTCTAGCATATACCAGTCGAGACTTAAGAAGGGTTACTTTATCCACCATAACCAGGGTGTCGAACGAATCTGCAATACCTTTAAAAATATTTTGGTGCTAAAATTCCAAAGGTAAACCAGTGAGCCTAACCCAAGTAGGGGCTACCTTACCCAGATCAGAAGAGGCATCAAACCCTAGTTTCCACTTACACATGGATAAAATATTCTTAAAGATTCTATCAACAGCTTAGGTTCCTCCCATGAGGACCTTAATCATATCCTCGAGAATAACAAAAGCAAATAAAAATAAACCTTTAGGCATAGCACTGATAGAGATGCTAGCCTTGAGATTCAAGGTTTATGTTTGATCTAATTCCTGATATAGTAAGGGAAATCCTCATGCCAAGCACATAGAGGTGACAATGTTGGGATTTTACCTTTACAAGGTTAGGATGATTTCTCCTTCAATTACATAGAATACCAAGACCACCAAGAACTCTTAGTGATGAAAATATGTATACATTCCTTGATGGATTTTCTCCATCAAGTTAAAACTAAAAAAGTTAAAAAAGTGTACTTGTGTGGTTGATCCCTGATCAATACCAATTGAGAACTAAAATATTTATGTTTAAGTTGTAGTTAAAATTAGAAATTCAAAATCTCCCTAGAAAATGATTAAATTTGGGTTTATATTATTTATTTATTTTTATATATTAATATGGCACTAAAGGGGCCAAACCCACAATACATCTATAATACAAATGTGAACACAAATCAAAATTATAAAAAAATAAATCAATCTACCTTATGATAGCTCTAGCTTCAATCTATACCCCTCCTTTATTGTCTCCTCCTAGCTCCTCCAACAACCCTAGCTCTCCTTACGACATTGCAAATCCAACACTATTGACATCTCCTCCAATATGAACACTTTGGTGATCTCCTTTAGTAGAGTTATTTTCTTGCCACTTCCACCATTTTGGACTTGACATGCTCTCCCACACCTCAGATTAAAAATGGCACCCAGGGCCCATTATAGTGTAGGTTGATTTACGACTACACCCCACCATTAGGCCTCAACCCCCATCTAGTGATTTTCATTTCTAGGTAAAAGTCCTTATTTTCTCACCAACAAGCTTTCATCAGTCTTCACATCATCTATCTCACCATCCCCTTATCCTCCTATACTTGGAGCAAATTGACCATAAAGATGGAGGCAATGACACTATTTACTATGTACCAATATTTGGAGGTAAGATAGTTTCAAGAATCACGTTGATTTCCTCGAGTGTCTCCCTCTCCACAACATTAAATATTTTCCTCTGGTGGTGGTCTGTAACTACCCCCTAAATGTCATCTTCCTATCCTTCACTCCAAGTAAATGGTGTTCTCCATTATTTGTTTGTGTCCAAAATTGTTGGCTCCTAGGAATTTAACTTTCCTCAACTGCCAACCATTCCCCTACATTAAACTCTACTACCAAAGGAATAAATGCTCTTTGACCACCTAAGTCATGTCACCCATCCTCCACTTGTGTGAGCATTGATATAATACTCAATGGAAAACCATCTTGGTTAGCTGCTTGATCAATGGAAAATTTTGATAATTTGTCAACCTCCTCGTTTCCTTCACAGTATATGTGAGATGATTTAAAATCTTTGAATTGAGCAATGCTCTCCATATCCCTAAACATGTTGCTTGTATATTTGCTTTATTATTAGTTCCCTTTGATAATTTCTTAGGCACCTCTGTACTTGAATGGTCTCTTAGGATACAACCTACTCTTGATGGTTGATGAGACTAATTAATAGCTAGTTTTCTCTTGCTTAGTTCATACCTTTTAGACATTTCAAGTTGTTTATTTCATATACGTTCTTGAACTTATATATATATATTTATATCCTTCATGCAACCTAAACTAGATTTTGATGTATGGAAATATGATTATAACATGTTATTATTTGCATGGATAAATGTGTGAATGTGTATGAAATTCGATATGAACTCATGTTTAATTCATGGTTATTAACAGTGTGTATATGTTAGATGGAACTAACTATTTGCAGCTAGTAACCCGTAGCAACTGGAGCACTCAACCCACAACCAAAGGATCATGAGTAGCAAGGGAGAGTCCATGTTGATGAATGCACAAAAACTCTAGAATGAATGAAGGTGATTATTGACAAGGTTAGATTGTGAGTCACCAAGGTAATAAATAAACATTACAAAGGAAGAAGGGGTCAATACAATTATGCGTACATGACAATTTTACTATGTCCCTTTCAAAACTATTTGAGCATGAATTCTTCAACTTCCTTTCTACTGTTCTTTTAATTGTAGTTTAGTTGCAAAGACTCGTTCACCTCCTATTCTTGAGGAGAGTGGACATTAGCATTTAGTTTTTTGTTTTAATTTTGGTTTTGATTCCTAATGCAAATAAATCTCCTCCCACACCTATATCTAGGGATGGATGGTCAAGGAGTAAATCTAGTTAGAATTATAGTTGGAGTATGTTTCCAATTTTCATGCTTTAGCAAGACAATTGTTAATTTACTATTGTAATAAATATGAATTTCTGAATGGTAAATCTATTGGAGATTTTTGTCATATTGTGAGCATTCGATTTTTATTATAATAAATATGTTTTCAGTCTACTATTATGATTAGTTGATATAGTAGCTTGTATTTGGTTTATTCTGTGTGACAAAGGCCACTCAAGGTATTGTTTACCCACTTCATTTTTTGTTGGAGAGTAGATGTTTCATGTTGTATTCATTTCAATTATATGCATGGTTATATATGTTTTGGAACATTACTTTGAGTCAAGCTTTGACGTAGTTAATTAGTTAAGTTATGAAGAGTTGATAGTTAGTGGTATAGTTTGTTGCAAAGTTTGGGTTTTAGCAGTTAACTAGTAACAACACTAAACTAAGAGTACCCATAACATAGGTGACATATTAAGTTATTTACTTTGTTTTACAAGTTTATGCTTTTCTTTCCTTTTTAGCATTTCTTGTTTATGTACATATGTAAGCCACCTATATCCAACAACATAGGTTGTATAGATTCCCTAGATGCACATACAGTGCCAACATCATCACAAGCTTATGAATTCTTGGTCAATAATTAAATGAAGTCTTTGTGAGGGTTTTGTGAACTGTTTAGTTAGCAATATTCCCTTTGAATTGAGTGTCCATCCGTGAAACACCAAGTTGAATGAACACTAGAAAGGCCTTATATTTTTGGCACAATTTCTAGGGATGGTGTTACACTTAGGATTCTCTTATGTTATTTCAAGATTTCATAGTTAGTCCTTTGTTTTCAAGTAGTAGGGTAATTACATTATAGTTTGCCAACAATAACTTATCACTAACATTGTGCAATATTTGTTGATCTAACGAGTCACACATATTTTGTGCAAAGGTGAAAAGATGCTTTGGGAAAATTTCTCCCCTTAACACACCAAGATTTAAAGGATATTGGTGATCAAAGTGAATAGAGTGAGGGTATTATTGAAGAAGAATCATCCTTAACACCAACATCCACACCAAACATAGAGGATTCTTCTTCCACACATATTATCACTATGGATGATGTAGTAGTGGAAGACCCACTAGAGATGTAACCTTTAAGTTCCCCATTACCAACCAGGAGAGAGCAACTTCCTTGAAGAATATACCTCCTTCAACATTACCTATCTTTTACGGGTTGGTCATAGAAGACCCAAATACATTATTATTTTAGTTTGATGTGATTTGAAGAAGATATGATTACACAACAAATGCACATAGGCTGAAACTATTTCCAAAAAAATTGAAGGATACTGCTCTAATATGGTTCATGGGTTTAGGAAGAGATGTTCCAAATTGAAATACTACGAAGACCAAGTTCCTAGAAAAGTATCAAGATTATTATAGAGGAACTGATAGGAAAATAGATGATACTTTTAGAATGACACGAAAAGAAGATGAACCATTGGAGGACTATGTAGAAAGATTTCAATTCTACTTAAATAAGTCTCCACAAAATAGGCTCTCAGATGAATCACTAAAACTAGTATTTTTAAGAGAAGTTAATGATGATTATGTGGATCCTTGAAACTAGTTTTTAAAGAGGATTTAATGATGATTGCATGGATTCCCTTAACCTTATTAGGTTAGGAGACATATCAAAACTACCTTTTGAAGAGATCTGCAAGGTTTGTGGGAACTATTCAAGGTCCTTTATTAAAAGGACTAGGGTAGATACGATATCTTCAATCAATAAGTCATCTAATGGAGTCTCTAGAGTGGAATTGAGTATTGTTTTTTCCAAAATGAAAGAAGATATTATCCATGATTTTGCTACATAGTTGGATACCGTGCATATAAAGAAAAATAAGAAGAGGTAGAGGTAGCCCTTACAGAATACTGCCCACATTGTAGATAAAGAAAATATATTTGCAAATGCAAAAGAGTGGCAAGTATTTCTAAGGACAAGCAAGGGAAACCATACTTCCATGCATTGGAAGATGAATATGGACAAGTGTTCTATATTTCTTAGAGGAAACCATGGTAGCCAAGACAAGGAATGCCTCTAGACCCTTTAACTTATAATATCCCATTTCTTGTTAGCAATTCAAATTTCTCTAGTTGGAATTCTTAGCCTTAGGAAAATCCACACAACCAATGGAAAAATCCTCAACCAAATTGGAACCAACAACAATAAAACATGTGACCACAACCAAATTTTCAAGAACCTAACTACAATCCTTAATGGTCAATGTTGATGCCAAAATTTGACAAGCAACAACCTTATGGGAAACTCAGTTAAAGGGGGGACCTATTGCGCTAAACTAAGTAACCTCTGGGTTTTCAAAGAAGCCAACTTCTTCTCTAATTTGGGGATTAGAAAGGGAAAAGGAAGCAGGTATATAAAATAAAGATCTAATTAAGGTGATGCGCCAAGATGTAGGTGTGTTCAGGCACGAGAAACCTTCCTTTCGGATATGGTTTGAGGGTCATTCAACAATCTGCTATGTCCCAGAATAACAAAAATCACAAATGAAAACCCGAATAGTTTATCAAATAACATAAAATAACTCCCATATACATTCACTAAAAAGAAGACTCCAAGACATGGTCTAAATTAGCAAAATATATTGAAATTATAGAAGTTCTACAAATAAACTATCCAGTACAATAATGGCACAGTATAATGTTTTATCAAATAGCTAAGAACCAAAAAGGTCGAACAATGGCACAGTCTGTGAGTCTTATACAATAATTTGAAAATAATACAAAAGGCCTACTGTCTTTTTACTAATTTTATATATGTTTTGAACTCTTTCAAAAGAAGAAGCAGTATTTATAAAAAATGAACCCAACGCCACTTAGCCAGTAACAAAAAATATTCCATGGTGAGAGCAATGATGTCCATCACAATGATTTCCCAAGCCGTTGTAACAAAAAATATTTCGAGCCATAGAATGTAGTCACCTTCGAGACAGACGCATCCCCTATAAATGACGACAATGGTCCCAGTGTAGAAGCAACACACTCCCCTGCAGACATGTCTATCTAGCCCATGAAGTCAGTTAAGACACGTGGCAATATGGTGTGGCTTGTCACTCATTCCATCCTTCCCTTCCATGAAATCCCCATGGAGAAGTCTTCGTTACCTGCGTTGATTGTGGGGTTTGCCAAAAGGGGGTACGTGAATAATGCTATGTGGCACGTGGGCGTAGATTGATAAAGAAGTGAAGGGAAGAAAGCCTCAAAGCTGTGTGTTGCTAACACATAGAAGCATGATGGGGCTCGGCAAAAAAAAGAAGGAAGAAATTCTTGTGAGGAGCACGTAGTGGACATGTGGCACATCGGGCAAAGCCTTTTAAAAAGGGGGGTCAGAGGTATTCAAATATATGGGGTGAAGGTGGAAGCCAAGAAAAACTATTATTAACCCAAAGGGAGCTCAAGGGATTTTATATCCACAACTTTTGGTGACAACCAAGGGCGTTTCACCTGCGGAATGGGGATCCTAAAATTTATGGTTCTCGGACTAGAGTCTTATCCATTGGGTGATGGAATCAACATTTTGAGAGAGTAGTCTACAGAGGCAACTAGTCAGCCTCAAATGGCATTGATAAGGAGCACAAATTCTCTTGTGCCTCATGTGAATCGATCACTTCTTTGAATGGCGGCTTCATGGATATCTCGGTCTTGGACTCAAGTTGAAAGAGCAGTCACACAATTTGATGAGTGACACCCTCTATATCCTTAGCAGTAGGGGGTTGACTAAAGTTATAAAAAGTAGATATGTCTTGTTGCTTCTCCTCAATCTTTGTTGCAATCTGCTCCATTGTGGCCACCAAATCATTAGAGAGAAACGAGGAGGGCAGGCCCATTTGAGTTAGTGGGAGAATTTCGCCCGCATGTTGTTCATATTTCGGCCCAATGTGGCAAAGAAATCACTAGCATGGAGGATGGTTGTGTGGCAATAGATGAATTATTTTGTTGTCTTGGTAGTTGACTTTCGGTCCTCGATCCCCACACTCATTAAGTTCTTGTTTGACACTGTGTACAACTTATCTATATACTTTTTTGCTTCGGGAACCTTCTCCTCAATGAATTGTGGGAATTTCTCAATCGTTCCTCAAACCTCCATGCTCAAACTTGATGCCTCCACCATGAACTGAAGCATCGCCTGAAGAGTCAGACAAAAGGCCTTGACCTTTTCCCAGTATAAAATATATAGTTGTTGGGCTACTAGAAGGAGGTTCGACTGGGCAACAGGGGGTTGGGGAGGATTCCTCAAAAGACCAATTTTTGCATCTCTCATCTTGACGTCCTAAGTTAGTTCTACAATTTTATTGTCTGCAGTGGAGAGTTGTTCTTGTAGGGTTCTCAACTCGGCAAGCCATTTTTCCTCAGTCTGGCTTCTGGCCATATATTCCCTACCTAGGGAGAGCCTTACTTCCTGGATTTCCTTCTCGAATTGAGCTTGTCGGCCCTGAAGGCCCATTTCCTTATGCTGCATTATCTGCTCTAATTGAGAACGTTGTCGCTGAAACTCTTCATTCTTTTATTGTATTTCCTCCTCTGCCCGTGCTAATCGGTCCTGTAATTCTTGGTTTTTTTACTGCAAATCATTGACTAGGTTGGGATCATGGGATTGGAACTTCGCAAGTTTCTCTTGGAGCCTATACTGTTCCACCTATGCTTGTGAAAAGCGTACAAATTCAGTGTCTCTATCTTTGTCCTTCATCAGTAGGATCTCAATCCTTTCCTTGACATTTTTTTAGCTCATCTTCCTTCTTCCCTAGTTGGCAACCGAACTTGAGAAATTTGGTGGTCACCACACGCTAGGTCTCCTCCACAAGCTCAACTTTATCTTGTAGCTGAGTTGTGCTCAAATTGAGTCCCATAGCATGGATGGTGTAATCCTCAGGTCACATACCCCCCTAATGCTTGATGAAGTTTGGATGCATGGTTGCAAAATGCAATGACTATTTAGCCTCATTGAAAAGTGTTTGCACGTTTAGCTCTACCAACCTCTTCTTATTCTTGTCCCTTTGCTTCTGGAGCTTGAAAGCTCGTGCTTGTCTTGTTTTATCACCCTCTAAAAAATATTTTGCTAACAATCTAATGAGCTCACCCACAAAGGGTGCACCAAGAGGAAAAACAAAAGGGAATGAGAGAGTAATGGTTTAGGTTGATTTCTTCTTCAAAAGAGAGCGTCGGTGGGGAGAATAGGGGAATATGCCAAGGCCCAATCTATGAAGTGATAGGAGCGCTCATGGGAAGTGGTGGCAGTAGCATAGGTACAAAAAACTCCATTTATTAAGAAAGTTGGGTCAGAGCTGATGCAATAAATGTAAAAGGTGTAGCAATAGTGGTTGCAAACTATGCTCTGATGAAAGGTGGGATAACCCATAGGGGAGTAAAATCAAATTGCCTCGCTTGGGAGAATTGGGAGAAACCTCTCGTAACCATTGTAGTAGAAGTGGAGAAAGAAAGGCCAACACTTGAGGTGATGAGTGATGTAGAGACAATGGAAGAAACCTAAGATTGTGAATCAAGAAGAGGGGGAGAGAAAGATACTTGAGCTGCTAATGACTTTGATCCTTGGCTTGTTGTAGGCTCCTATGAACCCTCTCCTAAAGTTGCATTCATGCATTACCTTTTGTTTGGTGGGGAATCTTCCACCTCTAAGACCTCCATCAAATGTTGTTGGGCTTGACCTCTAGGTCTTTACACAACGCATGAGTGTGTTTGTGAGACTCTCAAATGCAATATATTCACCTGCAACTTCCGAAGAGTTATGCTAGGTTGCTTCACTGCTTGTCCAGTTTGTTGTGATGGGTCGTCTTCACTTCCTTTTCCTTCTCCTTTCCCTTTATTGTATATTTTTTAGCTTCCTATGGGTCGATATCCTCATCATCATTTGTGTTAGTATCATCATGCGCTATGTTCCATAGAGTGTCAAATTTGTCATCCGTGTCTATGTCTTGGAATACGACATCAGGGCACTTGATTTCTTGATGATAAATCTAAAAATCTTTAATCTTTTCTTCACTCCACAACCATTGCTTGACCAAATAATTGCAAAGGGTGGTACCTATTTAGAACTTTTCATTAAACTTCGCCAAAGGAAAATAGAAATTGAGCTATGACGACCTCTTATCCTCTGTAGGAATGTGAACTAGGTCTATAAATAGATCATCTTGGTCTGATAGGGGATTCCACCACTTTTCCCAGTAAGGTCGGGGGTTGTGGGTTACTCGAGTATTTGTGCCTGTCAAGTCATTGTCAGGGTTGTATTTCCATTTGTCACAAATCAATACTAGCCCTAGATGAGCCAGCTTTGCCTCTACCATCTTATGTGTTTGCTTGCTTTCCATAACCACCATTTTGAAGCTTAGTGGGAAAAAGAAAAATCCTTTCTTCTTAGCCTTCCTTTCGTAAAAGGTAAATTCAATCATCGAAACTTGTCAGAACATGTCAAGGGCCAACACCCAATCTATGATGCATGTCGGGAGCCGAAACGGTTCCCTGATGAATCCACTCATCTAAATGAATGTGAAATCCTCTCCGAGAAACCAAACGCATTTAGAAGTGAAACTTTACATACATATTGTTTGGTCAACAAAAAGTCGATAAAGACCGCCATCCTCACTTAAGTCTTGCAGAATCAGAGTCGATAAATAATCTGAGAATGCATAATAGTCATAAGTTGCAGAGAGGAGAGGAGTGCATATAGAAACTGGCCTTCTAACTCGCTTCTCATCAAAAATAGCTGACCTCATATATTTTTTGAAGAAGTCAGGGTTCTGATGTAAAAAGATATAGACAAGGAGAGAAGGAAAGCTAAACCTATGTTGTGTTATGTATTCCTTAATTTGGCTCATCATTTCTCGAACAATGACTTCCGCAAAGTCATACAAGAATATGGAATGGTGCCTTCTCAACTAAAAACCTAGGCCCAGTTAGAACTCATGCACCCATTTGTCCTCGTCCATGCTGTAAATGAAAGCCATCATAGAGAAGGCATCCTGCATATCCCCCTGTTTAAAAGCGTTGTGCATGATTGGAATTTTTGGTGGCTTTTCCAATTCTTCTCGGGGCCTTTGGGTTTGCTAGTTATAAAAATCTAGAGCCTTTTCTCTACCTCTCCAGAATCTCTCCCCTTTTTCTGGAGTGAATGACTATCTTTTCTGCTCTAGAGCCCCCTCTTGGGATGCACAACATGTCTCTGATAGCTTCATCATTTATTATAACCCTCAACTCTTGGCCTTCAATGGCATTGGTATTCAGGTCAAAACGTTGAATGCCCTCATGAACTAGCTTTGAGTAGTAATGCACAAAAGGGACCATATACTGCAAGATTTTGTAGAACCATTACTTGTACACCAACTGTCATTCGCTAGTGGCCACCTTCATTCTTTCACAAGTTGCTTCCCTTAGACTTTTAGGGTTGATTTTTAGGATGGGATCATGAATGTTATCCCATTCTTCCTTTATCTAGCTCTGGTCCCTATGATTTTTCTGCTTTTTTCGCATCCCGTGTGTGAAACCACTTCGGATTCTCTGGTATTCCAGGTGAAGCATAAGAGATATCACCAAAAATATTGGTCATGGGTGTTGTATGCATGGCATCAAGCAAGCTTTGGGCCACTTCTCCTTGCACTTCCATTTTAGGATTTTGGGCCATTTCCTTTTGCTGTGGATTTTTATCATATAACAACGTCCCTTCGTTGCTCTGCAAAATTATCCTTCTTTGAAACACACCAGTATTGGATGAATGAAACCTAAAAAAAAAACCAATACAAGGCTTGTACGAAATGCAAATTCAAATGAATTCATGTTATTTGTTTGGGTTCGACTCGTTCAAGCACAATGCATCATTTTAACAATTACTTCTTTGAACCTGGTTGCTTCTATACCTCTTATGAATTTCAATAATTCTACACTCAACACTCTTTGCACTGGATAGCGTACTCAAGAAGCTTTCACACTATTTATTCTTTTGCATGCAACACTTAGCTTTTTCTCAATCGAAGTTAGAAACAATGGTAGGTTTTTTGCATTAAATCCAGCATGTACCGCCAACTCCCTTGCTTATGTGAAATGAATTTCTTGCCCTTTTGAAAAGACAAGAGTTCATAATGACAGCTAGTAAGCATGTCCTTTGGCGCAATTTTCTTGGGAAATCGAGCCGGTGATTGCAAGTGTATAAACCTCTCACATGCTTGGCAATTAATATCCTAAAAAGAATGATTAAGCCAAAAATGCAATGAGTACTTTGAAAAGATTTGAGTTCTACCTCGATGGTTGAAACATGCTTGCATCATGACACATCAACACTTGTTCGTATGGGCGATCACTTGGGACTGCCAACAACTTGTGCTAATTAATTAATTACCTCTCCTTAATCTCGCACATAAAAATTCGTACATGGCAGACCCAACCAGGTGGGAAACTCGGGGCGGCTCTTGGTTGGATTTTTTAGTTGGTAATCGATTAGAATCATGCTTATGGAACACAACTACCTCAGACATTTCTATAAATAGACCCCAAGACAACAACAAAATTGTACTTAGCAATTGGGAAGAGTTAGCACTTGGGTAGTTGGGTAGAATTAAGCATCATGAATACTCCCATTAGCCTTACTAGCAAGAAGTCTTAGACGACCTTCTTAACTAAAGTTTCCAATAGGTGTTTGAAATGAATGACAAAGAACAAGCATTTGTTGGCTATTATAACAATGAAATGGATACTGGGTAGGGATTGTATAGAGTATGAAGACAAGTATATGGTCAATACTGATATTTTCTCTCACTTTGTTGCATCCTTGCTTGATATACAATTCCTTAAGCCAATGATTTTGTGACTCATGTTGGAAATCTTTTTGAAGCAGTACCTTGGTGGTCTTGGAGAAATTATGGTGAATGCGGTGTATGGCCTAGGTATCCCAACAACGAGCGACCTCCGCAAACATATTGAAGAAGACATCGTGGTGCTGTGGGTGTCATTTTTGAGTGGATTTCACATTCTATCACATGAAGAGCACCCCTAGAGGGTCACTTGTGCCTACCACTTCCTGCTATGCTGCTACAATGTGGTGTTGTTCTATGACGTAGAATGGTGCACTGATTTCAGGGACTTGATGTTTCCTCCACCACTACTCGTTTTTGTTGTTAATGCTCCCATTGTTTTTGTTGATCCTACTGCCCCTGTGAACAATCTTGGTGCTCCTATTGTCCCAAATGCTACTGATGATGCTCCTACTCTTGCTGATAATGTTGTCGCTACTGTTATTTAAGTCTCAACACTTTTTATATATTTTTTGTATATATGCCTAGACAAGGATTTTTTTACCGTATATAAAAACTGCATAGTATATAGATATACTTTTTAAAAGTATGGCCTTTGCGCCATTTTCGAAATGTAATTTAGAAGCATATAATACTATAGAATGAATATACAAATTTTACTAAATTTATATCTCTTTTCCTTTATGCTATTATGTATTATGGGTTCCCTTTTCTTTGCTTCTTTGAGTACCTTCTCAATTTCGCATATGAGTTCGTTTGCAATTTTTTGCATATGGGTTGCTTGGAAAGATCGACCAAACAAAATAACACAAAGGAAAATTTACAATAATTACATATTTACATAGGCAGGACAATTAATACAACTTAATTGAACAATTTGAGGTGGATTCCGTTAATCATAATCCCCAATGCTTCTTTCTCCATTTTTTCTAATTTGAATGTGTTGTGTTGCTTGCATTGAATTATTCTGAAAGGGCCTTCCCACAGACTATCAAATTTTCCATATTTGTTAGGCTTTGTGGCCCTCTTATTAAACTATAGCACTAGGTCTCTACATTTGAGACCTTGGTCTGAGGTTTTCTTGTTAAACCACCTATTGGCGGTTAGTCATCGATGTTAGGGCCTTTTCTCTTTTTTCTCACACTTCTAGTAACTCTTCCAACTGAACCTCCATGGCTCCATTTTCCTCAACCTCTAGGGATTTGAGCAACTGTAGTTTAGGAATCTCCATGAAGATGGGCAATAGTTCTTCTTTCTCATATACTAACTCATACGGCGAAGTCTTGAGGACTTGCTTAGGAGTTATGTGGTCTTCCTAGAACGTTTCTTGAACATTTTTGTGCCACTCTCTTTGATGTTCTGACCCGATTCTTTTAATGAGTCAGATCAATTTTTTATTAGTCGACCCGATTAGGCCATTTCCTTATGGGTAGTAGTTTGAAGACGTTTTCTAAAATATGTCATGCACGAGTGCGAATTGATATACCTTAGAACCCAGGAAAGCCTTGGCGTTGTCGGAGATGATGGTCTTTGGCGGGCCGAATCTCGTTTCCAATTCCTCGAGGAAGTTCACAATTTCTGGCTCTATTGCATTATTCAGGGGCATGACCTCGGTCCACTTGGTAAAGTAGTTCATAGTTGTGAGGATCCATTTGTGTCCCACACTGAAAGTGAGATTAATCATCTCGATAAAATCAAGGCCCCATTACACAAAGGTTTCATCAACCACTATCAGGTTGAGAGACATTGTTGAGTTTCTTCTCCTTGGCGTGAAGAATTGGCATTCCTTGCAAGCCTTAACCAAAGAGTATGAATCATTGAATAGTGTAGGCCAGAAATATCTGGCACGCATAATTTTGATAGTGGTGGTCCTTGTAGAGAAATGTCCACCTGCGGGACTCCAGTGGAATGTGTCAAGAATTTTCTTTACCTGTTCTATGGTGACACACCACAATAGAACGCCATTGAAGTTCCTTTTGAAGAGGACCCCTTCAATAAGTGCATATTTGCTATGTTGTAGTCTATAGAATATTATCTTCTGAGAAGGAAGGCTCGGTGGATATTTTTTGGTATGCATGAAGCTTACCCTGTCTACTAGCTAACAGCCTTCAAACTCAGGTTCATTTGTTAGAACAAGTTCGAGTTGCTCTTCTTCAACTACTATTTCTTTATTTTGTGCCAAATACTCGCATAGTCCTCTTTCTCAGATGGTATTTGTGGGCTTGACCTCAATATCATATTTGAGGATCTTAGTGATCCAATTGGCCCTCTTTTTGGTGATTTATCCCTCCATGATATACTCATGCACACTGGAATGTGCAACATATACAATCACCTTGTTGCAAGATATGAGGTATCAAAACTTCTTGAGTCCCTTAACAATGGTGAATGCTTGCCTTTCAATGAAGTTGTAGTTCGTCTCATAATATTTTAAGGTCTGGGAGTGAAGTGCTATCAGATTTTCTCCCTGTCCTTCATCATCCTTTTGGGTCAAACCAGTAGCGATGCTGGATTTTCTACTAAATACATGCATTATGAAGTCCTTTGATAGGTCTAGATTTACTAGTATAGGAGCTTAAGAAATAACATCCTTAACCTTCTCAAAGGATTCTCTAGCTTCCTTTGTCCATTTGAACAATTGATCCTTTTTGAGCATTAGGATGATAGGTCTAATTATTCCTACCAAATCAGAAATGAATTTGCTCACAAAATTTACCTTTCTTAGAAAGGACTGAACTCCCATCTTATTGACTAGAAGGGGAAGTTATCTGATTGCCTTTACTCACTCCGGATTGATTTTAATTCCATCTTTGGACACTACATGTCCCAATAGTTTGCCTCACAGTACTCTGAAAACACATTTGTTTGGGTTCAAGGATTTCCCAAACTCCTAACATTTTTCAAAGATTAGTTCAAGGTGGTCAAAATGATCATCCTTATGCTTGGAGAATACTGTAAGATCATCCAAGTAGATCAAGATGATTTTATTGATCAAACCCCTAAAGGCAATATCCATTGCCTGCTAGAAGGTGGCTCCCGCATTTGAGAGGTTGAAGGGCATTTTCACATATGTAAACGTTCCCCACTTAGTAGTGAATGTTGATTTTTTCGGTCCTCCTCTTTTACCTGGATTTGGTTGTAACTTGAGAAGTCGTCCACTAGAGAAAACATCTCCACCCCTGCCACTTCTTGCAAGATAGACTCCATGGAAGGCAAGGGGTAGTGGTCCTTTAGGGATGCTTTGTTCAAGTCCCAAAAATCAACACATAGGTGGATGCCTTCATTCTTCTTTTGGACTGGAACCAGGTTAGATACCCATGTATTATGCTTGATCAAGAAGATGATCCGAGATTGAATTAGCTTTGTAACCTCTTGCACCATCAAGGCTTCAATATTCGAGTTTACTGGCCTCTACTTTTGGCGGAAAAATTTTGCACCTTTCATCAGTTGTATAGTATGTTGGATGATTTTGAGATCGTATCCTTTGAGGTCATCATATGACCAGGCCACCACTCCTTCATAATCGAATAATTTTTCAAGAGTGACCAATCCTTTTTCCTTATCGTGTTGCAAAACATCTTTTCTAACTTTGAGCGTCCTTTGGTCTCTGACCTAGAGATCTGCATAGTCACTTTTGTCCGCTACAAACCTCCTCTTGGCATTTATTGTATCATCATAATCAAATAGTTTTTCAAGAGTGACCAATCCTTTTGAGAGTTTTTTGGACCTTAACTAAATAATTTTTCCTTCATATGCGTCAATAATTCTCGATTGGAGTTACTCAGCAAACTCTCCCGATTGTTGGATGAATGAGGCAATGTGTTTGTCACTTTCGAAAACTTGCCAGCTTTGATCATTATCTAGGATTGTTGGCTGGATAATTAATCATACAAATTTATGTTATGAATTAAGTTAGAAGCATGAACAAACTGAGATCCCATTGTTGCCATCTGGTTTGCTTCTGTATTTTGCTCTTTAGGCATTTTCTGGATATTGAAGGCTTCAAAGCTTTCAATCAAGTCCCAAAGTCTATGTCAATAGGATCTCATGTGGACATTCTTGGCTGTGAAAACCCCTCGGACTTGATTGATCACTAGCTTGGAGTCTATGAACACCATCATTTTCTTAATTCCCATTTGTTCTACAAGGCTTAGACCTTGCACTAAGCCTTCATATTCAACTTCATTGTTCAAACAAGCAAACTGAAAGTGAAAGTACTGAAGCATCTTTTCATTGGATGTGGACGTTAAACATATCTTGCCTCCTACGCCAACTTTACTTCTTGCTCCATCAAAGTACAATGTCCATATCTATAAGGCTAGAGAATCCTCTGATTCCTTCAAAATCTTTGGGATCACCTGATCTGCATCATAGATGACATAAGTCCCTAATCTGATGGCATGATAGTTACCAAAAGGATCAGTGTCTATACATTCACTCAAGAGGACCTCTTCTTGATTGGTCCGGTCTCCAATTCCCTTCTCATCCTCCAGTATCTCGGTACCATACATTTTCTGTTTTGTGAAAGAGGTATGAGTGGCCTCAAAATTGATCATGGTTGCATCTACCACATGTTCCAAATGTAAAGGTTCAAATATTATTTTCATTTTAGCTCCATGCTTGGTCTTGAGGATCAAGTGTGACCAATCCAAAGAAATATATCCACCTATCTTTGAAGTGAATTCTATGGATAAGCAAAGACCAAACATGGGGGGAACATTTATGATCACAATATCTTGTGGAATTGTGATATTGGGGTAGGAGAATAGAGTCAAGGGGAGGTTCTTGATGACACCTATGGTTTGAAACTTATTCCCATCAAGCTACACAAACCCCCCTTTTTAAAGGTTCATAGCTAAGTCCTAAGGCTTTAGCTATCTCCTTGGGCATGACTGTGGTGCTAGCACTAGAGTCAATCATAAAATTGTGCAATAATTTCTTCCCCGCAATAAGAGTTAAGAAAAAGGGCTTGGTTTTAGGATTATCTATAACTTTGATAGAGGCCTCATCTATACTATTTGTGAGAATTTTGGCAGGAGGTGATGGATCAACGACCTTTCCCTTGAGTGATAGCTTTGTTGGTTCAATAACTACATCTTCCCAAAGAGCCTTCTACAACAATGAATTCTGCTTTGGAATAGCTAAGATATCCCAAAGGGACACGTTACTAGAGGATTTTTTCAATTGTTCCACCACATTGAATAGAGACAGATTTGAAGGCTTCGATTCTTTAGGCCTTGATATAACAATTTCCCTTCATGACTGAAATTGTTGTGTAATTTCAGAGGTACTAGGAGTCTGGTCAGAGGCACTTTTAGGCTATGGAGCAACCAACTCACCCGTGAATCTCCTCTTTAAGTGAGTGTTGTAATTAGACTACACTTGTGCGGTCTTCGATGTAGATGCCTCATTTGAAAATACTGCCTCTTCTCCTTCCATCCATGAGAAGAGCACATGGTCGGGAGCTATGTCATTTTCTTGTTCCAATGTCATCCCTTGCATTTGAAAGGTAAGCACCATGTTCTTCATTTGTGGAGAGGTATATGCATAACCTCCTGAACTCGATGCCATGCCCTGACTACGTTGTTCCACAACCTTTTGTTGTAAGTTGTCGCATGGGTAATTTCAGGGCATATGTGTGTCATTGTAGGGGAAGCACCAAGGATTGATGTCGTTAATGAGATTGTTTTTCCCCGTTACCAACTCTCTATTTGAAATCGATGGGACATTAGGTCATGGAGTAGGTACCAAAACTATTTGATTACTTGATTGAGCTTGCAGAATCATGCACATACCTCCTTGGTACTAGTTCTGCTAGTAGGAAGGTCTTCCACCTTGGTAATTTTGGTATGTTGCCTTTTAAGGCATGGACGGATTGCACTTGATGGTAGTTACTTCATTTGAGATACTTCACAACAACTTATTGACGTCGTTCATCTCATCCCTTGAAGGATTAGATGTAGAAGCGACATTCTGTGGTGCACCCAGATTTATGTACGTAGATTAAGGAGGAGCGGGCACACTAGAAGATGCTATTTCTTGGGCAAGAACTGATAAGTTTGGAAATATAGGCATAATGGGCAGGGGTGGAAACTTTCCAGCGTTGATCAGGTTATTCTTCATTTTAACAATGATGTTGTGTGCATCTGATAGAGTGGTTCTACCAAGGGACTAGATCATCATTGAGATGTCAACGTTGATGGATTTCAGGTAGAACATGAATGCCAACTCGATCAACAAGCGAATAGCAGCCTGGGTCCTCTGCCAAGTTGTGTGGAACCAGGTGTTGAAGTCAATCGTGGCTTCATACGAGGCTTGCTTTATAGTCGTCGGCTAATGATATAGCGAAGACTAATCTCCATCATTTGAAAATCTTTCGTAGAAAGGATCTCCAAGCTGATCCCAAGTACCAATAGTGTTAGCTCGTAGAGTGCGGTACCAATCTAGTGCCTTACCTTTGAAAGAGGCTGCAAATAGCCTCGGTGCTACATTTTGATCAACCACACCATACACCAGACATACGTCCAGCACATTTTGTAGATGTTTAGATGGTGTCTTCAAGCCATCTCTAGTGAATTTTGGTACAATTTTTAAAATGAAAACCAGGATAGGGGCCCAGGTGGTGGGTGTTACTGGTTCGATAAGGGGGCTTTCGACATTCCATGCCACATAATTTTTGTTAGCAATTGGAAACATGGTTTGTGGAGGGATCAAAGCGTTTACTGGATGGGTTCTAGTTCATACTGTTACTAGCGGTGGCACTAGCTAGCCAAGGTTGTTCACTATTTGGGATCTTGTAATAGGTCAATGGCTCATACACCTACTTTAGGTTTAAGTACATTTAAGAAGTTCCATCGGGCGTGCTAAGAAAAAGAAATTATTGATGCCAAAATTTGACAAGCAATAGCCTTATGGGAAACTCAGTTAAAGGGGGGACCTATTGTGCTAAACTGAGTAACCTGCGAGTTTTTTAAGAAGTTGGCTTCTTCTGTAATTTGGGGTTTGGAAAGGGAAAAGGAATTAGGCATATAAAATAAAGATCTAAGGCGATGCGCCAAGATGTAGATGTGTTCAGGCATGTGAAACCTTCCTTTTAGATATGGTTTGAGAGTTGTTCAACAATCTGCTATGTCCCAGAATAACATAAGTCATTGATGAAAACTCGAATGGTTTATCAAATAACATAAAATAACCCCCATGCACATTCACTGAAAAGAATAGTCCAAGACATGGCCTAAATCAACAAAATATATTTAAATTCTAAAAATTTTGCAAAAAAACTATCTAGTACAATAATGGCACAATATAATGTTTTATCAAATAGCTAAGAAACAAAAAGGCCAAACAATGACACAGTTTGTGAGACTTATACAATAATTTGAAAACAATACAAAAGGCCTGGTGTCTTTCCACTATTTTTCTATATGTTTCAAACTCCTTTGAAAGAAGAAGTAGTATTTATAGAAAATGAACCCACCGTCACTTAGCCAGTAACATAAAAGATTCCATGGTGAGAGAAATGATGTCCATCATAATGATTTCCCAGGCTGTTGCAATTGAAAATATTCTGATCCATAGAATGCAGTTGCCTTCGAGATGCATCCCCTACAAATGATGGTAGTGGTCCCAGTATAGAAGCAACACACTCCCTTGCAGACATGTGTCACTAGCCCACGAAGTTAGTTAAGACACGTGGCAATATGGTGCGGCTTGTCGCTCGTTCCATCATTCTCTTCCATGAAATCCCCGTGGAGAAGTCTTCATTACCTATGTTGACTGTGGGGTCCGCCAAAAGGGGGTACGTGAATAATGCTATGTGGCGCACGGGCGTAGCTCGAAAGAGAAGCGAAGGAGGCAAGCCCCAAAGGTGTGTGCTACTAACACATGGAAGCATGACGAGGCTCAACAAAAAAATGAAGGAAGAAATTCTTGCGAGGAGTGTGCGGTGGACACGTGGTACATCGGGAAAAGCCCTTGAAAAAGGGGGGTCGAAGGTATTCAAATACATGGGGCACGAGCGGAAGCAAAGAAAAATTATTATCAACCTAAAGAGAGCTCGAGGGATTTTACATCCACAGTCACCTCAACAAAACCAATGACAACCTCAATGGTAAAGAGGTTAGCAGTAGAAAAACAAAAACTTGAATTACCAACAACCACAACAACAAGTCGTTATGCCAAATCCAACACATGCATCATGATCCATATCCAATTAAATCACCTTAGCTACTAGCACAACCTACACCTAACCCAAATAATAAGCTTATTCGATAGACCTCTACTAATAAGGCTATTCAATACCTTATTTATGGGGTAGAGGAGAGTGATGTCAACCTCAGATCAAGGAAAACATTGGTTGGGCCTTCATCCCCTCAAATCATCGAGTTTGTTTATGAGGAAACCCTAGTAGAGACCTTGGATAACCAACCTAAGGAGACTGATTCAAATCAGGTTAACCTAGCTAGTACAAGTCCAAAGCCTCCATTCCTTTAAAGATTAGTTGTTTAAAGGCATCAAACACAAGCTAAAACTGATCTATTAGGTCAACTTTAAAATGTTTGCATACAAATCCCCCTCATTCAAGAAATCAAGGAGGTACCTATTTACATAAGGACAATGAGAGAACTATGCCTAAAGAAGCCAAGCAGAAAATGAAAAGACCCTCAAACTATACATGTATTAGGAAAACTTGTAGACATTATGTTGGGAAACATAACTATCCCTAAGTATGCAAACCCTAGGTGTCATGTAGTAGATTTCAAAATAAATGATACTCTTGTAAAGAACGCCTTGATTGAATTGGGAGCATCTATTTATATGATGACTAAAGAGATAATGCGACTATTATAGCTGATAGAGCTCAGACCTACACCCATTGTCCTACAGTTTGTAGATAGTTCCACAATCAAACCTGAAGGTATAATTGAAGACTTGGTGATAACACTGGATTCATGGGAGTACCTTGCAAATTTCATGGTATTACAACATAAAGCTAATCTTGCAAGTTATCCCCTTATCCTAGGAAGACCACAAGTAGCAACAATAGATGCATTTATAGGTTGTAGGTTTGGGAATATGATTATCTTTCAAGAGAATGTGACTGTAATCTAGGGTAAAATTTAGGTTAAGGTAAAACAACATCAAAACTAAACCAATGAAGCCCTAAACCAACAATAAAGCACAATCCAACATAAGAAACATAAACTAAAAGTAAATATCACCTATGTCATGATTTCTTGATCTCCATTGCTCTTCTCCACTTTGCTTGAATGTACAAGTGATGCTCTCAGATTTGAGTATGCAATAGTATCCTAATGTCTATGAAAGAAAAATATTGAAGATGGTCTTGCTAACAACATGTACTTGCATGAACTAGATTGTGTCCAAATGACAAGGATAGGTGTCCTTTTATAGAAAAAACAAACTTGGATGTAGGGTTGAGATTCAATGTCAATAAGATGTGTCAATCAATGACCAAGAATGAAAGTTGTGTGAAATAGGGTTAGGGAAAAATTAGGGCAATGTCAAGAAATGAATGGCTTAGATTGAATTATAAACTAATTCAATCAAGGGCTGAAATTGAATGAGATATCAAGATAAAATTGGCACAAATAATGAGGTTGGCACATAAAAAGAGGTTGTACGAGATATTCAAATAATTATAAAATTATTTGATTTGAGATGGAAATGAATAATTAAATAATAAAAACATTATTTAATTATAGAGTACATGACATGTTGATTTTTTCATTAAATAACCATTTAATTCAAAAGTGGGAAATGAATAATTAAATAATAGAGATATTATTTAATTATAGAAGACATCTGACAAGCTGATTTTTTATTAAACAATAATTCAATTTAAAAACATGAAGAGGATGAAAAATTAGTAGACAATTAAATAAATAAAATTTATTTAGTTATAGATGAAAAAGAACATTAGTGACACAATTAAATAAATTAAATTTATTTAATTTATCAAAGGATAAAATAAAGATAGCAATGAATTAATTAAATAATAAAAAATATTTAATTATTAGAAGACTTATGACCTTAGAAAATAATTAAATAATTAAAGATTATTTAATTATTAGGAGTAAAGAGGGAATTGGTGGAGAAAATAAAGTCTGTAGGCCTAGGACAATTTTTAGTGTCTACAGTGACTAAGAAGTTGGTCCTTTATCCATTAGCCCAACCACATGCAGACCTAGAACAAACCATTTGGCCTAACCTAGATGAGGAAGATTAGTGTTCCTTGCAAACCCTAATGACTATTGAATACAATCCTTTATTAAAGGACTAGGATGAAGATGATTTGACAGTAAACATTATGCAAAACAACTATGGTAGGGACTTGCAACATTTGGACTGTCTAACATGTCTGGAGGATCCCCTACAAAATGTCATCCCTGCTAGTTCATCTAAGTCAGTATCTCAACTTTTTCATACTTTGCTACCAAAATGTGTCCCAAATATATCAAGTCTCGACCTTTCATGAGTTCAAACATCATCCAAGACCTTAGAGATAATGTTGGGTACACTATTGGAAGTTAACAATCAATTGATTGATACACAATAGACTTCACTGATGAATGTGCTATAAGCACATGCAGTAGCATTTTCATGGGATTATCATGACATGAAGGGGATAGACCCAAAATTGTGCATGCATAGGATCTATATAAATGATGGTTTTAAACCCATAAGACAACCCTAAAGGAGAATTAACCCTACAATCAAAGATAGTTAAAATAGAATTACAAAAATTATTGGATGCAAGCTTTATCTACTCTATTTTAGATATTGAATAGGTGCCATCTCTAGTTATTGTTTTAAATAAAGGAGGAAAATGGAGGGTGTGTGTAGACTATATAGAATTGAATGTTGCCTCTAGGAAAGACCACTTTCCACTACCCTTCATTGACCAAGTACTTGATTCACTAGTTGGTAAGCAATACTTCTCCTTTTTAGATGGATTTAGTGGCTATAACCAGATTAAGATTGCTCCAAAAGATCAGGACAAGACAAAATTACATGCCCTTGGGGCACACATGCCTATTTTGTCCTACCATTTGGATTATGTAATGCATCAACCACGTTCCAAAGAGCAGCGTTGAGTATATTGTCAAATTTTGTACATGATTCCATGGAAGTTTCCATTGATGATTTCACAACCTATGGGAATACATATGATGAAGGACTTGGCAATTTAGAAAAATTATTAAAATGGTGTGAAGAAAATAGCTTATCCCTGACTCATGATGATGACATAAGGAATTATGTTGGGACATTTTGTCTCAAATTAAGGAATTCAAGTGGGCCCAAACAAAATTGCAATGATATCAACACTCCCTATGCCTCAAAGACAAAAATATGTTAAAAGTTTTCTAGGACATTTTGGGCATTGTAGGAGATTTGTTGAAGACTTTACTAAACTTGCAGCCCCACTATATGCTTTATTGTCTAAGTATGTAGAATTTGACTGAACAAATGCTTTTCAAACCTCCTTTGAAGCACTCAAGACAACCTTAACCAAAACCCCTATCTTGAGAGGACCAAATTGGACCTTACCTTTTCACATCCATACAAATGCTTCTAACTTTGACATAGGGGCAGTGCTTGGAAAAAAGGAAGGTAACAAAGAGTATGCCATATAATATCTAATTATACTTAGGGGATTCATTATTCTTTCTCAGTTTGCAACTAGTAACCATAGGAGTACATATCAGTTTAGAGTCCTCTATTCCAAACTTGTTCAAAATTTTTTTGACATACTTTGATTGTGAAATGAATATACCTTTGTTTGTTTGATTGATTTATAACTCAAGAAAGAAATTCATATCCCCAAACATAGACATCTCAAACTTTTTTTGCATCTCTTCTACAAACTTCTTGCACATAGCTTCATTGCCTCCAAAAATTATGTCATCAACATACACAACTACAATCAAGATTTGATCTTTCTCAACCTTAAAGTAAAGATTACTATATGTGGTACCATTATTGAATCCTTGTTGTATCAAATACTTATCCAACCTTGAATGCCAAGCTTTGGGAGCTAGCTTTAGTCCATATAATTCATTCTTCAATCTTTGGACCATATTGGGTTTATCTAATAATTGAAATCCTTCTAATTTTTCCATGTAGACTTCTTCTTCCAATTCTCCATTCAAGAAAGCAGACTTCACATCCATCCAATAAAATTTGAAATCTTTATGTGTTGTAAAAGCTAAAAACATCTTGATATCTTCCATTCTTTCCACTAGGGAAAATGTCTCTTCAAAATCTATTCCTTCAAATTGTGAATAGCCCTTACACGCAAGCCTTGCTTTATTCCTTACCACTTCTCCATTCTCATTGAGTTTATTTCTGAACAACCACTTAGATCTAATTATATTCTTTTTTGCAAGTCTAGGAAAAAGTTCCTGAGCTTGATTCTTCTCAATCTGTAGTATTTCTTCTTCCATAGCCTTCATCCAATGTTCATCTTTGCATGCCTAAATCACTATTTTAGGTTCAACTTCAAAAAATAAACAAAACTTTACCTCTTCTTCAACAAATTTCCTTCTTGTCAATACACCTTTTCTTTTGTCTCGAATGATATGTTCTTCAAAATGATTTTTTAGCACATACTTAGGGATTCCAGGTGTCTTTTCTGGAGCTTCTTCCTCTTCTTCAAATTGTACTTCCTTTTCCTTAGCTTTTTCTTTTTCTCTGCAACCAAGCTCATCTAATTCATATCCATCTATCACCATTGAGTTCTGAAAGTCTTCATCAACCTTGAAACTTTCACTTTCAACAATCTTTCTAAGTTTCTTATTGTAGCATCGACAAGATTTTCTTTTAGTAGAATACCCAAAGAAGATTCCTTCATAAAACCTTGCATCAAAATTTTCCAAATTTTCTTCATCTCTTCTGATATAACACTTGCTTCCAAACACTCTAAAGTATTTAATAGTAGGTATCCCTTCATACCACAACTCATAGAGAGTCTTTCTGCTTTTTTTTTTTATTGAAATCTATTATGTATGTAAATAGTAGTATGAATTGCTTCTCTCAAGTATACTTCCAATAGGTTAGATTTTTTCATCATAGTCCTTGAAGCTTCTTGAACAATTTTGTTTTTTATTTCAACTACTTCATTTTGCCGAGTCCAAGGGGCAGATAGGTGCCTTTTTATGCCATGGTTCTCAAAAAATATGTTCAATTCATTGGAGGTGAACTCCCCACCTCTATTAGTCCTCAAAAACTTGATCTTTATATCCATTTCATTCTCAAGCATAACTTTAAATGCCTTGAATCTATCTAGGGCTTCAAAAATTTCTTTAAGAAAAGTAACCCATGTCATTCTTGAATAATAATCAATAAAAAGCATGAAATACCTTTCACCTTGAAGACTTATTATTCTTATAGGACTACAAAGATTTTTATTCACCAATTCTGATAATCTGGTAGAAGATTATTCTTTTCCTTTAAAACTTCTTTTTGTTTGCTTTCTAATCTGACATTCCTTGCAAATAGCATTGAAGGGCTTTTTAATTTTTGGCAGATCTCTCATTGCTTGAACTGAACTGATTCTCATTAAGCTATCAAAATTAATGTGACACATCCTCCTATACCATAACAAAATTTAATTAATTTGAGTCATAAAACAATGACCATCAACACCCTTTAGTTGATAAACATTTCCATCTATCCTTCTTCCAACAACAATCACAATTTTGGACCCTTTTCTGATCTCACATCCATCATCCTAAAATATAATATTGTATCATTTGCTACACATTTGTCCACTCAAGAGGTTATTCCTTAAACCTTTAACATAGTAAACATCTTCAGTATTATGCTTTCCATCAAAACTAATTGAACTTATTCCACATATCTTAGCACCTGAATCATCTCGAAATATAACAAGTCCTACATCATACTTTTCAAGTTTAACAAACTTAATATTATCAATGGCCATATGATTTGAGCATCCATTGTCAACGATCCAATAGTTCTTATCTTGTCTAGCATGAAAATTTGATACCAAAGTACCTTCAAACTTATCGTTTCTCTCCAGAGGGCATTCCTTCATACATATTTTAGAGTTAGCAGAAACATATTCATATTTTAAATCAATGAACAAGCATTCATCATCGTCATCTCCATAATCATATTCATCATCAGAAATACCTACATCTTCTCTAACATAATAAATCATCTTACCTTTGTTCTCCTCGTTTTTATCATTCACAACTTTGTTTAGACATCTTGAAGCATAATGACCTATCTTTCCACAACTAAAACATTTGAAAGGTAATTTACCTCTATATTTACCAATACCTCTTCTCATCCTCACAAATTCAGCCTTAACATCATCAATATCTTCTTTACTTTGTTCTTTAGTCTTCTCTATTTTTGCAGCCTTAAAATCAGTCTCAACTTTTGCACCATTGTTAGTACCGAATTCTCTCATTTCAAATGTAGTTAAAGAGCCATATAATTGATCTCTAGAATATTGATCCAAACTATGAGATTCCTCAATAGCAGCAACTTTATGACTGTAAGCTTTAGGAAGGGTTCTAAGAATTTTCTTTACAACTTTTGGTTCTTTGACTTTTCCTCCGAGACCTCTAATGGAGCTGATAACTTCATCTACCCTAGATGCATATAGCTTGTAATGTTTTCATCTTTATACATTCACAGTTCTCAAACATTGTCTTTAAATTTTGCATCTTAGCTTTTTTGACCATATCATCTCCTTCATAAATACTTTCCAACTTATCCCAAATTTCTTTAGAATTTTTTTAGATCCATAACTTTCACTAATTTAGAATTTGTAAGACTAATCAAGAGAGCATGCTTAGCTTTACTGTTGCTTTTATAGGCCTTAAGTCCAACTTCAGTGCTCATAACATTTATAGGTGCATTATATCTAGTATGAATTGATTTCAAAACATCATACCCCAGATTCTCCAAAAAGCCTTCCATCCTTGTCTTCCAAAATGCATAGTATGCTCCATCAAATATAAGGATCTCCTTCTTATGCGCCATACCAAATCTGCCTCAAGCGATTAAGCTTTCTCTACGGAACCTTGCTTTGATACCAATTATTGAATGCACAAGGCAACTGAGAGGGGGGTGAATCATTTGTAACATAAAACTTCAAAACCCTCATTAATATTCAGATTCTTATTCATTCATTAAACCCTTAAATATGTTATGACGAATTAGCATGAAAAAATAATAATAGAAAATTAAACAACTCAAAACCATACAAGAGAACACCAGATTTACGTGGAAAACCCAAGAAGGGAAAAAACACAGTGAGGATTAGCTCACACTATAAGTAATATCAACATCGAATACAATAGGCCTCATTACCCAAAGAAGAAAGGCTCCTTGCCAAGAATAGAAAAGAAGATAGATAAGGAAGATAGATAATAAATATTACACAAAGAAAAGTATCTTAATGCAACAAAGAATCCACCATAATGAATTCAACACCTTCACAGTCTAATTGAAGAATTGTAGCCCCTTCTACTCACTGCATCCAATAAATTAACAGTTGAAATCTCACACTGCATTTCTCAATTGCACACTCTACAACTCTGCACTTCACATCTCATGAATCTACCTTCTCATCCTTCAACAAATCATCTCATACTTATATCGTCCCCAACCCTGAAACCCTCTCCAAGGTTGGCTATGCACCTCAAATGTGAAAATTTAAATTAGGTTGATGTCAAAAAACTTTCATGTTGGATAGAAGTGAATGCGGACCACATCAAAACTTAATAGGGACCCAAATAAAAAACACCACATAACCACAAACTACCACAAATTACCACAAACAATATTTATCCTTCACATATAGTGTAAAAACTAAGTTGGTTGTTATCAGTGCAAACACCATTAAAATTTTATTTACCTGCTTTCCCAAACTCAAGGACGACTTATGAACCGTACACCACACACAAACATGATCTAGAATACTCCATGAACACCCTAAAATCCAAAAAACTCCTTTGCAACAAATTCCACCTGAAGAATGTATAGGTGTGTATACTCAAGCAATTCTTCCATACATTGTTACTTGAAAAAATATTTTGAAGCACCAAACCTCAAATCCTCTTGACTGAGGTAAACTACCAACACCATCATCACACCTTCAGAATCGCAAGATCTGAAACATAACTACGGAGAAGTGCAGAGTAAAAACATTTCTCCTAGAGACCTCTACAATGCACAGTCACACACTAGTGAACATAAATTCTTCTATACAATGATCCAACACACCAAATCTTGAGTATAACACCTCTAAACATCTCTCACCAAAATGTTTGAATCACATAGGTAGATCTTCAATCTAGAAGAAATGTGGAGCAAAACCAAAACATAACTCTGTGACCCAAAACACCACTACAACATATTGTTTCTTCTTTTATCAAATTTTATCAAAAGCACTTGGAAACCAAGCACCAAAGACACATCCTCATCATCTTGAATACTTCCATAACCATATAAATAAGCTTATCAAAACAACACTACTAGAGATTGACACTAGTAGCTTTACTAATGACAATATAATGCAACTAATCAAAGCATCAATTACACTCTTGCAACCATCTCACTCAACTACAAACATCAATGAAAACACAGGCTTGTTGACATCAATGAAAACACTATCTACTCATACTTGCAACACTAACTTCAAGATCAACTTGAAGATTTGAAGTATACTGATTTTAAAACTATGGATGATTTTTTGTTAAAATTTGATGCATTAAATAGTTAATTACAAGGTTTAGGATTATGTCTTTCTAAAAGAATTCAACAATTTATTATTAATATTCATGCACAATTAGATATTCCTTAATTAGCTACTCAACTTATGATATTTTTCAAAATTTATTTAGGTAAGAATAAACAAATTTGATTCAATCTGGTAATCTTAAAAATAGTGAACTTAATTTTATGTCTATAAATCATAAGCAAAATTTTAACCCTCATAATAAATAAACTATAATCTTAAATCTCATCCTAATAATAATAGTGGTACTAGAAAAATAATTATGAAAAGAGACCTCATTATACTTATTGTGATAAAGATGGTCATTGATCTAACACTTGTTTTAAAAACAAAATGATAAAAATCCTATGACAGAAAAAATCAACAAAATAAACTTAATTATAATAAGTTTAACAACAATGCAAATTAATCTAGAAGAGCGTTTACGTGTAGCTATAATGCTTCAAAACCTCCTAAGTGGGTTATTGATTCAAGTGTTTCTTAACACGTTACTTCTCATAAAGAAGTATTCGAATCCATGTAACTTAACATGTGTAATGTTCCACTTCAACTTTCTAATAATCATAGTTGTAAAGTAGAAGCAACTGGAGATGTGAATGTACCAAATGGTAAATTACATGATTTTTTATATGTTCATGAACTAACAAATAATTTTCTTCCAATAGCTAAGCTTTGTCAAGATTACAAAATATAATTTTACAAATATATGTGATATGTGATTAATTCAAAATAAAATCATAAAGTGATTGTTAATGCTAAGCTAGAAAATGATAATTTGTTCAAATTTTATGAGTTCGTTCATTCTAAATATTCTTTACTATCTACCATTGTTTCAATGTTTGACATGAAAGACTAGTTTATATCCATGATAACAATATTTCCTTGATGCAAATCTAATATGGTAGATGGATTGCCTAACATTATTCCATCTAAAATTGTTTGCATAGAATGCATGAGTTGTAAGATGTATAGGGAGCCATTTCCACAAGGTAAAGCATGGAGGGCACATCATAAGTTTCACCTACTCCATAGCAGCATTTTGGGAACCATGGAGAATAACTTCATCCAAGGTCAAGGTATGCACTTACTTTTGTTGATGATTATTTTAGAAGAACTTGGATTTTTTTTCTTGAAAGTAAGGATCAAGTTCTTGCTATATTTTCTAAATTTCATAAATTTGTTGAAAGGCAATCTGGTTTTACACTCAAAATTGTTAAGACTGATAATGAAAAAGAATATGTGAATAATTCTTTCAATGGTAATTTAAAATCATTTGTAATTAAACATGATCTAACCATTCCCTATACACCTCAAGGAAATAGTGTAGTTGAAAGGAAGCATAGAATTATTATTGAAATGGCTAGATGTATGTTACATGCAAAAAAATATGTCTTATAAATTTTGAGTTGAAGCAATGTTTTGTGCTAATTATATTAGTAATAGGACTCCTACTAAAACCTTAAATGATATAACTTCTGAAGAGGCTTGGTCTGGTAGAAATCCAAATCTTAAGCATTTAAGAATCTTTGGCTCAATTACTTATATTCATAAACCTAAAGAAAAAAGGTAAAAACTAGATTCTAAATCTTCTTATCAAAAAAACAATAAAGTGAAGAGCTTTGCATGTGGGTAGGGTTTTGAGTTTTTTTCCAACGTACTTTAGCTTTTCATTTATTGTTTGTTCTTGCATCATACCGCATTCATTGGAAGAGTTTTCATTTAAAAATGGTCACAACCAACTTCAACCTAGTAATTGTTGTTGGTGTGGCATCTGGAACAATGGCTCCTTCGAATAATTGACCCTAAAAATTCATGTTGAAAGTATTCCACGAGGTATGCCTCCTGAGATTCTCGTAGATGTAGGTTTACTCACCCCAAATTTTGATTTTGCATGTCAATGGTTAGAAAATACACTCTTATAGGTTATTTTGTTTGGAGTGCCCCCCTTGAAAGCATGCTACAAGAGTGGGTTGCTAAGTCATGGGCCCCTCAAGGGATTCATCTTGACGGGGTCCAAAATCTCTCCAAAGGGTTTTTTATTTTTTCGCTTTGTTGAAGTTAGTCATGTTCAAGTCATTTTTCAGCATGGGCCTTGGAATGTCCACTCATCCCTTTTATTTTTTCAGTCCTGGTCTTGAGGATTCTCTATCTTGGATGATAAGAAACTTCGTGTGCCTACTAGCTTGAATTCCCAGGAAATCCTCTTCCTTGTTGGCATTTTCTCCCTGCTATTATTGTGTCTCTTGGAAAGGTCATTTGTGTCAAGACCGACCAATTTTACCATGCTCAACCCTAGAACTAGGTTTGTGTTAAAGTGGATTTATTTGATGATCTCAAGGACATGATTGATATTCAAATTGGTAGTATTTGCTATAATAAACATGTGCTCTAGATTTGAATTTACCAAATATATGCTTATGTCAACAATCCTCATAACATAAAATTAAGGATTGTCCTTTGGTGGTGCCAAGGGCCAAGTCCCTTCCCAAGTCTCTAGACCCTCTATGGGTTGTTGAGACGTCAAAACCAGAAGAGAAATGGACTATAGTTTCTCACAAAGGGAAGGAGAGCCCTCTAATAGTGAACCAACCAATCCCTCGAAGTTTGTTGTGACACAGTAGCCCAATATGGTTTCAAACCCTTCTACGAAGGGGAAACGGGTGCCACCTCTACTAACTATGAGGCTCTAAGTCATTGAAGCATTGTGTGAATGCCTCAACCAACCTCAATGCTTTCTTCTTAGCTACATAATTTTCATCACTCTTACAGCCCATTTGGGCGTGTGGAGGCTGCAAATACATTCAAAAAAAGAAAAGAAATGGTATGCCTAGTTTTCAAAAGGCTTCAGAGTTTTTGAAAAATCATCTCTCCTCCTTAAAGGGTAGGTGTTATGCCTTGCATAACCATCCCATATTTTTTCCTTGGTCAAATGGGTCCCCCTTTTTGTTCTCTTGTTTTGTTTTTGTCCTTGGGTCTTTTTCAACAAAGTTTGGGGTAGTTCTTTCTTCCAACACTTTGTTTTTGTTCCTTTTGTTTTGGCGGAATCGGAACTGGAACTGAATCTGGATATGAAACTTGTTTTGAGTTTCATTCCCTGACTCCTTCCCGATTCTGATCCTGCTCATCTCTTTGTTTGTCTCTTCGGTCTGTTTTGTTTTTCTTTCGTGGGGCCCGAACCAGAATGGATATTAAGTTTGGGAGTTATACAAAGTTCCAAACTTTGTTTCCATCTCGCATCCACCTTTGTGGTTAGTTTGTTTTGACTTGGGATTGATGTTGTTTACTTTGTCTCGATCTCGATGTCTTTTTTTGGTTCTTTCTTTCCTTTTCTTCGTCGTTGATGGAGCCAGAGCCGAAACCAAAACCAAACTCAAAACTTGGACAAAGTTTCCAAACCTGGTTCTCATACTGCTTCCGCTCCCGCCTTTCTTGCTTTCGACCAACTATATTTATGGCATTTATTGCGAACATTTTTACACGTGTGGAATTAATTTTTAACCTTAATTAGGGTTTATTTACTGCTTATTATTACCAGTGTGAGAATTAATAATTAACTAGAGCTGAGATAGAGCAAAGGAAGCACGATTTAATCAGAGGTCAAGCATTTGCACACGGATTTGCGTCAAGAGCCAACCTGTTGGAGTGCATTTCGAGGTAGGTTTTCCTTTCTTTCTTGGTTTCCTTTGTTGCTTTCATTGTGTTTTTTTGGTATGTCATTCTTCGCGGGCTTCGCGACTTTTCCTTTTGAATCCTTGTTTTCTTTGCTTTTCTTTTCTTTTCTTTTGTCTTGTTTTTTTTCTTCATCTTCGATTTTGTCCTTTATTTTTGTTTTGCTTGTTGTTTGTCATTTTCTCGTTTGTTTTTTCTTTGCAATGGTCATTTTCATGTTTTCTCGTGTTCGTACCGTTGTGCCCTAGGTTTTAGGGTGTCGCATTTAGTTGTTTCATGGTTTCATGGTGGTCTTCGATCCATAGCTTTGCCTACCTGCTCTTTTCGCGTGTCGACTTGTTGATTTTAAGTGGGGTTAATGGATGCCCTAATTTACTACATCGATGGTTTTAATAAACTAGGGTTTTGCACATCCATGACTTATTTAGGGTTGTGCCCTATTTCTTGGTTTCCCCTCAGTCATACGAGGGATGGTTTGGTTGATGTTGCTTTAAGCCCCTTTCGACTTATTGGGGTTTCAGAGTCTTATTGGGTACTTAGGTTTTCTTTGGGAAATGATGACATCATATTTTGATCTGGGTCAGAGTAGGATCCAAAAATGGTTCTGTTCAAGGAACCTTTATTTGCAATACATGTTTGATTTGTTCCCGATCTCATTTTTGATGATTTGTGGATTAACTAGCATTTTTCGTTTTGGCGAAAGCGGAACCGAATCGATATTTAGGTTTGGAATTTCTTCATGTATAAGGTCCAAGTTTCATTTCGGTCCCGGTTCTAATGACCATTTTCATTTTAGTTCTGATCCCGCTATATGGTTCGTTATGAGTTCAAATTCCACTCTGATCCCACCCTCTACATTCCTTTAAATCCTTCTTGGGGTGTCTTCTACTTGGTCCTGCCTCTGGTGAATATGTGATTTTGGCTAATTATGAAGAAAATACATGGAAGGTGAGATCTATAAGCTGGTTTTTATATACTTCTTCTAGATCTAATATTGGGTTTCGTTGCACAAATTAAGAAATCTCAGGAGCATCGGGTGAGGCTTGTTGTTTGGTGTTTCTACACAGCAACAACTCAGACAGAATAAAAGTTATCCTATCTCTCTTGAAAGGTTGATCTCTATGAACAAAGAGATAACCCCAAGGTCTCTCAGGTGTTAGGTCATGACAATGTAGTAGAACAAACTCAATGATAAATGTGAAAATTTTGGTAATCACAAGGGGTATTACACACATATGCTGGGAGCTCTAACCTCATCAAGTTTTAAGATATGGTGATGCTTAAATTTCTAGTTCTAACCAAATAATAAAAGAAACAACAAAAGATGAGGGTTTCAGAAGTCCTAACGTTAACACTACTTCTAAGATTAATCATGCCAGTGATGAAATATTTGGAATATACCAATCCCCTAAACTAATTTATGTTCGACCCAGGCTATACCTGCAATCTTACAGAAAATAGTGCAATCTTCTAAGGTGTTAAATATTTTCAGAGTGTGGGCACTCATTCAATAAAACTGGATGAATATCTGCAATTGAACTAAGGACATGGATACGAGGTACAGGTTGACCTCGCACAACATTACCACAATAAAAAAGTTTCCCAAAGTATGAACTGGGGATTGCTACAACACTCAAAGCATTAAATCAAAAGCATTATTAATTAGACCTAAGATATATTCAAACATTTCCAAGTGATTTAAAAGATAGAACAAGAACCATGCAAGATTATTCAATGCAAAGAAGACACCAGTCATAGCACAATGTTTGCACTTTGTATTAAATCGCCACATTAGCAATAATTCTGGTCTATTACAACACTTGCTTGAAATGTAAAGCTAACTTCTTAAATCTTCTAACATGTTATTCTACTAGTAAATCTATTGTCTAAACTGATTGGTAACCCACTTAACCAACTTGGCCAATTTTTTCCAATAACCCTTACAGATGAGGCCAAAGGCCATAATTATAGAAAACTTGCTTGTGTGAACAAAGCTAGGGTTATCGAGAAACTCAACCACCAACCAAATCTGCCCCGACAACCAACAATAACCTGCCACCCAACATTGAATGCACAAGTCCCCCATCAGATCGATCTTGGATCGCACAAAGTCAGTGTACAACACCTCGAGCCATGCCCGCCATCAATGCTCCACCCGTGCGAATAGAAACACTCATGAAACATTAGCCTGAACACGAGCCACCGATTGGGTCCGAGCTGGGCAAACAAATGGCTCAAATCGAGCCAAACTAGGTTGAGCCCCATGCCACACTTGCTTGTCATCAATGGCCACCAAACAAATCAGCCTTGTGTGCATGGATGGGTTTCATCTAACAACAACCACAATAACTCAATTGCATCTACAAATCTGCTAAATATTCAAAGTACACCCATTCTTCCTTCGACCCCAGCAACAACCTTCAACTTGATCCAACCTGCATTCAAACAGGCCACCATTAATGCTCAATACATCATCAAAATCCAAATCGATCCAATAGAGTTCCTAAGGCAATAAAATCACACACAAACCTAGGCGGAAGCGAAGCCAAAAACAAAACAAGAACAAAGATGAAATAGGCGGAGGCAGAGACAAAACCAACCCCGATGGAGGTGGAGGCAGAACGGGAATGGAGAAAAATACAGGTAGAGGCAGAAACAAAACCAACCTCGGCGGAGGCGGAGGCTAAACGGGAATGGGAACAGAGGAAAAGACAGGCAAAGGCAGAAACAGAACCAACCCCGACGGAGGCAGAGGTGGAACAAGAACGAGAACTGAATTGTGAACTTTGAAAAAGTTTAGGGTCATGTCCCATCCCGGTTCTAGTTCCGGCGAAAGAAAGGAGGACTGAAGTAGACCCAAGGGAAAGAAACTAACCTAAAGGCCGAACATAGCGAAACAACAAAAGAAATGGGAGGCAGAGCCAGAACAAGAATGAAGACCAAACTGTGAACTATGGAAAAGTTCATGGTTAGGTTCCATCCCGGTTCCGCCTCTAACAAACAAAGGAAAAATAAAACCAAGAAAAACCTAAGGGAGGAAGTCAACCCTTAGGCCAAAAATGGGCAAGGCAACGAAGAAAATGAGGAGGCGGGAAGCGGAGCCGGAATGGGAATGGGAATCGAACTATGAACTTTGAAAAAGTTCAGAGTTAAGTCCCATCCCAGTTTTGCCTTCGGTAGAACAAAAGAAAATGATGAAAAAAGCAAGAGGGCGGGAGCAGGAACAAAAACTCAATTGTGAACTTTGTGAAAGTTTAGAGTTCAATTCCATCCCGGTTCTGCCTCCGACAGAACAAAAGGAACAAGGAAAACAAAGGAAAACCTAAGGGAGGAAACCAACCCTTAGGACCCAAATAAAAACACCAAGGGAAAACACAAGGCAAAAGGAAAACCACCCCAGAGAGGACATCCACGAGACTCCAAAACCACCAGGAACTCAACACAAAGGTACCCATAACCAAGGCAAGCACCAAAGACCAAAACCCCAAGATTTTCAAAGATAAGCACAAAAGGGGGAGGTAAGGCCACAAAAATGGGCCAAAGGGTAGGCCAAGAGAGGGTCCCCACTTTTAGTGGGGCGTGTGTGCAAAAAATGCACAACAAGGCTTCTCAAAGGAGCCAACCTGTAGAGACTTCAAAACCAGGAGCAAAGCCTAAAAAGATCAAGCCGAAACAACTCTCTTATACTTTGAGGTATAAACATCAGGGTCCTACCATCACTGCTAGTAAGGTGGATTCTGATTAAGCGGATATAACTGATACCAAGATAGGCCCATTCCATTGTGAGGAGTTGTTTCTAGAAGTATTTGTTGAGGAAGTATCAGGGAGGACTAAACGAGTTGTAAAATTAGGATTGGCGCATATTGTTTTATTTCCTCTATCAGTTGAGTGTCCAGAATTAATAATGATAACAATCAGAGCCTACAATCCTGCTACTAGGCAATGTTTGGACTCATTAGGCAATATTATTATTGATCTAACTCCACAAAAAATTTAGTTCATGTTCAATGTGCCCACGCCACAAAATCCTAGGCAACTCAACGAGGCAGGAAACAATTTGATTGGCCCATGATTCTGTTTGAATGCATACACAACCAAATGATTAGAACTTGAGATAAACTAAAAAGTTTCTTCATGACCTCTTATGTGATTTATGCAGCAACAAGAAGAGGCATCTTTCCTGGATTAAACAGAGTGGGGATTTTGGGAGAAGCTGATGAACAAAATAAGGTGTGGAATCATTATGATCAATTCACCTTGCAAACTTCTGAACTACATTATAGAAGGGTTAATGATGTATTTCTATATGTCATTATTAACCAACTCACAAGAGATGCAGGATACAGATTGAGCCAGGAGGCCATGGCATTCATCACAGAGTGGGGATGTTGGTTTATCCAATACCCCAAGTTTACTTATTTCAAATTGGTTGGATTTGATGGTCACTCTCACCTACGCCCTAGATGTTGTAGCAACAAGATTGTTTTGATGGAGTTCATCTATCAAGCCTTGGGGGTTAACTCTAAATTTGGTATAAAACATAAGCTCGATTGTCATAAGTTCCCCATGAAGTTGTGTGAATCAAGTTGTCCACACCTTGTGGGAGCCAAGGTAGTTTGCAATGAGTTGATGCACCTAAAGTTGGGCTTGTACACTGCTAGGAAGCATTTTGACCCAAAGAAGAAAATGAACGCTTTGCTTGCTTATGTTTTTGAAAAACACTTCGATCTATTGGAGGACTTTTGGAGTGATCTTCAAGATGATTATGACTTGAGGAAAATAAATTATGAAAGGTTGCCTATCCCACTCATGGTGGAGTTTGGGGTGAAGGTGGACATTCCAAAAACATTATCAAATGATGGGGTGTTTTTGGATCCCCAATATGATGCACAAAATATAGGTACCAAGAACTTGGATCATGTAGATTGGGGTGCAGAGGAGACCATAGATATTAAACAGATAGAAAGGTCGGTGTTGGATAGAAGCATCGAGTGGGTTGTGCTAAGAACCAAGGAACCTAGGGGTCAAACTTCCAAGCAAAGGAAAGGTGCAGGTACCACATAAGGGTACAAGAGGACAAAAAGAAGAATGCCTCCTAAGGAGCCCTTGGAATTCTTCCCTCTTGATATAGAGGAATTTGAACTTGAAGTTTCGGCTCAAGATCTACCTGAATCACATGAAGAAGAAGTCCTAACAGGACCTGGGGCCTCAACATTAGTTGTAGGTGAGCCATCTACTCAACCCCCTCCTACAGAGCAACCAAGTGAAGAAATTACTAGAGGATTTCTTCACAAGGAAGTTGATTCTTTGAGAGGAAAGGATCCTGAGATTGAAATCCATGATGTAGAGATAGACTCTGAAGATAATTTTTTGGATAGAGAAACACATGTAGAAACACCTCTTGATGACATTGAGGATGTAGGATTTGAACATGTTCTGACAAAAGAGGACCAATGGAAGCTATTTGAGGAGGCAAAGCAGGAATCGAATGCCAAGGCACAAGCTGAGGCATTGGCCAAATAAAAGGAGATAGATACAAAAGCCCAAGCTGATGCATTACTTCAACAACAACAATTAGAGGCTAAACAAAAATTTGATGAGTTGGCAAAGCAGCAACAACAAAAGGAGCACGAACTCAAGGCAAAGGAAGAGAATGCTAAATTGGCAATGTTGTAGCAGATTCATGATCTCAAAGAGGAAAAGGCTAGACAGAGGAGAGAAAAGGAAGCCCTTGAGGCTAAATTCAAGATTATTGAAGAGTCTTATAAGAAAAGGGAAGAAGAAGAAGAATACCTCAGAAGAGAAAAGGAGGTTGAAGAGTTGGCCAAGCATGAAAAAAAGGAGAAAGAAGTAGAGGACAAGCTTAGGAATTTGGAAAAATAAAGAGATCAGATGCTTGAGGAGAGGAGGTTAGAGGAAGAACGTTTAAAGAAGTAACAAGAACATAAAAATTTGCAAGAGAAAAAGGATAAGGAAGAGGCTGAGAGGATTGCACAAGAGAAAGCACAGAAAAAGAAACATAATATACAAGAAGTTAATTCTCAGCCTAAGGCTACTATGTTATCATCGTTATCTTCTGCCACTGTTACCTCTTCCTCAGCACAAGTAGTCATGACTAACAATGCTCCTACATGGTTGAAGCTCGACTTGGAGAAGAAACAAGTAGCTCAATCTCAACCTCTCAACTTGGATGAAATGATGAAAGAGAGAAAAGGAAAGACCTAAGAAAAAGGCCAGGGTTCTAAATTTTATCAAGCTTACAAATGCAGGAGAAATCATTGCAGAATGTGCAATTCCAGTGGTAGATAAGGACAAGGAAGATATGCAAGTGACTGATTACCAATTGGGCACAGTCAACTTGGGGAGGCCTACAAGGAATCAACAAATGAATCTCATCGATATTGAAGCCTCTACAAAATCCAGGATGATCAAGGATAAATGAAGGAAGGACGAGCTTAAGGCTCAATTGGATCAGTTGCATAGATTCTTAAAAGATGTCTCCACTCCCACGTCACAACAAGCTGCTGCCATGGAAACCCCAATCTTACTCAACAAAAGAGAAGTTGATGATTTATTACAAATGAGGAGTAAGTCTGGGATGTTGGATAGATGGATTGACAAGCTTAATCATGAAGTGGGTGAGGTGGTAGTTGATAGTTTTGAAATCCATAAATTTGCACTTGAGTTGGTAGAATAAATGTGTCATCATACTGAAAATCTAGGAAAGGAGGAGGAAGAATATAGGGGATATGTCAAGAAGTTGAAGTACATAAGAAAAATACCATTGCCAACTCTTTTAGAGCAGTCAATCCTTGAGGAAGACAATGCAGATTTCCTTGAGAAAACTGCTAATATAATCCGATTCAGATCTAATTTTATCTATAAGCATAAGGATGAGGTCCAAGAGGCTTGTAAGGATTTAAATGAATAGATTGATGAGTTGGAGGCAGTGGTGGATATTATTTTTAATGTAAATATTCCAGTCAAAGAGGGCATTCCTTTAGGAAAATTAAAGGAGAAGTGGGACATCAGATTTCAGGAAGTGATGCAAATGGAAGAAAATGGAGAAGAGTTCTTGTTGGATAAGCTTATGGATATTAAAGAGGAGGTTAAAGTTGCTAGAAGGGAGTTGTCCAAATTAAAAGATATGCAAGAGTTTTCCTCAACATAATTAAAATGAATCAAGTTTGAAGATAAATGGGTCGATGGACCTGATGTAAACATCCTTCAACAAGTATTCTTGAGCTATGATGAATATCTTCTTGAGAAAACAATGCAAGAGTGAGTTGGCAGCAAAATGTTCTATTTTTGGCACATGATTTTCCCTTTTCTCTCCTACTTTATAGGGATTTGACATAAGTTGAACTGAAGGTTTTTATTAGCTATTCCTATCTTCTTCCTTGGGCATCAGATTTTGCACAACAAGGCAATCAACTCTTGAACTGAATATCGGCAAGTCTAGTTTCTTCATGAAGTTTCAGTTCCTTAATTTGTGGATCTTAATTTTTAATTGAGAGAGATTTATGTGTAGCATGCCTATATCTAATTTTGAGCTCCATGTTGTAAAGGTCGGTTGATTGAAGAAGGATTAGCCACCTGATATGATAGAAAAATAGGAAATATAGTCTTAGATCTTTTATTGTAGCCAGATACTTGAAAGTTTTAAATTGAAATCAAATACTTGTTGATAGTCTGATGTTGTTTTCATGTTATTTTTTGGAAGTGAATTTATTTAATAAGGTTAGTGAATTATAATAAATTTGTATGTCAGTGAGTTTGTTGCGCCTAAATGTTTCTTATTTGATGCAAATCAATAGGGGAAACCATATTTTAAAGATTATTTCATTAAATTATCTATGAATGGAATTATTATAAGTCTGTTGATCTATATTATTGGCAACGAATGAGGTATTTGTTTTGAATATTGTAGTATTTTGATGAATGGTTATGATGATTAAATTAAGCACTATGAATGTATGTAACTGTATGTACTATTATATGGGTTGCATCATGTTATGGTTTTGATCTGCTAAGAAACACTCGTTGTTGGGAATATATGTCTAGATGTTAAGAAAATTTGTTCAACTTTTACTGATTTGTGCCTTGATCTATCTCTTTCTGTTTATTTAAACCCCCCCTAACATAGGTTAATTGATCTTATGCAGTTTGTGTCCTTTATTAACAGTAAAGGCCCCTTGAATATTATAATTACATTGGCCATTGAGTAACATCAACATAGTTGAGAACCAACTAGTAGGACCTTGGAAGTTAGATTTCTATATGTGTTCTCTCTTTTTTAGGAGAAATAGGGTAGAGATACTCTATTTTATGTTGTTATGCTATTTTGACCATCAACAAATTTGGTGTTAGAAGGAGGGCTTGAAGGAACAAGCCGGCTCAAATTGGGTCATTCTCACCGAAAAAGTATGGAAGGATTCTCAGATCTTCTACAGACCCTAAACCATTAGTAGAAATTCAAACCCCGGTTAGATATAGACCCCAAGCTCATAGAGTTTTGATCCCGCCATTGTCACCACCACTTACTCCACCTGAATTTCCACCAAATCCATCTTTACCACCCCAACAACATAATCCACCCACACCACCACTCGTTCAACCAGTACCACCACCACCCATGGCCTTCTTTGTGAATAACCCCTCTCCACTTGGAACTATTCCTAGTGGTATACATGATCTGCCCAAGAATCCAGAAAGGTTTTGTCCCAAGTACATGCATGGAGAATCAAGGAGTGTTGAAGAACATATACAAGCATTTTTAATGCTTGTACTCGTGCTCAAGTAGCTCACTAGGATGTTGTGTGTAGATTGTTCCCCTGATGTTTGGGAGACATGGCATACAACTGGTATCTAAATTTTCCCTAAGGGTCCATTCTAGGCTGGACAAATCTAGAAAATGCCTTTATTAATTAGTTCAGGGTCTATGTAGACCCTACCATTCTCTATCATCAATTCACTACCATAAGAAAGGAACCTCATGAGCCCTTGCCTTTGTTTAACATGAGATTCCAAAGAATGTTTCACAAATTAAAAGATCCTTACTTGGTTGCTGAAAATATTGTCATTTTGGCGTATTTAAGAGCTATGGACCCCTTGATTGGCCTTTTCTTGTAGAGGACTTATGCTCTTGTTGACATTGATTCGTTGTCCAAGGTTTATCATTTAGCCATCAAACTACAACAACAAATCAATCTCCAATCAGGGAGCTTGGGAGCAGTTCTTCCCCCAATGGGTTATCAAATGCCTAATGCACCTTTGTTCAATATAGTCCCTAGGATGTCCTACTCCCAATATGGGCCTATTTTGGAGTTACAAAATTCACCTCCTCTCCCATTCTTTACTAATGGTGTTTAGGATTCTTCCCAGCAATCCCAAAACTACCAGCAGCAAGGGGGAGGGCCAACTCCTATTCATTCTCCATCTATAGGGCAGAGTGTGCAAAATGAACAGACTGTTCAACTAGCCAATGAGGTGGAAACTCTCAAAAATACTATCACAAATGTCTAATGATATGGAACAACTTAGACATAACCCCCCTCAGAACCAAAACCAGAATCACCAGAATCAGGGAGGGTATAACAATCAGGGCAATTATCCTAATCAGAACACCAATAGGAACTTCAATAACCAAAATTCCTTTAACCAAAACTACTAGAATCATAATAGAGGATATAATCAGGGGTCAAACAACAATAGGCAGTGGAACACTAGACCCAACAACAAGGGAGTACCCCATAATTATCAGTTTGGTGAAGATAAACCACACACTGCAAATATTGCAAATCTCAATTTCATGACTAATTGGTGTAGACTACATGATACTGCAGCACATTCTGAGGTCAATTGCCCAGAGATGGAAAAAATGGTGAAGATTGCACAAGCTAACTCCCACCCTCCACAAGGAAATTCCAATCAAGACGGTGGTTCAGTAAGAACTGCTATGACCTATGAGACCATTAAGGAGCAATATCAATTTCCTATGTAGGGAGAAAATAAGCCAGAAGAGGATATATATGATGCCCAAGCCTTCCAATCCAAAGGTGGTCATTTCTTAAGAAATCAGAATAAGGGCCCATTTACTACATCTGCACCTCCCAACAACATGGTCCCACCTAATCAGAATGCAGATAATAATCCACCACCCCCAAAAGGGCCATATGACTCTCATAACAAGGGTAACCCACCTACCTTTCCTAGGTATCAAGCGAGGAATGATTCAAAATTTGGTTTCATTGCAGAGTTGCAAAAACAAAAGACTTCATTGTCATTCTTTGACATTATGAAGTGGTTCCCGTCTCAAAGGGAAGTTGTGTTGAAGGCCCTGGAGGAGGCTGATCGCTCAAAAAGAAAGAGTAAAGCGACTCCAGCAAACAAGACAAATGCGGCTATCTATAAAGGTAAGACCAATACCCCACCTTTTATTTTGAGTTTAAGAATCTTTAGAAAGAATCTACACAACTATCTGTTGGACTCCGGAGCATCGGGTAATGTTATGCCCTTTTCCATTTGCAAGAAGCTAGGATTAAGTCCTGCCCAGACTAATAAGAAGGTGATTCAGCTGGAAAAAATTGAGGTTAATGTGGTAGGAGAGCTGAAGAATATGCATGTACAGGTTGGATCAGATCCAAGGATCCAAACTTACATAGATATCCAAGTGGTCGATATCCCATAAACATATGGTATGCTCTTGAATCAGGAGCTAATGAAGAGTATTGGGGGATATTTGTCTTTGGATTTCTCTCACATGTGGCTGCCCTGGAAAGGCATAGCAACACAGATTAGAATTGAGAGTGAGCCTAGGCTCAAACACATGATTATTGAATATGATTCTCCCAATGAAGTAGCATACTTTGAGACTTAGATAGGAGTATATAAGAAAGAGGAAATCATGACCTTCTTAATACTGCCTCTAGAACAAAATGACCCAATGATCTTAGTCAACCAACAAGTTCTAATGTCCAAATTGCAACAAGATAGACTAGTATTGGGAGAAGAGACTAATTTGTGTAGTTTGTTGCTTCCTAATTGGTGTAGGATACATTATCAGAATCATTACGAGTTGGCATGTCAACCCTGCATAGATATCTTAAACCATATCTTCCAGCCTCAACTAATTTGTCAAGATCAACCTCAAGCACCCACCAATGAATTTCCATTTGAAGCCAAGGATGCCACTATCCTCACTAGAACCAATACCCTTCCAATGCCTAAGGCATTGATGAAAAATGAATTTGATTATGATCTAATCCAAGGACATTTTCAAGAAGAAATTCCTGAACATGTTTTGAATATAGGTAAAACTTCTAGTAAACCTGCCCCTAGTCACCTTTAACTCTTGATGGCCAGCAATAGTCTAAGCCGCCACCCATCTCAAGCAATTCATCCCCTGTCATCCCAAAAAAAGGAATAACTCCCAACTAAAGATCAATTATGGAGTTTTAAATTTGATGGCTCTAAATCCAAAGCAGGAAGTGGAGCGGGGATTGAACTAACCCAAAAGGAAAGACTTACTTTGCATCTTACAGGTTACAGTTTGGCTGCACAAACAACATGGTTGAATATGAAGCACTCACTCACAAACTTATATTTTCCCATCAAAAGAAGGTCACCGCTCTCATGGTTATGGGGGATTCTGAAATTATTGTAAAATAGGTCCGCAGCCAGTATACTTGCCACAACAAAAGATTAGCTACATACAGAAATATAATTTGGAATCTGATTTAGGACTTTAAAGCCTTTGGGATCACTCTGATTCCTAGAGAAAGCAATCAGATTGTAGATGCTCTTGTCATTACTACTAGCACCTTGATCCTATGCAAGACTCCAAGTTAAATAGATTTTTAGTTGAATTAGTCTCAATCCTAGCTGTCCCGGATAATATCCGAAACTTTCAGGTATTCGATGATGACCAACATATACTTGCATTTTTGGCAAGTTCAAATATCTTCGAAGGACAAATTATTGATGAATCTGAGAGAGATTAGGGAGATTGGGATCCTGAGAATGGTGACACATAAGGGATATTGGAGTTGAAAAGCAATAGTATTCCAAAGGGAATGGTAGCTTTAGAAAGGATATTTGACTCTGACCCACGTGCTCGTCAAAGGGTGCCCACATAGAGTGATGGAGGGAAGTATGAATCTGTTAACCTGACTTACCCAGGTCCCGAAAGGAATGTTCTCATAGGGAAGATTTGTCCTGAAGGAATTAAGAAGATAGTTAAAGTTTTGGAAGGGAACATTTCAGCCATTGCTTAGGGGTATGAAGACTTAAAGACCTTTGATACTTCGATGATCACACATACAATACCTCTCAAGCCAAAAGCCAAGCCCTTTCATCAAAAACAATGTCTGGTTAATGCTTTAATTGAGCCCCTGATTTAGAAGGAGTTGTAGAAGCTGCTATCTGCAAGAATAATCTTCCCAGTTAAACATTCTACTTGGGTGGCAAATTTAGTTCTTGTGTGCAAGATAAGTGGTGAAATTAGGTTATGTGTTGATTTCAGGAACCTAAATAAGGCCTCCGAGAAGGATAACTATCCACTGCCTTCCCTTGATGAGGTATTGCAAATGGTCAATGGATCCCAGATGATGTCATTTTTGGATGGCTATTCTAGGTATAATCAGGTGATTGTAAATCATGAGGATATAATGAAGATGGCCTTCACTACCAAGTGGGGCACATTTTCCTATCGGAGGATGCCCTTCGGCCTCATCAACGCTAGAGCTACCTTTCAGCGTGCAATGGACATACCATTCAAGGATTTAATAGGTAAGTGTGTCATTATTTATGTGGATGATTTAACTATTTTCTCTAAAAACAAAGAGGACCATGCTGCAAATTTGGAAAAGGTCCTCAAAAAGTGTATAAGTTATGGTGTCTCCCTTAATCCAAAAAAGTGTGTGTTTGTAGTATCTAAAAGGAAATTCTTAGGCCATATAATATGAGAATAGGGGATATCCATAGACCCCCATAGTGTAGAGGCCATCTTGAAGTTGACGATGTCAGGGAGAAAAAGGGAGATGAGATCCTTCTTCAAAAGGATTAATTTTGTGAGAAAATTTATAACAGGGTTTGCATAAATTGTCAAACCTCTTAATGAAATGATGAGGAAAGATGCAAAAATAGAATGGAGCAATGAGGCTAAATTTGATTTCCTACAGATTAAACAATCAATATTTGAGGCACCAGTCTTGACTAGCCCAAATTATTTAAAGCCCTTTTATATCTATTATTTTGCATCTGACCATTCATGTGCAGTTGTTTTAACACAACGAGGAGGTGAGTGAGAGGAAAGGCCTATTGCCTTCATGAGCTCCCCATTTAAAAATGCAAAATTCAGGTACCCGCCTTTTAAGAAGCAAGCCTTTGCATTGGTCCGAGCAGTAAAAAAATTTAGGCACTACATTCTTCGGAGTTAGGTTATCGCTATAGTTCTTGTTCCGACCATAAAGTCGCTCCTAATGCAGAGCGAGTTGGGGGAGAGAAGAGGGAAATGGATGGATATTTAACAAGAATTTGATTTATATCCCCATCCAATGAAGCTCCTCTGAGGGTAGGGTTTATCAAAGGCAATGGTGAATGTTGACAAGAATATCACTTGCCAGCAGAATACGGTACAAACATTCACTAAGGATCCCCGGTACGCAGATTTGATCTTCTTCCTCCTTGACAATAGATGCCCAGAGGGGATGAATGCTACTTAGAGGAGATCACTGAGGATGAAGAGTGTTCATTATATGCTCAAAGGGGGTCTCTATACAAAAGGAACTTTCAAGGAATTTACTTGCATTGTTTGGATCAACAAGAGGCTAAGCACACCATTATTGAGTTTCATGGAAGACATGGTACAAGACATGGATCTGCAGATGCTTTGGCCCATCAAATTCATAGATCAGGCTATTACAGGCCTTACATGTTTCGGGATGCACACCAACATGTCCAAACATGTCATGTATGCCAAACCTCTGCGCCTAGGGAAATAAATCCAACAATGCCTTTGCAATCGATGTATGAGGTAAGACCGTTCACTCAATTGGTGTTTGATTTTGTAGGTGTCATTAATTTGAACTCCTTTGTAGTTCATAAGTTCATCCTGACTACAACCGACTACTGCACATGCTGGACTGAGGCTCAGCCCTACAAAAATAGCACCACAAATGTGGTTATCAAGTTTCTAAATGAAAACATCACCACCAGGTTTGGAGTACCATTCACCCTGGTATGTGATAATGGCCCTAATTTCTCTTTAGCTAAATTCATTCAATGGGCTTATGAGCATAAAATTATTCTGAAATATTCTTCTAATTATTACCCTCAGCGAAACAGAGTGGCTGAGTCTACCAACAAGAATCTCTTGGAGGTAATTAGAAAATTGCTAGAAAACAATCCTAGGGACTGGCACACCCAGCTAAGATTTGCCTTATGGGAAGATCGAACTTGAATCAAAGCCACCTTGGGAAATTCACCTTTTAAGTTAGTCTACAACCAAAACCCAATCTTCCCAATTCATTTGCAAATATTTGTTCTTAAGTTTATGCGGGAGTTTTATACGAAAGATGACCAGATTTAGGTTAGGCTAACCAATTTTTTAAACATGGAAGAACAAAGAAACGTTGCTTTGCAATAGTTCTCCAAACACCAAGTTATTGTCAAACGCTAGTTTGAAAAGAGGGCCAAGGTAAAGGCCTTTAGGATATCAGATCTCGTGCTACTATGGGACAAGGCTAAATAGAAAAAGGGAGATCACCAGAAGTTTGATAGACTCTGGTTGGGTCCATATCAAATAGTTGAGATACTAGGTGAAAATGCTTTTCGATTAAGTGCCTTGATAGGAGAACTTGTTCCATTACCCATTAATGGTCAGTTTATTAAACATTACTTTGGCTCATAAAGGTCTGATTTTCTAAATAATTGTACTTGTAATTAGGGAAAATCATATATAAAACTAGAATAACAAGATATCAAAACCCTAATTAGCACAATAGAGTACAAGCAAGCATGAAAATCAAAAGAACAAGCAAATGCAAACCAATCTCCAAGCTTGAATTGATTTATCTCCATTGCTCTTCTCCACTTGCATGAGAATGCAATATTTTGAAGGTTTGATTCTTGATATGTTGATTGCTCGTTTTCGCAGCATAACAATAAGATGAATATGATAGAAGAAAAATAGATAAATAGATGAGAAGATTGAGAGAAATTTTGGCAGAATAAGGATGCTAAAAGAAGATCCCTAAATGACCTGTGAAAGGCTTGATTTATAGAAGAAGGCTGATTTGATTCGATGGCCAAGATTAAAAGTCAAATTTGTGATATGTATGGCTAGGATTAAAAGTTTATTTTAGTGTCTATGACGCACATTAAGTGGATTATGACATGAGGCTAAAATTAAGATGTGAGGAAATAAGTGGGATTCTATTCTTTATTTTGGAAGAAAAGATGCTTATGACGCACAATGAATGGGGGTAAAAATAGGATGTGAGTGGGAATCTCATAATTTAAATAATAAAATTATTTGAATTATGTGTGCATGTGAAGAGTTGTAGTCATGTGACACATGTTGCAATGTGGTAAAAGTGAGAGATTAATTCAAATATTTAATTTGAATTATTTTGAGACATGTGAAGGGGAAGTAATTAAATAAATGAGATTTATTTAATTAATTGGGAAGGTGATTAAGTGGAATAAATGAGATAAGTGGGATAGTGTAATGACCTAGGATAAAATATTACAAAATGTCTTACAAGGTCATGTATCGACTAGGTAATATTATGACATGGACAATTTTGGGTGTCTACAATACTATATTGTACCATATGTATTTTTGTCTTTCTTTTGTTTTTGTTTTGCCTTTTTCTTTGTTTTTTTTTTTTGGTTTTGACTTGTTCATTAGGGATCTTCATTTCCATCCATTCCAAGATAAGGGGTTGTTATTCAGAGTATGTTGCAGGCACTGGAGAGAAATTGATTTAGGTATTTTCGAGGAACGTCTATTGAAAGATTTTGTTCTAAGCTCATGTGTTGTGACCATTCTAACCTAAGTTTGAAAAGTTATTAAGGATAAGGTACATTGTAAATATCTCATGAACTATGATTAAAGTTTGTCACAAAATAGATAGAACATTTGCCTAAGTAAAGTGCTTATTCAACTAAGGGTGGTTGTATCTTTGATTCAAGTGAAAAATACGATTCCAAGACTATCATGAAATTCATTGTAGTTCTCAACCCATATTTCAGATCAATTACATATGAGTATTGAGAAAAATCCATAAATAATTTACTCCCAATAAAATGTTAAAAAAAGAAAAGAAAAGAGGGAAGAGAATTGTTGAAGCAAAAGGCAAAACTCAATATAAAATTGGTGATTCAAGTATCTCTATCGGGGCTATGGACGCCTGTCTGGCAGTAGAGAAATGCTTTGAGAGAACTAGAGGTATCTCCATTGGATCTATGGACGCTTGTCTGGTAGCAGAGCAATGCCCAAGATTTCATTGCACGACAATTGAAGGGTTCAACCTATGTAGCTTGGATCTTAGATATAGTGGTCAAGGGTGAAGAAATCTTTTACAAAGAAGGATGCACCATGTATGCACACACTTAGACTCAAAGTAGTTAATGATGACATACATATGAGATTCCACTCAACCTTACCTTGCATATCTGATCTTATTTCATGTTGACGTGATTCATAAACCAGAGGTTCTAGGTGACTGAATTCTTCAGTATCTTAAAAATGGGTAAACCATTTTCCCAATCGAGTCACCATTTGTTATGCCTTGCATAACCATCCCATATTTTTTCCTTGGTCAAAATGGGTCCCCCTTTTTGTTCTCTTGTTTTGTTTTTGTCCTTGGGTATTTTTCAACAAAGTTTGGGGTTGTTCTTTCTTCCAACACTTTGTTTTTGTTCCTTTTGTTATGGCGGAACCAAAACTGGAATTGAATCTGGATTTGAAACTCGTTTTGAGTTTCATTCCCTAACTCCTTCCCAATTCCAATCTTGCTTGTCTCTTTGTTTGTCTCTTCAATCTATCTTGTTTTTCTTTCGCGGGGCCGAAACCAGAATGGATATTAAGTTCGAGAGTTATACAAAGTTCCAAAATTTGTTTCCATCTCGCCTTCGCCTTTGTGGTTTGTTTGTTTTGACTTGGGATTGATGTTGTTTACTTTGTCTCGATGTCAGTGTCTTCTTTTGGTTCTTTCTTTCCTTTTCTTCATCTTTGGCAGAGACGAAACTGGAACCAAACTCAAAACTTGGATAAAGTTTCCAAACCTGGTTCTCATTTTGCTTCTGCTCCCGTGTTTCTTGCTTGTTGTTGTCTGACTTTACTTCGGTTGTGTGATGTTTTGTGCCTGTTCTCATAGTGATTTTGCTTTTGACCTACTACATTTATGACATTTATTGCAGACCTTTTTACACGTGTGGAATCAATTTTTAACCTTAATTAGGGTTGATTTACTACTTATTATTACCATTGTGAGAAGTAATAATGAACAAGAGTTGACATAGAGCAAAGGAAGCATGATTTAATCAGAGGTCAAGCATTTGCAGGCGGATTCGCATCAAGAGTTGGCATGTTGGAGTGCATTTCGAGGTAGTTTTTTTCTTTCTTGCTTTCCTTTGTTGCTTTCATTGTGTTTGTTTGGAATGTCATTCTTAGTGGGGTTCGCAAATTTTTCTTTTGAATCCTTGTTTGCTTTGCTTTGCTTTTCTTTTCTTTGTCTTCGGTTTTGTTCTTTGTTTTTGTTTTGCTTGTTGTTTGTCATTTTCTCATTTGTTTTTGCTTTGCAACGATTGTTTTCGCTTTTTCTCGCATTCGTACCATTGTGCCCTAGGTTTTAGGGTGTCGCATTCAGTTGTTTCGTGGTTTCATGGTGGTCTTCGATCCATAGCTTTTCTTGCTTGTTCTTTTCACGTGTCAACTCGTTGATTTTAAGTGGGGTTAATGGATGCCCTAATTTCCTATGTCGATGGTTTTAATAAACTAGGGTTTTTCGTGTATGTGATTTATTTAGGGTTGTGCCCTATTTCCTAGTTTCCCCTCGATCATATGAGGGATGGTTTGGCTGATGTTGCTTTAAGCCCCTTTCAACTTATTAGGCTTTCAGAGTCTTGTTGGGTACTTAGGTTTTCTTTGGGAAATGATGTCATATTTTGATATGGGTCAGAGTTGGATCTAGAAATGGTTTTGTTAGGGGAACCTTTATTTGTAATACATGTCTGATTCATTCTCGATCCCGTTTTCGATGATTTGTGGATTAACTAGTGTCTTTCATTCTGACGGAAGTGGAACCGGAAACAAAACTAGATCGGTATTTGGATTTGGAATTTCTTTATGTATCAGTTCCAAGTTTCATTCTGGTCCCGGTTCTGATGAGCATTTTCATTTTGGTTTTGATCGCGCTATATGGTTCATTATGAGTTCAAATTCTATTCTGATCCTGCCCCCGACATTCCTTTAAAGCCTTCTTGGGGTGTCTTCTACTTGGTCCTGCCTCTGATGAATATGTGATTTTGGTTAAGTATGAAGAAAATACATGGAAGGTGAGATATCTAACCTGGTTTTTATATACTTCTTATGGATCTAATATTGGGTTTCATTGCAGAAATTAAGAAATATCAGGAGCATTAGGTGAGGCTTTTCAAAGGAGCCAACCTACAGAGACTTCAAAACCAGGAGAAAAGCCTAAAAAGATCAAGCTGAAACAATTCTCTTATACTTTGAGGTATAAACATCAGGGTCCTGCCATCATTGCTAGTAAGGTGGATTCTAATTGGGCGGATATAACTCATACCAACCTAGGCCCATTCCATTATGAGGAGTTGTTTCTAGAAGTATTTGTTGAGGAAGTAATAGGGAGGACTAAAAGAGTTGTTGAATTAGGATTGGTGCATATTTTTGTATTTCCTCTATCAGTCCAGTGCCCAGAATTAATAATGACAGTAGTCGGAGCCTACAATCCTACTACTAGGTAATGTGTGGACTCATCGGGCAATATTATTATTGATCTAACTCCACAAATGTTTCAGTTCATGTTCAATGTGCCCACCCCACAAAATCCTAGGCAACTCAATGAGGCAAAGGCCTTGAAAATATATAGTAATAACAAGGATGCTAACAAAACTCATCTAAACAAGAGATGGATGAGAACTGAGAAAAATTCTTTGCTTAAGCTTCGAGATCAGCCTAAAAGGGCAGAATTCTACAAGGATATTGAGGACTTGATAATGATGTTGTCCATAGTATTTGGAAAAAGGGATGCTTTTCACTTTAAAGGATGGATGTTTCCATTCATTCAAATTATCCTAGATGGCAGGCAACAATTTGATTGGCCCATTATTGTGCCTAAATGCATACACAACCAAATGATTAGAGTGAGAGAAACTAAAAGTTTCTTCATGACCTCTTATGTGATTTATGCAGCAGCAAGAAGAGGCATCTTTCTTGGATTAAACAGAGTGGGGATTTTGGGAGAAGCTGATGGAAAAAATAAGGTGTGGAATCATTGTGATCAGCTCACCTTGCAGACATTTGAACTGCATTATAGAAGGGTTAATGATGCATTTCTATATGTCATTATTAACCAGCTCACCGGAGATGCAAGATACAAATTGAGCCAGGAGGCCATGGCATTCATCACAGAGTGGGGATGTTGGTTTATCCAATACCCCAAGTTTACTTAATTCAGACTGGTTGGATTTGATGGTCACCTTCACCTACTCCCTAGATGTTGCAACAACAGGATTGTTTTGATGGAGTTCATCTATCAATCCTTGGGGGTCAACTCTAAATTTGGTATAAAACATAAACCTAATTGTCATAAGTTCCCCATGAAGTTGGGTGAATATAGTTGTCCACACCTTGTGGGAGCCAAGGTAGTTTGCAATGAGTTGATGCACTTGAAGTTGGGCTTGTACACTACTAGGAAGCATTTTGACCCAAAGAAGAAAATGAACTCTTTGCTTGCTTATGTTTTTGATAAACACTTCAATTTATTGGAGGAATTTTGGAGCAATCTTCAAGATGATTATGACTTGAGGTAAATAAATTATGAAAGGTTGCCTATCCCACTCATGGTGGAGTTTGGGGTGAAGGTGGACATTCTCGAAACATTATCAGATAATGGGGTGGTTTTGGATCCCCAATATGATGCACATAATATAGGTACCAAGAACTTGGATCCTGTAGATTAGGGTGCAAAGGAGACCATAGATATTAAACAGATAGCAAGGGCAATGTTGGATAGAAGTATCCAGTGGGTTGTGCTAAGAACCAAGGAATCTAGGGGTCAAACTTCCAAGAAAAGGAAAGGTGCACGTACCAGTCAAGGGTACAAGAGGACAAAAAGAAGAATGCTTCCTAAGGAGCCCTTGCAATTCTTCCCTCCTGATATAGAGGAATTTGAACTTGAAGTTTTGGATCAAGATCTACCTGAAGCACATGAAGAAGAAGTCCCAACAGGACCTGGGGCCTCAACTTCAGTTGTAGGTGAGCCATCTACTCAACCCCCTCCTATAGAGAAACCAAGTGAAGAAATGCCTAGAGGAGTTCTTCAAGAGGAAACTGATTCCTTTCAAGAGGAAAGGATCTCGAGATTGAAATCCATGATGTAGAGATAGACTTTGAAGATACTCTATCAGATAAAGAAACACATGTGGAGACACCTCTTGATGAGATTGAGAATGTAGGAGTTGAACATGTTTTGACAGAAGAGGACCAATGGAAGTTGTTTGAGGATGGAAAAAGGGAATCGAATGCCAAGGCACAAGCTAAGCCATTGGCCAAACAAAAGGAGATAGATGCAAAAGCCCAAGCCAATGCATTACTTCAACAACAACAATTATAGGCTAAATAGAAAGTTGATGAGTTGGCAAAGCTGATGAGTTGGCCAAACAAAAGGAGATAGATGCAAAAGCCCAAGCCGATGTATTACTTCAACAAAAAAAATTAGAGGCTAAATAGAAAGCTGATGAGTTGGCAACAACAACAAAAGGAGAAGGAACTCAAGGCAAAGGAAGAGAATGATAAATTTGAAATTTGTAGAAGATTCATGATCTCGAAGAGGAAAAGGCTAGACATAGGAGAGAAAAGGAAGCCCTTGAGGCTAAATTCAAGATTATTTAGGAGTCTTATAAGAAAACAGAAGAAGAAGAATGCCTAAGAAGGGAAAAGGAGGTTGAAGAGTTGGCCAAGCATGAACAAAAGGAGAAAGAAGTAGAGGACAAGTTTAGGAATTTGGAAAAATAAAGAGATCAGATGCTTGAGGAGAGTAGGTTAGAGGAGGAACATTTAAAGAAGGAACAAGAAGATAAAAGGCTGCAAGAGCAAAAGGATAAGGAAGAGGTCGAGAGGGTTACACAAGAGAAAGCACAAAAAGATCAAAAAAATATACAAGAAGTTAATTCTCAGCCTAAGGCTACTATGTTATCACCGTTATCTTCTGCCACTGCTACCTCTTCCTTAGCACAAGTAGTCATGACTCCCAATGCTCCTACATGGTTGAAGCTTGACTTGGAGAAGAAACAAGTAGCTCAACCTCAGCCTCTCAACTATGATGAAATGGTGAAGGAGATAGAAAAGGAAAGACCTAAGAAAAAGGCCAGGGTTCTACATTCTATCAAGCTTATAGATGTAGGAGAAATCATTGCAGAATGTGCAATTCTAGTGGTAGATAAGGACAAGGAAGATATGCAAGTGACTGATTACCAATTGGGCACAGTCAACTTGGGGAGGCCTACAAGGAATCAACAAATGAATCTCATTGATATTGTAGCCTCCTCTACAAAATCCAAGATGATCAAGGATAAACAAAGGAAGGATGAGCTTAAGGATCATTTAGATTAGTTGCATAGATTCTTAAAAGATGTCTCCACTCCCATGTCCCAACAAGATACTACCCTTGAAACCCTGGTCTTACTCAACAAAAGAGAAGTTGATGATTTAGTACAAATGAGGAGTAAGTCTTGGATGTTGGATAGATGGATTGACAAGCTTAATCAGGGAGTGGGTGAGGTGGTAGTTGACAATTTTGAAATCCATAAAGCTGCTCTTGAGTTGGTAGAAGAAATGGGTCATCATATTGAAACTCTAGGAAAGGAGGAGGAAGAATACATGGGATATGTCAAGAAGTTGAAGGACATAAGAAAAATCCCATTGCCAACTCTTTTAGAGTAGTCAATCCTCGAGGAAGACAATGTAGATTTCCTTGAGAAGACTGCTAATATAATCCGGTTCAGATCTAATTTTATCTATAAGCATAAATATGAGGTCCAAGAGGCTTGTAAGGATTTAAATGAACAAATTGATGAGTTGGAGGCAGTGGTGGCTATTATTGTTAATGTGGATATTCCAGTCAAAGAGGGCATGCCTTCAAGAAAATTAAAGGAGAAGTGGGACATTATATTTTAGGAAGTCATGCAAATAGAAGATAATGGAGAAGAGTTGTTGTTGAATAAGCTTATGGATATTAAAGAGGAGGTGAAAGCTTCTAGAAGGGAGTTGACCAAATTAAAAGATATGCAAGAGTTTTCCTCAACAAAATTAAAAAGAATCAAGTTTGAAGATAACTGGGTCAATGGACCTGATGTAGACATCCTTCAACAAGTATTCTCCAGCTATGATGAATGTCTTCTTGAGAAAACAACGCAAGAGTGAGTTGGCAGCAAAATGTTCTATTTTTTGCACATGATTTCCCCTTTTCTCTCCTACTTTACAGGGATTTGACATAAGTTGAACTAAAGGTTTCTATCAGCTAGTTTTATCTTCTTCCTTGGGCGTCAGATTTTGCACAAAAAGGCAATCAACTCTTGAACTGAAGATCATCCAATCTAGTTTCTTCATGCAGTTCTGATTCCTTAATTTGTGGATCTAGGTTTGTAATTGAGAGAGATTTATGTGTATCATGCCTATATGTACTTTTGAGATCCATGTTGTAAAGGTCAACTTGTTGAAGAAGGATTAGCCACCTGATATGATAGCAAAATAGGAAATATAGTCTTAGATCTTTTATTGTAGCCAGATACTTGAAAGTTTTATATTGAAATCAAATACCATTTGATAGTCTGATGTTGTTTTCATGTTATTTTTTGGAAGTGAATTTCTTTCATAAGGTTAGTGAATTATAATCAATTTGTATGCCAGTGAGTTTGTTACACCTAAATGTTTCTTATTTGATGCAAATCAATAGGGGAAACCAGATTTTAAATATTATTTCATTAAATTATTTATGAGTGGAATTATTATAAGTCTGTTGATTTATATTATTGGCAATGAATGAGGGATTTGTTTTGAATCTTGTAGTATTTTGATGAATGGTTGTAATGATTAAATTAAGCACTATGAATGTATGCAATGGTATGGACTGTTCTGTGGGTTGCATCATGTTATTGTTTTGATATGTTAGGAAACACTCGTTGTTGGGAATATATGTCTAGATGTTAAGGAATTTTTTTCATCTTTTACTGATTTGTGCCTTGATCTATCTTTTTTTGTTTATTTAGATCCCCCCAACGTAGGTTAATTGATTTGATGTAGTTTGTGTCCTTTATTACTAGCAAAGGACCCTTGAATATTATAGTTAGATTGGCCATTGAGTAACATCAACATAGTTTAGAACCAACTACTAGGACCTTGGAAGTTAGATTACAATATGTTGTCTCTCTTTTTTAGGAGAAATAGGGTAGAGATACTTTGTTTTATGTTGTTGTGCTATTTTGACCATCAACAATGGGGATGATATGCAAGAAGGTTTATCATGAAATTCCTTTCATAGTATGTATGAGGACTCACAAACCTTTCCAAGAAGTAACTCATGCAAGATATGTGGCGGTATTATCTTGATATTGATGTTTTGTGTCTTTAGGAAGTTAAGATTGCTTCTTTCACGCTTTCTACAAAATGTTGGGTGATTTGGTCGGATGGTCTAGTTTCTGCTTCCAATCATGAATCTAGTCATGGAGGGGTTGTCACCCTTCTTGTGCCATGGTGGTATTCTTACGTAATTGATCATGATTCTGATTTGATGGATCATCTTGTTTGGATCCTCATTTCAATTGAAAATTATTCTTTTAGGATCATTAATTTTTATGCTCCCAATGATTCTATTGAGATATATCCTCTTTTGTGGTAGATTGTGGATACAATTCCCCCAACCACCTAGGTTCTATGCAGAGATTTTAATATGGTTGAGATGGCCTCTGATAAAGATCGGATGGTTCCTTCTTTATGGATAGCTAGCAAGTGGGAGGCTTGGTTTTACATGCACAATAAATTGGGTCTTTTTTTATCGTAACTCTTTTTGCCATCATCCTCAAGTTGTTTGGCGTATGTGGAGAAATTTTTGAGTGGGAAATGATAGAGTTCTTAAACAACTCAATCATGCCATGATTACAACACAATTGTTTTTTTCTCATTTGCCTCTAGTCAAGCTCTTTTGATGATGCCTCTTCCAAAGGTCACCTTGTTAGACCACTTTCCCATTAAATTTGCTATCAATTGGTAAGTCAGGTCGGAATGGCCTTCCAAGACTTAATTTTTTTAACACTTCTTTGTCGAGTCATCATCCCATGTTGGAACAAATCCATAAAATTTGGAATCTGGAATGTCATCCTACTCAACACTCTAGGTGGAATGCTTGGTGGAATCATGCTATTCAACATACTTCTCACTTTCCTCGCATCTATGGTCACCAACTTGCCATCTTCCATTAGAGGTCCTATGAGGCCACCACCTTGGACCTCCACCGAGCTATGGAGGCTCTCTCTGCCAACCCTTTCTCTCTCAGCTTGCAATCCTAGGTGGACCAACTTTGACACCAAAATTAGATCGTTGATAATCACGTGGCCAAAGGAGCCCAAATCAAAGCCACAATACACTAGCTTAAAGTGGGGGATCATGCCTCAAAGGAGTTATTTTTGTCTCTTCATGCTCATCACTTTGCAACAGGCATCAAAATATCAAGGAAGGCCAAATGGTGCTCTTTGAGCTATCATACATTCTCTAGACATTTGTTCACCATTATGAGAAAGTTTTCACAACTCAGGAAGTCTCCCTTGAGAGAGATCACACCCTCCAAGATTGCCTTTGGGTTTTTTGACACAAGCTTTCAGAGGCTCAATATGATTTTTGCAAGCAATTGCTCTCATGGAAGATTTAAAGGAAGTTTTTAATTCCATGGCTAATGATAAGGTGCCAAGTTGTGATGGTTTTCCTTGTGAATTTTACAAAACCTTATGGTCATGTGTTGGATCTAATCTCCATAAGGTATTTAGGAAAAAATATCAATAAATATCAAATTCATACCTAAGTTAGGAGATCTTGAAGACATCTATAATTAGAGGCATGTTACATTGCTTAATGTCTCCTATAGGATCATTACCAAGGCCTTAGCTCTATTATTTGACACATGTTATCTCAAATTGTTCACCTTGAGAAAACTAGCTTCATCAAATCTAGGTTCATTCTAGATAATATCATTGTGGTTTGGGAAGGCATGGAATGGACTTGTCGATTTAAGCAGTAAGCTCCTTTTTGAAAGTTATTTACCAAGGTCTATGACTGAATTGAATGGTATTTTATTTTGGCTATGCTTGGATCTCACTTTCTTTAGCCTATTAAAATGCTCTTTATGGATGTCTCCACGTGCATCACTATCAACAACTGCCAGTCCCAAGCCTTTGGGTTGCACCTCTCCATTCGACAGGGTTTCCCTCTTGCATTGTCTCTCTATGTGCTTGCTACTAAAGAATTTATATATTTGTTGGCAAACATTATTTCCTCTAGTAGGGTTTGTGGTATTGCTTTTCCAAAGTCCTCTAACCAATTATTTAACGGTTACTTTGTAGATAATTCCTTTCTCACGCTCATCGAAGATGAGAAAAATGTCAAAGAGGCTCTTTAATGCCTCAATGTATTATGTTTAGCCTCTGGTTTGACTATTCAATGACATAAAATCTAGTGTTATCATCAATCTTTTCTTCTTACACCTCCTTGGTTGCTTAGGTTTGGTTGGAAGTGGATTGGTCATGGGGAAATATTCCAATTTTTAGGAATCCCTTTGACCTTTCAGGCTTCTTTGGTTGACCTTTGGAATGCAGTGCTTGCCAAAATTGAGAAGAAGTTTTCTTATTAGATCACCAAGCCTCTCTCTTTGGCTGGTAAATTCTAATTTTTCTTTAAAATTCTTATGACCACTCAGGTTTACTATTTTTCTTATTGGGACCCTTCCAAAGCTTCAAGAAAAGCTTCTTCACTATTTCTTGTGGGCTTATTTAGAAGATCAAAAAGGTTTTCACCGCGTTGCTTGGGAGTTTTATTGTCTCCCACAAAACTTTGGTGGGCTTGGGCTTCTTTCCACTTAGCGGCAAGGATTGGCTCTTTGTGTCAAATGGATTGTGAGGGCGATTTCTAGGAATGAAGCCTAAAAAATTCTTCTCAAGCATTGCATTGCTTCTAGTTTCTGAGCCAAATGACTTGCCTAGAAGGGGATTGGATTTCAAACCCTTTTGGTCATGAAAGATGTCATTCATATCGAAGGCAATTTTGTTGCCAAAATCATTTAGTGTGCTTGGAAATCCATTAAGCCTTGGATTTTATGGGTGGGATCTAGATTTTGAGATGGGTTATCCATCAACCATCACAACCTTTGGTGGCCTCTGCTTTTTCAAGTTCAAGGGCTCCCTCTGGCTCCCTTGCCTTGGGTTCATGCCCTTTAGTTTCATAAAAATGGCATTCGCACTCCCCAAGATCTACTTTCCAGAACCACAATGAATCTTCACTGTTGGGAAGATATGAAAGCTTAGTTTTAGCTCTCACAATGAGATCGACAAAAAAATGTTTCTTTCTTGGGTACTTTGGCATCCATTCTATTAAGTCATGGTGGAAATATTGGCAATGGTATCCAAACACTGCTTTTTGCAATTTCAAGCCATGTCTGGGGTATCGTTGGATTTCTCTGCACCTCCCCATGGTGTCTATGCTAAACCATTGGTGGAATTTGTAGTCATCTTTGTCTACTTGGAAACACTAGTTTCATAACATTTGGCCAACTATTATTGAGTTAAAGCTCACCCATTTTTCCTAGTGTGTTATTTTCCAAGGCTTGCTTGTGGGCTTTCACCTACAACATATAGGTATTATAAATCCTTATTGTTCGCTTTAAATCCAACCAAAAAAATTTAAGCATCTCTTATGGTTTTGTCACTGTGCTCAATTTTTTTGAGTTGGATTCATGATTTATTTCACCCCTTTCAACCATAACCCTTTTCCTGAATATGGTTCTTTTGGGGGATTGGCCTTTCATTTCTTCCAAATATACCCAAGTTTGGCATGATTTATGGGTGGATATTCTATTTTCCTTATGGAAGGACATAAATTCTATTATTTCTTCTCACAAATCTATTGATTATCCTATTTCAATTTTCACTAAAGCTTCTATTTGTTCCAATATGCTACTCCAAATTCGTATTCAAGCAAATAAGATGGCCCTAGAGGTTGCACACCTTGAAGAGCTACTTGATCATTAGGTTAATGCTCTGTGCACCATGGTTAGAGTGATTGCCACTGGACAACTCTATTTCTAGCGGTTGTTCTCCACCTCATAGCCAATGGTGTGGACAAAGCTTCTTTGCTCAATGCTCACGGTCTCCCAAATCACAGGTTCCTCATCGCCACTCTAGTGGTAGGGGTGGTTCATCATGACAACATTCTAGTTTCCCTTCGCTTGGAGGTGGTGCCTTTGGGTGGCTCTCGGGGGTGGGGTCGATGATTGGTGGTGGTGGAAGTTTGTCGAAGTTTTCCAAATGATTGCCTCAATTGGCTTTGGCTATTTCTCCAGCTCGAAATGAAGAAAAAGATCAAAATGAAGATGATAAGGTTGAAGATGGGTGGTCTATGCCTGACTTCACCCCAGACCTCATTGATGTATGGGGAAAACCAGATAATCGAGACCCTCCTTTTCCCCTGCTAGCACTACTCTTGTCACTTAGCGGCTTTATTTTCTAGTTATGCTAGCTTTCTGGGCGCTGCCCGTGTGACTTTGGGGAGTGACCTTGTGTCCTTTTTTAATGTGTATTATATTTCTATTTATAATTAATAGACATGTTTATTTGTAAAAAAAATATTCTTATCATATTTTTGTTGGGTATGATGAACATTCTAAAGCTTATAGAGTTTATAATCATATCACTAACAAAGGTAAAATTTCTAGAGATGCATGTATTGTTGAAAATGGTGTTCATGATTCTTCTAAAGTTCATGACAATGAATCTTCTCAAAATAAAGTTGTTATTATTGAGGATATAATATTACTTCTATAAACCCTTCTAATGCATCTCTTAGTCAAATTGACAATGAAGATGATCATGTTGAACTTTATCATCATGATTCTTCTTCAAGTGATGATACTCCTACATCTAAAAGAAATTCTAAATTGTTTAAAAAATTTATGCAAGAAAGTGAGGATATTTTAGCTAGAATGAATCAATCTAAGGCTAGTAAGATAAAATAATGTAATTATAGTTTGATGTCTAAAGTTATGAATATAAATGATCCTCAAACTTATAAATAAGCTAAAAATCAACCTCATTGGAAAAAGGCTATGCAAGAAGAATATAACACACTAATTACAAATTAAACTTGGGATTGAGTTTCTTTACCTCAAGGAAAACATCTTATTCATGTAAATGGTTATATAAAACTAAGTTCAATGTAAATAATGAGGTCAACAAATTTAAGGCTAGATTACTTGCTAGAGGCTTCTCCCATGTGGAAGGCCTTGATTATAATGAAAATTTTACTCTAGTGTCTAAAATGCCAACTATTAAATTAATTCCTACTTTAGCTTCTCATATGCATTGGCCCATTCATGAAATAGATGTTAAAAGTGCATTTCTTAAATGGTGATTTACATGAAGAAATTTATGTCTCAACCTTTGGGTTTTATTAAGTAAGGTGATGAACACCTTGTTTACAAATTAAAGAAATCAATTTATGGTTTAAAACAATCTCCTTGAGAATGGTATTATTAAATTAATGGTTTCTTTACATCTCAATAATTAATTAGAAGTAAAAATGATCCAAATTTATATACTAAACATAGTGAAAATATTATTGTAATCATTATTTTATATGTTGATGATTTGATTATTACTTCTAGTTCTAACAATTTGATTTGAGATATTAAGTCTAAACTCAATAATCAATTTCACATGACAAATTTAGACTTATCACATTATTTTTTGGGTATGCAAATTTGGAAAACACCTAAAGGTATTTTTATTTCTCAACATAAATATGCTCAATATCTCTTAGATAATTTTAAAATGAATTATGCAAATTGTGTTTCTACTCCTAGTGAATTAGGAACTAAATTGATGGTTGACATGGAAACTCTTTTTATTGATCCTACTTTATGTATGAAATTAGTTTGAAGTTTAAAGTATTTGACTCTTATTAGACTTTATATTTCATATAGTGTTGGTTTAGTTTCTAGATACATGTCTAAACTACAATAAACTCATTTTAAAGTTGCAATTTTTTTTTGATAAGTCAAAATATCACTAAGGGGGCCATACCCAAATACATCATTAACAGTTTTGAGATTTACATTCATATAAAAATTGACAAAAAAGGCCAAAAAGGGGCTATCAATCCATCCTTTCCTACCCTTCACCATCGTCCCTTCAAAATTCTTTAGGAACTATGCATTCCTCCCCACTTGCCTCCCCCACAGCTGGTGTAGCTGGTAGAGCTAGCACCCTCAGACCCGCCACCATCTAGAATGAATCAATTAAATCCTTTAGAATGGCCACATGGACCATAATAATATGCATCCTAGCATCTATGTCCTCCCCTATGCTCCAAATGATGAAGGGTATCCAGGGACCATTGTAGCTCATTGTCAGTGTTGGCCACACCCCAACACTGCCCACTCCAAGAACTTCGCCATCTCCACTCTCTAGCATTCCTTCACCATTCATTGCATCAACCACTTTGCCACCTCTTGATTTTCCATTACCTATAACATCCATGCTAGGAACATCGATGTAACGTCGCTATTCACCCTATATTGGTAGCTTGCAACTAGGAATCATATGCCTGAAATCCATTTCACTACCTCCATGGTCTCAACATCACTTATATTAAAAAAATTCCTTAGTCATTGGTCTGAAACCTTGCCCTTGAATTCCATTTTCCTATCTTTGGCCTTCAAGCATATTTTAGTATCCATATTCCCCTCTTCTTATCGACAAACCTAGCTTAGCTTTCAATTTAATCTTCTTCATCGTTATTCATTCCCTACCTTAATCCACCTAAATGAAATTTAATTCTACCACCCTCATTATCTTCACTCTATTATCCTTCGTGCATGCGAGATCTACAATCAATCTTTCTCACCCCAATTTTGAATATACCCACTCTTCTCAACAACCTGCTTTGACAAACCATCGACTTCCCTATTTCCTTCGTGATAGATATGAGAGAGCTTGAAGTCATCTAGGAGGTTGATATCCTCACAAATTTATCTTGTGAAGATTTTTATTTTCAAATTGGGCATCTCCTTTTCAGATGGCATTAATGATAATCAAATAGTCCCCTTCTAGGTGCAACTTACGAAATCCATCCTCCTACACATTTTGACCCCCAACTAAGTTGCTTGTACCTCTGCCTCATTACTCATCCCATTTGGTATTGACCTTTCCTCCTTCACCATTTTTCTCCCCGAATGATCGCAAAGGATACATCCAACTCTTGAAGCCCTGGGTTACCCCTAGATGCCCCATCAAAATTCACTTTCACCCATCCTTCATTCAATAGTTGCCACTTCACATCTTTCCTCAGGTTATCGGGAGGATCAACCCTAGGTTTCCCATAAATAGGGGAGTTACAAAAAGAATTTTAAGATATATGTTAAAGTTACTATTAATGTTGGTCTCTTTTATGATGCAAATTGTGAATTTTCTTTAAAAGGTTATACTACTTTAGATTTAGGAGGTGATCCCAATGATGGGAGATCCACTTGTGGTTATTGTTTCCTTGTTCAATTAGGTGCAATCTCATGGAATAGTAAGAAGCTACAATCTACTTCTCTTTGTTCTACAAAAGTAGAATAAAAAATTATACAATTACATCCAAATAAGCATTATGGTTAAGAATACTTCTTGAAGACTTGGATCTACCTCAAAATGATCCTACACTTCTATATTGTGATAATCAAAGTATTATTGCATTGGAAAAGAATCCAATTTTTAATGCAAGGACCAAGAACATTTCTCTCCAACATCACTTAATTAGAGAGAAAACTGAAGATAAATGAATTTATCTTTTGTATTATAAAGGTGAAGATAAAGTTGCAGATATTCTCACCAAACCACTTTGTAAAGATAAATTTATCCATCATTGTAAAAGTCTAGGATTACAACCCATTGAAGGGTATGATGTAAACTCCCCAAGTAAAGCTTAAGGGGGTGTGTTAGAAACTAATCTTTACTTAAGTGAAGATTATTTATTTATTTGTATTATCCAAGTACTCATAGGAATCCCTACAAGTATTTTATCTTATTTGAGTATTCTCGCGCATATGTGAGGATGAATCATTTTTATAATTCCTTTTTGGAGTAATATTAAGGCTTAGGTGTAGCCTCCTCCTTATGAGGATATTGATACCTTGAACACACATAGGGTGAAAGGTGGAATGCATAGACATGAGAGTTACTTATGCAACTCATTTATCACCTCTATTAATTAAGGCACTTCTCTCCTTCTTCACAAGAATCATTTTATGCTTGAACTCTGTCTCATTCTCTCATTTTAATATACTTAGGCTTTATGCCATCTTCGTAATATTGAGGTTTTTTTCTTCTTCTTTTTACCCTTACAAAAGCTTGTGTCTCCTCTTGGATTTTTGGTGTGCATGCTCTTGGTTTTTATATTGGATGGTAAGTTTTTCCTTCAAACAATTGCTCTTGGATTAGTAATTTTCATTTATTTAATCTATAATTACTTTCAAGTCTCTTAAGAGAATTTTTCAAAACCAAATAGCTCAATATTATCAAGAGAATATGGGAATGAAATGGGGCTTGCCCTAGAATTCACACACCCACCTCAATGTGTTGACATAATCAGTTCAATCACATGATGCGAATAATGCCACTGAGGCATTTTACAAGAATGAATTCCTTGATTGTAGAATCAAATGATTTTGATTTGGAAAAAAATGAGAGAGATTATTATGGAGGGACCTAACATCCACCTATAGATCTAAACAAAACATTCATAGGGCCCATGAACTTTGAGAACTACTATATCAAAATTTCCCATTTTTTTGCTTTGATGTTAGTTAAGATTTTTTTTTGAGACTTTATAGCTCATGATGATCAAGAGACTTAGGGAAAATAATAGGACCTCCATTGGCATTTACCCACCCACCATGATGTATTGGCATAATAGGTTTAAACCTAGGATGCAAACTTTTACGATTTGTGAAACTTTTTGTTTAAAGATAAATATTTACAATTTTCCAATTTTATCTATTTTTAGATGTTATAAATCACATTATATTTTATTTCAAACCAAAAATATCTTGATTTATGGACTCGTGAAATTTTACTAGGGCATGTAGTATATTTTGGATAACTTTTCACTTTTGTCAATGCTACCGGGCTATCCTATTTAAAATTGTTATAACATTCCTCTTTATGGATATACAACATTCATATTTTTATTAAATTTATCTTTTATATGTTTATTATCCCTTTACACATCCCAAGGCCTATGTGTGTATTAGTAAGAAGGTGCAAAAAACATACATTTTTCAAATGTCATATATTCAAGGAGTAGCAAATTCTTCCCTACCAAACGGGCAAGGTTATTTAATGCAATGATAGGTAGCTCATCCCAATTTTTAACTTGAAGAAGGATACTAAATATGTATACCATAAATGATTCCTAGTCATAATAATTTGTCGAGGAATTGTTGGATGAGTTGTTAGATGATGCACTTTCCTAACATTCCTTTAAGGGGAAGGAAGTTGCTTAGGTGCAAGACTACCTAGAAACAATTCTTATATTTGTGACCTTGTGAGGATTCTTCTTATAAATCACACAAAATCTGCGATTTAAGAATATATGAAAGTTACAACATGAATGTGATACATTAAATGAGTATAATATCTTTTGGTTTTCACTAGAACTATAAAGAGTAGTTAGTTCAACATATAAATATGCAAATAAATGAGTGATTAAGATATCAATGTGAAGACAAATTTGAGTGCCACAAAGCATGTTGGAAAATTGTTATTGCTTTATATTGATAAACTCTTTTGGAGGGTGTAGATGTTTTATAAACTAGGTAGGTGAAAGGTAAATTTATTGCAAGAAAGGAATAGACTATGAGCCCCTTCTCATAGACAAGAAAAGACCAATGATTACCATAAGCACATGAATAATATCTACAACACCACTACTAGATCCCATAGAAAGTGTAACGGTAAAATATGGAATCAAACTAGTTTAATGAATCCTTAAGGACTAAAGAGTAGTTGTAGGTTTAGAGGGAATTTTAATTTATAATTAACAATGATTGCAAGTATCCATACCAACCTAGTATGTTCTAGGAAATTTTGGTTTAATGTGTTGTTTGATGATCTCAATTTTTTAAAGAGGGTAATTAGAAAAGGAAGAATCCCTTTAAGAAATAACCAAAACTTGTGAATATTACTAAGATTTAAATTATTAGAGAAGTATTAATGAAATCACTTTTGTCATAAATAAAATATAAAGCCTAAAATATAAATTATTTTATAATTAGATATCAGGTAATAAATTAAGTGCATAACATAGTAAAATAAAAGTCTTATATTAACAAGTACATGGCATATTGAAATCAAATAAATAAAGAAGTATAAAATATTCTTACAAACTATGTACAGATTTTGTGGCATTCCACCAATTTAATCCAATGAACCCTGTGGATTTTCTCTACTCTTTATAGTATCGAGTATTACTTTGTGGTTAGGCTTGCAAACTTTCCTTAAGTTTTTATCCAATGGTGTACCCCTATATTTGATCAATTAAACACTTGATACCATAACAAGGTTAGAATCATGAAGATTTTTTCCATGTGTGTTAAAGTCCTTGAACGACCACACATAAAACTTCTTCATTAGGTACCTTCTAAGTCATATTTCAATAACAATCATTAATCTTGTAGGATACTCAATGTCTTTTCCATCTACGATGGAGGATCCGAATTTATTTTTTGCCTTAAAAAATGACATAGATAATAATTTATTTATTCTTTGTTCTCTTCATCCTAATAATTTCATAAGCATGTCTTGCATTGATTTATGTATTGAATAAGATTAATTTAATAAATGATAAAAAATACTTCATGATAAGATAAAATATTGATTTTATTAAAAATGCATATGTAATACCTAGTTGAACTAGATCTGCAAAATCGTCAAAGTTAATTGATCATTCCATCTATGTGATTTGTAGTGCTCTAGAAAGTCAATACGTCTCAACTGGGCTTATAGTTCTAACACAACATTCATCAACCCACTCTTTTGAATCACACTCATTCCAAGTAAAATAATTACATGAAAAATAAAATCATGCCACATGCCTCATATGAATAGTCCACAAACCTACATTTGAACTTCTAAAAGAGTAGAACTCACTCAATCTTATCAATTTATAACAATATTCACATTTTACAATTTTATCTTTGTCTACCAACCAATAAAATCTATGAATTATAGACTCACCTTAATCACTTGGACCCATTGTCGAGTTACACCATTCAATAATGGATGTCACATTTAGAAAAAATGTATTGTATTTGAACTTAAAATCTTCTCATGCTAAGGCTCTTTTAACACATGCTCCCATTTTCCTTGCCCAACCTCGAGAAATTCCATGAATTTTGAATACCACTCATCTTATGCATTCATAAGTAGAACTTATACTATAAATGAAAGACAAGTTTATATCAATATTTATGAATCCCCTTAAAATATGCTACATATGTGCACATCTTGGAGACCAGAACAATATAATTATCTAGATTTTTATAATTTAGTGGATCTATAATGATATTTATTACTAAATAATAATTTTTAAAGATGAGGGAAACTCTAACTTTCTTAGCCACCTAAAAGTATGAATAGAGTGAAATGTACCTCTTGGGATTTGATAGAGATCATAAAACTCAACTAAGCACATGGGAATGGTAGAAACTACACTATAACTAAGAGAAAGGAGGTTTCTTTAATGGTATTGAGAGTGACGGGGTTGGGAAGTAAATCATTATAGAGAGATATCTTCATCAAACAACAAATTCACAACCTTGTCTTAAACATCCACATAATTGTAAGCTAATACTAAAAACTAGACCTACATTTGTCAACCATAAGCTAGCCTCTATATCCATCAAGTGTCTAGACCTACTAGTAAATATTGATGTTTGTGAATTAAAAAATTCAACCTACTAGCAATGTCAACACTTCCTTAGGTATTTCCACAAGGAATACTTCTAGCTTTGTGCATTCAAATATAATATCTCCTCGACCATCCTCCCTCACAAATTTACAATTCAAATATTCTATAATAAAGAAAGATAAGTTTGTATGAAATGCTACAAATGTAAATTCAAATACAATTTAAGTAATTTTACAACCCTTACATGGATTAAATAATTAGAATCTAAGAAAAATAAGTAATCTTGGAGGTGAGAATAACACTCCATATCATGAAAAAGTCCAATCAACCATGGAGAAATTCATGGAATAAAGAGATCTCTAAATTTTATTTATTTTGGATAAGTTACAACAATTTTAGAACTGGAACATGAAATATAAGACATGGGAGAATTGATACCATAGACTAAACTAAGAAGATTGAATAGGATTTACAATAGGGCCAAGCCTTGAAGAGACAAACTAGCCACCAAAATATTTACATATTTATTTATTTATTATATATAATTCAATATTTAATAAAACCACTATCAATAGGGTCATCAATGGATATACAGGTCTATGGGAGATGAGTATTGTTTAGAAATATGTGTAAGGAGGTCCTTGAGTGTGAGGTGAATATTTTTACCAAACCATAAATTCATAGTACAATTACCATCTATATGAATTATAGCCCTAAAAGTAAAATATATGACTTATAGCTCTAAAGAGGATCTACCTTCAACTTAGGGATTTGATTTCTCAATTACACAAAGTTGTCTTATTTGTTATCGATTTCACACTCCTGAAATGTTTGATATTTTAATCAAAATAATTAAAACAATGACTCACATATCAAATTTAAATACAAAACATGAACACAATCATTTATATTATTTAAAACATGAAAATAATCATTTAATTTATTAAAAACATAAAAATAGTCATTCAAATTCTTTAAAATATGAAAATAATCATTCAAACTATCAAATTCAGTTCATATAATTTGAATATACTATGTCAATAAAACAATAAAATATGACATATTAGTCAAACAATGATTATAATTTCTTAAAACTATAAAAAGTGTGTTTGTATGTTACATAATACGTAATTTATAGGGTAAAATAGAGCATGTGGGTCTGAAATCATGGGATGTACATGATTTTTGATCGTTTTGTACTTTTCACATACAAAGAATACACTTGTGTTATAACATGGGCATATTATATTGCTAGAATATTATATCATGAGCACATTATGACACGTTCATGTTATAACTTACCTTGAGTATTTTCAACCCTCAAAGTTGGATTTACTTTAGGCATCCAACCCAAGAGGTTGGATTTGCATATTAACACCCAAAGACACATTTTCTATAAAATAACCAAATATTGAGTGTGCTTTCCATTAGGTTTGCAATTTTTTTGATGTTGATATGAAAAACACCACAATAATGACAAGTTTTCTCTTACATTTCTAACTATACATTTTTTCTACATTTCCAATATGTTAAGGTTTTGATCATAAATTTCCTTTTTTAGTACCTTCTTTTTTTGTTAAAAACCTATGTATGACATATTTTTTCATTTGTTCATCCAAATTTGAAACAAATTACATTTTTATATTCTACACTCTATCCTTTACACATAAAAAATGACTTTCAATTAGTTTCAAAAAAAGGGGGAAACATGCTCAAATTTTTATTTTTAAGGATGCATTCTCTTAAAAAATTAATAAAAATTATATATTGACTAAAAAATTAATAAAAAATAGACATAAATTACATGATGTTAGCTAATTTTCCACTAAAACGATTTATGAAATACTTAAAAAAGTCAACATTTTAGGGTGAGCACATCGAATGCTATGTTATATTTTTGTGACAAAAACATGAGTAGTTTGTGTGCTCCCCCTATTTGAACCTATTAATATCCACCATTTAAATAAAATAGTAGTTTAGAAACTAGATTTTAAGCACTACAATTTTTTTTCTTGTCACATCTTCAAATTTTGAGTGTGGCTATCTTGAGTTTCTCATCTAAGATCTATTTTTATTGATTTCAGAAGAAAAAAATGTCCATTTTTTACCCCCTTTTGGTCTCCCATCATGCACATACCCAGTATAAGATTTGTCCTCATACAAATTATAGTTTTTAAATTTTATTTATATTACTTACAAGAAATTAAATCCTCATTGTTTCCATTATATATATTTACAACAAAGGCAAGTACAATATACGACTTAAATTGAATAACATTTTATTTCAATATGTAGGAATAAAAATAATTACAATGAAGATCATGCTATACTCATGCAAAAAAGTCAAGATTAATAGCTAAAAGTAATAAATGTAAATGATTGTTGAATTAAAAACAAAATTGAAGGTGTTACAAAAGAATCTTTCAAAGATTATAAAAAAATGTAATAGGAACGTTATAAATCTAATGCATTTACGAGTAGGGTATATTCTGTGTATATCGAAATAATAAATTAAATAATATATTTTGACCTCTCTTTGCGGCCATCAACAAAAAATGTAACTAATACATTATTTTCAATGCAATTTAGGTAAATAAAAATAGTAAATGAAATTATATATATTTTAGTGTATTCTTTCATTTATACTCTCTAATATATTATTTATAATATAATTTATTGTCAACATAACTATTACACCTTTGTAAGGCACAAGTGTTAGCTAGAACACTCTAACCAATTCTCTTTGGATATCTTAGTTATGTGGTAATGTAAGAGAGAAAGGTGTTAGATCACAACCCAATTCCTATAAAATTTTAATTACAAGGGGATAATCACATGAAGAGCACAATTGGACCACCAAAATAAATCTCAAAAGAGAAATATCCTCTTGATTGAGGAAAATTAACAAACTTTTACAACAATGGTAATTAGCAAGCAACAAGAAGAGTGTAGCAAGGATGGACTTGAAATTCATATATATTTTACCAAAAGTGAGGGGATAATGCACACTATTCAAGAAGGCCTAAACACATGCAAAAGAGTTGAACAAAAAAAGAAAAGAAATATATTCCTAATAAACCCATGGATGATGAAGAATGTAAGGTGATGCAAATGATACCAAGGAAACCAACAAATAGAACAAAAGGAAAACTAAAAAATATATGAACAAGTAGTGAGAAAAAATAAAGAAAATTGTAATAAAACTAAAAGGAAGGAGTTAATTTACTTAGGGTAGCATTAACCAAAGAGATTTTGGAGGGATCTTTTTAAGGAAAATACATGCATAGAGAACAATATAACAATAGTTAGTGGTTAGAATATGCAACACAATTGTATGAACATAAAAATGAAAAGATGTATCCCTTATAATTATCGTTAATGAACATTTGTTCACAACCAAATACATCATATAAGTGCTTACGGGTAAAAGCACAAACCTGTGTCACACTTTATAAAGGAATCGGCCAACAACAAAAAAATTTCTGAACTTCGGCCACATAAAAGTAGTCTTTATGTTTTGAATTTCAAAATGGTGTAAACTAATGACATGTAGAACTTTTGATGAAGATTAAACCTATTATTTTTTAAATTTAAAAAAAATCATTTTCATTATGTTTTTTTCAATTTAAGGACAAATTTTGGAATGCTGAAAATTTCAAAAAACAGTGACTTCATGGGCCATCAAGAAACAAACTGAAAAAAACATTATTTTTCTCTAAATTTTCTTTCCCTAAATAGGTAACTTCAATATCTACTGTATGATTATTTTTTTTTCAAATTTTGATGTATATTTTACTCGTAATAACGTTTTAAAGTTAAACATGTCAGAATTTGACAGTTTTCACAGGCCATCAACTATTTTCAATTTTTTTAATCATTTTCAAAAAAAAGATTATATCTTTTTGAAGAAGACCCCTTTCCTCTCCTGCACCATATAAGTTTTAAAAAAAAATAATATGTTTTACTATATTTTTTTTAATTTCTAATCAACCTTTTTTTTCATTTTAACAACCTACTTTCATTATTTTAAAAATAACATATATTAAAACTAATCAAAATATTAAAAAAATTATATATTTGGATTCACCACTCCGAGCTCTACAAAAGGGTATTTTTGTTTTTCGTAAAATAATAATTCTGAGAGGAGAAACACTTTGCCAAAGTTGAATGTTTCAGAAAAGGGTGAGTTTGCTGCCATGTAGGATGCCACCTAGACATGTTCGGTCGAGTACTGTTTGATCGAAATTGTTTCGGCCGAAACACACTCGACCGATATCCTATCGGCCGAAAATATTTCGGTCTAAAGTGATTCGACCGAAATGGGGCGGTATAAAATATATTTATTTTTGTTTAGATTTTTCAACTCAAGTAATTCAATAAAATATATTTCAACCAAAGAGAAAGAAGATTGATCTCGACTAAGGGAAGCTTATTGACTCGACCAAAACCCACTTGATCGATATACTATTGTCCGAAAACTGTCGACTAAAGAAAGCTTATTTCGACAAAATAATGTTTATTTCAACAAGTTAGAAGGTTTATTCCGACAAAAGAAGGTTTATTCTGATCCAAAAGAAGGTTTATTTCGACAAAAGAAAACATATTTAAACAATAGGAGAGCTATATTCGAAAGTACATTGATCTTGAACTTATTTAATTGATTATGTTTTTTATTTTCATTAATGCATTTGAATTTTGTTTTCACTATTTATATTCTTAGATTTCATTATTATTGATCACCAATTAGATATATGCTATTCCATTGTTTTTTTAAGTCTTAGATATTTAAATGCAATATTAATCAAGTACATGTTTCATTGAAAGATCATGTGTGTACAAATTTGTATGCAGGTGAATTCAAATTTGAGTGCAATTTGTGATGGCGTGTAAAAGGAATAGATCAAGGAAGTATGATCGAACACGAACAAGACAGAGGAAAAGAAGAGCGGGTGGAGGAACATCTCATGAAGAACAACCCATGGAAAATATCAATGACGAAGGTGATGTACAGGTACAAGAACAAACTGAACCTAATAATAGTTTTTTTTTTGGACAATGGTATGGAAAATATGATGGAGATGGATGAGGATTCTCTTTTCAATAATTTTTCATTTGAAGATATGTTATCTAAAAGCACATTAAAATTACACTAAAAAAGAATATGGGATGATTTTTTTGAAGAAAAATCTCTAATTGGAAGAGCACAGTTAGTTGCAAAGTTATTTAGACGAAAAGAAATGACCCCTGTTTTGGAGTTGTTAGGGGTTGATAATAGGAAAAAGTCATTAGATTTAAAACACACAATTGTTGAAAACTTGCAAGAAGCATTAGAATGTATTGAAAAAAAGAGTCAATCTAGTGATTTAAGTGTTGCACGTAGAGCGTTGATGACTGCAATTTCTAGTAAGAAATTATCACATAGAAGACAAGTTCAAGCAATTTCTGAATTACTAAATGTTTCTCGGAGAACTGTTCAAAGGTATATTGAAAAGAGAAATCAAATAGATGAAAAAATTGAGAAAAATTGGGTAAATATTTGTAGGGTTCCCCGAAAAGATAGAATTTCAAAAGATGTAAAGAAACGGGTGGTTGAATATTGGACTACTTACTCTCGTGTTTCATCCAATAGAAGGGATACTATACAAATAATAAGTGACGATGGTACAAAAATTTCTCATCCAAAACATTTTATAGATACAACACAAAGTGAACTTTTTGAAGAATTCAAGCAAGATTTTTCAAATGTGAAGATTTGTCAAAGGATGTTTGAGACACTACGACCATCATTTGTACGTATAAATAAAGTACGTGAACTTGTTGTTGTCGAAATCATGTTGAATTTGATTTACATCTACAATCATATAGAAAAACTATGACAACAATTGATCAAAATTTAGCCATCCCTGGAAGTACAACACAATTTGTGAAGTCTCTTGTATGCAAAAAATCAGAAGATTCAAAAGAATTCAATGTTCAGTGTATAAAAAATGTATGTAATGATTGTGGAGATTTGAAGAATCTTTCACATGTTGAGAATAATGAAATGCAAATTGTTTGGAAGAGATATGAATATGAGACATACTTAACGAAGTCAGGAGTTGAGGCCAAAAAAATTGTTCTCAAAGAGAGTGGATTGCCTTACAATGAATTCATGAGTAAATTTTGCAATATCATATATCCACATATCCAACATTGTCATGGTGCAAGATGGCAAGCTAAACAATTTCATGATTCAAAGAATTGCTTTCCACCAGGTTGTATTCTCTCTATTGTAGATTTCTCTGAGAACTATACATTTAGTCCTCAAATTGAGATTCAAAGTCAATATTATCATTCAGAGCAAGTTGCAATCTTTGTGTAAGTTTTCTATAGGCATGTCGAATTAGAGGTCGATGGAATACAAAGTAGAAAAGATGGTCGAATTATCATCAAAGAGGTTCACTTTTATATTAGTGATGATACAAATCATGATAGAAGCTATGCAGATCATTGTTTCAAAATGATTTTTGAAGACCTGAGACGACGTGGCATAAATCAAGAACAACACTGGATATAGTCTGATGGATGTGTTGGTAAGTTTACATGTTATATTTTTTTTAATTATTTATTTATATTTACTTTTAATTTTGAGACTTAAATCAAGTCTAATTGCAAGTTATATATATATATATATATATATATATATATATATATATATAATTACTTTTTTGACTTGAGCTAATTTGGTTTTAGTGTACAATTATTTGTAACTTTGTGCAAGACAATTTAAGTCTTCAAAAGCTTTTGTTTGGTTAAGCCATCAACATGCTAGATGCAACACCAATTTTTTGTGGAATTTTTATGAGAGTGGACATGGAAAAGGAGAGCACGATGGAGCAGGAGCATGTGTGAAGCGTGCACTTCGTCAACATGAACTTGCTGGTAACTTTCACCATATATATATATGGAACATGTAGATATATTTTTGAAAAGATTATCTATATATATTTAAATTAAATTTAAAATTATTATAAGTTCCTTGAAAGTAATAGGTGGCAAATTGTGCCAACACATGTGTACTTGCAGGTAATGCCATACGGAATGCAAATGAAATTGTTGAATGGTGTAAAAGTCATTTTTCCGCTCGCAACTCAACATACAACACACGTTATTTTTGGGAAGTTACAGGTACATCTAGTCAAAATTTGTTAAAAAATCAAGAATTTCAAAGTTCAAGTGTACATGATTTTTAATTGAATTTTCAAATTTGAATTTACAGATATTGATCGATCAAATCCTTATAATTGTCAAGCAATTCATGGTATTAGAAGTCTACATCAAATCATGACAACGTGAAGTAGTAAGCCTTATGTAATTAATGTGAGAGAAAAATCATGTTTTTGTGATGATTGCATTGAGAACAATGCAAATATTGTTCAATGTGAGAATATTAGAGATGGGTATGTTTCACAATGGGAAATGAAACAATTAATATCAATGCCTCATTTTGTTGAAGATGACAATGTCGATGTCTACAATCCTCTTTATTCAGCTGATTACGGATGTGTATCTGATTTAGTTGTTACAGGTATGGAAATTGATCTTAATTTAGTTAAATTTGATTTAAATATATTCCATGTTTAAGTAAGTTTTAAGGGCATATGTTTAATTTAGTTAAAATTGATTAAAAATATATGGTGTGTACAGGAGATATTCTCGTTGTTGTTGCAGATCCTGACAATGCGGAAGGTGTAGATTACTATCTACTAAGATGTACGCAACCAAAAAGCAAATCGGTGGAATCGATGACAAATGGTGATGGACAAGAGTATCCCATTGGATCAGTCGTTATTGAAGGCACATATTATCAACAAATAAAAACAGATAAAAATGGTATTTATTTTGTTGATTATATGCCAGGACAAAAGGTTCTACATTATAGTCACCTAGTTATAGCAACAAAAATAAATTTAGAAACTTTACCTAAAAAAGGATGTGCCAAACAAAAGTGGAGGTTTCCTATTGAAGATCATGAATTTTTTTTAGAGATAATTAAAGATAGAGAGGATCCAGATTTTATGTACTAGGAGCTTTAAGTTGTTTTTTGGATACCCACGTGTATACATACTCAAACTTTTTATAGATCGAGCTAGATCTATATATATAATTTATAAATTGATTGGAACATGTGGCATGATTTAGAATGGGTTTTTTCAAAGGCTTGGTCATAAATTTTTGAAAGTTAATATGACCTTACTTGTTCACCTTCAAATTTTCAAGATCATCCATTTTCATATCCTAGTATGCATGTCACATCCTAGAAAATTATTATTTTCATCCTAAGCATCCCCCTTCATCCTAATCATTCATTAAAGATCGCATGTTCGATCTAATAATCACCATTCTAATCCTAATCACATGTGAACTCATTATAATCCTAATATGAATAATCACCATTCTAATAGGAAATTATGCAGGCATCTATAGAGAAAAGGTCATGAGTATATATACATAAGAAAGGAGAAAAAGAGAACTAATAAAAATAACTCTAACCACCAAAAATGGGTGTTAATTACACTAACGGAAGATGTCATCCACCCTCATAAAGGATCCTATCCTAACAACATAAAAAATCCTAAAATATATATATATATATATATGAAAAATGCAATAACCCCAATAAAGGAAAATATAAACCTACAAGTTAACAAATGAGATCACAAAAGTTCACATAGAAAAGAGTCAGTGACAAAGTAAAGAATGAATTCAATCTGTCTTGAGGTTTAGAATTATTTTGATAAAGTAAATTATAAAATTTATGTATGATTATCGTTTAAATCCTTTAAGGATCAGTTCATCCTAAGCTTTGTAGAGATTGAAGTGTAAATGATATTTAAAGTTACTCTTGTTAATTGGCCCAAATAACATGTTTCATTAAATTAGGCACACATAATCTAAATAAAAATCATAACCCTAGGACAATTTTTTAATATTTTATCTAGAATCACAATAAACATTTCCAACAATAATAGAACCCTTCCTAAGTGACCATTTTGTGCTAAATTGAAGCATGAAAAACTTTATTTACACCCTTTAAATTTTTATTTAAAAAGAATAATCCAAATTTGTTTTAATAAAGGATTTTAATATCATCCAAGAGATCTTATTGTTGGCACAAAATGGTATTTTATCTAGCCACTTAGATTTTAGGACCTGTTCACACCTTATTCTTAATCTTAGGGTTTTTTTGTCTCAATTCATAGGATTAAGACACTTGGCACTATTGTGTGAGCCTTATGGATTTTTCCTTTGTTAATTGTGATGTGGAAAAAGAGATCCTAGACCTAGTCAATATGTCTTCACATCAACATTAGAAGCCAAGATGGCAAGGTGACAAGATTGGTTAATAACCTAAAAGGAGATCCAATCTACCTAGGACACTACCTTAATGTTAGAAATAATTATAGAAAAGGTATATAGTCTAGATTTTTCACTAGATATATCCATTTGATAGTTAATCTTATTCATTTAATTGATTTACCTATGTTTTACCCCTCTCTTAAATTACAAGTTCAAAGCTTGTGTAGGAAGGATTTGGAGTGCAACATGTCTAGGAATTATTTTATCCTAACAACATGGTTTGTAGAAGATCTAGTATTATTTGTGTAAAGGTTACATTGCTATTTTTAGATGAAGTATATTAGTGATATATACATACATGTATAACTTACAATTTAATTTTTATGATTTATTTTATTTAGTTTTGAATCTCTATAAAATAGTTGCTCATTCCATACTATTATGATGTAAGCTAGAGAACATTCAAAATCAATAAAAAGTAAATAGTGACCTAGATTCCATTTTTAGCAAAGTGCCTAAAGTTTGTAATATGGTATTTATATAGCTATAAGATCATTTTGATCTAAATATTTGATATGATTAGCTAGAGATTGTACCATACAACTGTATATATATCACATGATAATTGAATACAAATTGTGTACATCATAATTATACATGATCTAACTTAGTCAAGTTTAAGTAGTTAACTTGTCAATATATATGTGTGTAACACTTGTGTGAACAAACCATAATTTAAATTTAAATTTAAACTTGTACAAACTTGCTAAATAAATAAAACCATGTAATAATTTGCACGATGTAAATAGATGTTTAACAAGTGTTTGAAAACCATAATAATGCACAATAACAAATCTATGAACAAACCATAAAACATGTGTGAATGTGATTTGTAAATCATAACAAGTGTACAAATATATTCCATAAAACATAAACATGTAATGTACATAAATCATAAGAAGTGTCTGGACAACATAATAATCTAATCTCAAAGAGAGGGAAATCTACTATGAATAGAATCATCAGATCTATGGTCCAATCTCTCACTCAATCTCTCCCTCGATCTCTCCCTCGATCCATGGACTAATCCCTCTCCTGATCCAAGATGTGTGGATCCATGTCTCGATCCAAGCTCTTTGGATGCGTGTCCCGAGCCTTGTCCCAAAACCTACATGTGTTCAAGTACGTGCACATGAAATTATCTAAACTTACATATATATACATGTGTACAAACTTTCAACGTGTTCAAACTTACAAATCGAGTACAATTAAATTTTAAAAATTATATTTAAAATTATTTAAATGTACCTCAGGTATGTGTTGCATGGGACCACAATCATGTGTGGATCCATGTCCCGATCCAAGCTCTCTGGATGCGTGTCCTGAGCCTCGTCCCAAAACCTGCATGTGTTCAAGTTAGTGCACATGAAATTATCTAAACTTGTATGCACATGTACAAACTTTTAACGTGTTCAAACTTACAAATCGAGTACTATTAAATTTTAAATTATATATAAAATAATTTAAATGTACCTCAAGTATGTGTTGCATGGGACCACGATCATGTGTGGATCCATGTCCCGGTCCAAGCTCTCTGGATGCGTGTCCTGAGCCTCATCCCAAAACCTGCATGTGTTCAAGTACGTGCACATGAAATTATCGAAACTTGTATGTACATACATACAAACTTTCAACGTGTTCAAACTTACAAATCGAGTACAATTAAATTTTAAATTATATAAAATAATTTAAATGTACCTCAGGTATGTGCTGCATGGGACCATGATCATGTGTGGATCCATGTCCCAATCCAAGCTCTCTGGATGCGTGTCCTGAGCCCTGCATGTGTTCAAGTACATGCACACATGTATGAACTTTTAAAATTTAATTTAATTTAAGTGTGTGTACATGTACAACTTATATATATATATATATATATATATATATGTAAAAAAATTGTATAAATGTACCTCATTTGTGTGTTGTATGGGATCGCCATCATGTGCCAAATTTCCAAACTCTGACAAATCACCATACTGCTTAAAAAGTTTCACTTGTACGTGTCAATTTCAATCAAGAGTTAAACATGTTAAACATGTATCGTACGTATTTTTTTAGAACATAATTAAATGTATATATATACTGTAAATTATTCAAGTACCTGACATGCCTGATTGAGGGCTCTACCAATGTCACTAAGCTCATTAGAATGCAAGGACATCGCAGGGGGATTTGTAGCATGTATAGTATCAGTGCCAAAAAGAAGTTGAGTATATGCACCGTGGACAACATCAGCTGTCGTAGTAAGCTGAGCAACGTGATCTGTAACATCTTGACGACCTGGACAAGCTAAAGGATCGATAGGCTACTCTAGAATATCCCCTGGAGTTGCCACCCCATGGCTCGAATGTGTACCAGGATATCGCTCTCTAATAAATTCCTGTACACGGTTGAGAGAGATCCCATGGTCCTCGCTGATGACCCGATATGCTGCTAGTAAATCTAAAACTAAGACTCTACACACATTACGCAAAGTCGTGTGGTTCATATGCTCGATATCTAAAGGAGTAGGTAGATCGGCACAAATAAATGGATCATAAGATGCTGATGTAGCCTCTGTGGGAGGAAGGCTGATCCACGAGCGTAATAAGTATCTACCAACTCGATCAGATGAAATATGATCAATCTGAGTTGTAATAGAGGCAATGTTATCAATAATTTGGGATCGAGTAGAGCATGCTGCTGACTCCCTTGTTGCTGCCAATTCCACACGTTTTGGTAAAACCAAAAGGTTCGGGCCAGCTAATGCCCTCTTATCCACAGGCGGTGGCAAATCTGGACGTCTAAATTGTGGTTTGTCATAAAAATGGCCTTTACCTTGGACAACATGCTCAGGATGAGATGTGTAGTCCACATCTATCTGTAAATGAAATTCTGCATATAAGTGTTTCACAAAATATCTTGGCAGCTCATCATTGTGAGGCCATCTATGATACGCTGCCAACCATCTAAGGTATATGAATGGCACAACAAGAGTATCTACACACCTCGTAACCACATATCCTCTAATTCTATTTTGTCCTCTATAATGAGGGAACATGGTTAACACATTTTCAGCTGAAACTGATTTGGCAACTTCTCTATAATTCATTGTGCCAGTAACACTCCTAGCAAGAGACAAATAAAATTGCTCAATGTTGATCTCATCATAAAGGTTGAATTAATGAATCGTCCCAATCATTCGATGAATCTCATCTCTAATAGTGACTAATCTATCTCGATTAGCCAAATTGGGGGAGTTGTGAATTGTTTGCTCTAAACATTTTAGAGCATTGTTTAATCTAACAATACTATCCCAATATAAATTTGATCTATTTTGAGCCTCTTCACTAGAACGAAGGGAATGGTGAGATCCCTCATCGGCCATGATATATGTATCTATGTAAATGTTTAAATCTAGAGATCTGCATATCATTAAAATAAAATATACATGAACAACACATGTAAAAGATCTAGATAGGGAAAGAAAATTATAAATTTCTACCATCAATTCATTCTAGAGATAAAAAACATAAAATTAACTATTAATTATATTCAAGAATCTCACAATAGCAATCAAGTAAATGTATATATATATACATGTATGTGTATGTGTATGTGTGCATGTGTGTATGTATGTATGTGTATGTGTGTATGTATATATGTACGTACATGTATATGTGTATATGTGCATGTACGCATGTGTGTATATGTGTATGTGTGTATGTAAACATATATGCATGTATAATTTGCATATATACATGTGTATGTGTGTATGCATGTACAAGTACATATACATACATATGTATGTACACATATATACATACATACACACATACACATATATATGAAAATTATACACATATATGTATACATACACACACACATATACACACATGCGTATATGCACATATACACATATACATGTACATATATATACATACACACATACACATACATACATACACACATGCACATGTATGTACATATATATATATATATGCATACATGTACATGCATACACACATACACATGTACATACACACACACATATATATATATATATGTATACATATACATGTAATGTGTAGATATATACATACACACATACAATTAAATATACACACATGTACATATATATGCATGTACATACATACATGTACACACATATGTATGCATATGTAATATATGCATATATGTATACATGCATACATACATATGTATATAATACAAACATACATCTATTGTACATGTGTACACACACATATACATGTACACACATACGTGCACATGTACGTGCATATATGTACATGTACATGTACACACATACACATATATGTATACATACGCATGTACGTGCATGGACGATGAATTTGAAATTTGGGGTTTATAAATAATTTTCAATCCTTTGTTTACATTAAAGGCTTTGAGAGAATCACATAAGGTAGTGCTAAACATATATGTTCATGAAGACCAAGTACAGGAATCACACAAGTGAGTACTATAATAGATGCTTGACCTATGAGAATTTGACCTTAGTGATATAGCAACTTCTTTAAAGATATTTTTAATATTGTCACCCTTACAGGCATTCATATATCAAGATTCAAGGCAAAGTTTCAAGAGCTTGCATTCTATTGAGTCGATGATTTGAGTTATACATCATTTCCACACTCATGATAAATTCCACACTTGAAGTTGGACCCAAGGGGCTATAGGTTGATCTATGGTAAATTCTAGATATATTCTAACATAAGTGTATTCATTAATAAAAGACCATTAATTTTGTGTACCTAAATGACTAGATTCTACACAACATCAATAGTAATTCTTCATTGTTATTCTCAAAGTTTAAGTACCTTGATCCATGGCATTTAATTCCTAGAATAATAATTTAGTTTATCGACCTAACTAATAAATTTAAATCTAGGTTAATTGTGTATTATTTTCTATTTATTTAATTAGCTTAGATTTATGTAAAGAATATATTATTCCCTTACATTTTGGGTCTCCATGTTTTCTCTTACACTCATTAAAGGTTTATTGTTATTTACAATTAGGTTATAGATTTGTAATATCTAATTATTTTTCATATTTTTATATCTTATTAATGTTTAGATCTCATTTAATTGTGCTTTATTGCCTATACCCTTTCCTTAGGTTTTTGTGATACATTGTGTAATAATATTTCACCCACCCTAACCAACCCCTATTTTCTCTAAGGTTGTGGGTAACTAAGAGCATTGTAGAAGGCATACATAAAGGAAGAACTTGAAAATACAAAAAAAGCATAAAAAATTGTAGGAATGTTGTTAATACGATATGCCACTTGACTCAATGTTGGTAGGGAAACAAATAGACTACAGATGATCGTCGTATGGGACTCTTGAATCAGTTGTATGCAAGGAAAAGAAAAGAGTTGAAAGAAAAAGCAAAATTGAAGGTAAGAATTGTTGGTACTTCTGCCACTGCACTGTTGAATATGTTTATATTCTCTGTTGGCATGTGAACACTTTGAGTGATAATTTGACTGCCAGACCTTTTTTTTATTTTGAGTATTTTGGTAAATTTATTGTTGGTGATTCTTCTGATCCACAATGATTGATACCAAAACCCACTTCAGTTCAGTTGTGCGTACTGTACCATTTCTAGGCCTACAACCTAGAGGTTACCATTTTCGGGCTTCAAACATCTAGAGTTGAAGTCCAAAGTGTATATTTTGTTTTTCCTACGACCCATTTACTTAGGGTCCTATATGATTGTCCCTATTTGACCCATTTTTGTCCTTCAATACAGAGAAGGAAACAACAATGCGTGATTTCAAAAATGTCAACTGTGATTAATGTAACCGATATGGAGAGGAATAGAATGATGTACAATTTTTAAACAAAATCTCTTTAGAGGCTTTGTTGTAAAAGGTTTGTGATAGTGAATAATAGTTACAAGGATACACAAAATAGCAATTCCATATTCCTACGTGATGGCAGCTTGTACCTACCATGCCGGTTCTGATTTCAAAAGCCTCAACTGTTTGTGTAGTGAAATCAGTAGTATTTCAGTCCAAACAGCAAAGGCTTCGGTTAGAAACGGTGGATAAGATGTGGGGTTTCAAAATCCCTTATATACCTCTCAAAGATATATGCATATTGACTAATTTTATCTGAGGCAACAATTTAATTTTACAATGATAAAACAATTTCAAGTAAGTTTCAAGGCATTTATTTGTGAGAGATATTAGGTTATAGTCTTGAACCTTTGTCATTGTTTTCAGATTCCACATCAAACACCAATTTAAAATTCTTTGAAACTGATTTTATTTCACCATTTTTCTTCAAACCCTAAACGAAAACAACAAATTTCTCATTCCTTTAATGAAAACAACTCATAACCTCAAATTCAAAATTTACTACAATAACAGAACTTGCTAAAATCGAAACCCTTCACTATGCTTTGGAAATCCCCAAATTCAAAACGTTTTCCAAATAATCCTGGTTTGAACCCATTTTGTAAAGTAGTTACAGAGGAGAACCTGGGAGGCGTCGCCAACGCAACGGAGCTGAAGTGGGTCACTGTCCAAACTTTGTACACAACAGATGCATTCGACCGACCCTGTTTCAATAGAACAACATTCGACTGAACGTGCCCAAATGAATGTGGGTCTTCTTTTTTTTTTGTTTTTATTTTTCGTGTTTCGACCGAAAGTCTTTCGGGCGAATATGTTTTGATTGAAACCCTTTCGCTCGAAAGGGGGGTGCCACATAGGCACCACATCATCGACACTTTGTTTCGGCCAAAACCTATTCGACCGAACCGTATTCGACTGAAATTTATTCGGCCGGAATTATTTGCTAGGCCAAAAGTGTGACACACTATTGTGCTTTTACCCTTACAAAACTTGCAATGAGTAAATATTGAGACATAAATAACTTTCAAATGGAGCATCTAAAGGGGGGAGTTGAAATCATAGTACAACAAATAAACAAATTCAATGAGATCATTGGAAATGGTTTCATTGTACAGTGAACAACTAGTGTCATGTCCCTTTTTAAAAAAGTTCCTATGATACTCTCTAAGCCTATAATCTATTTTTTGTAGGCTTAGAGAAATGAATTTTGTTGGCGTAAGAACTAACACCTCTGGAGTGTAAGTTTGTACGGACAACTATGCACACTACGTAATGAGTGCTCTTCAAATTAGGAGGGGAAGCTCCCTCGTTGTGCTAGAATGCATGGAATGGAAAAGTAAACTAGTATCGTATCTTTTTGTTCTCAGCTGGTAGAGGCACAAGGTTAAGAAAACCTAGAACATTGCAACTAAGTATTTTCTGGTTTCGTAGATCATCTAACTACAACTAAGCTATCTTCTTTAAATCTATCTAGTTTCCTCAAGAAACAGAGCATGAGGAAATGGAGCGGGAATGTATTATACAATAAACTTCAGGTGCGGGCTCACAACATGAAGGCAAGGGAGGCGCAACTATTTGCTTATCCAAGAAGAAGCTTATTAAAACAAACGAATATACGGTAAACCTGGTACAACTTCACAACATGAAGGCAAGGTAGGTGCAACTATCTGCTTGGTTGAATGAGTTTACTATCACACACATCAAACAATAAGCTTTGAGTACAGGTTCACAACATGAAGGCAAGGTAGGCACAACTATTTGCTCTTCTGAATAGGCTCATGATAAACAAAACACAAGGTAAGCAACTGGGACAATATATTGTATAAACGAAACACGCATGCAATAACGATCAAACCAACAACCCCATTTAACTAAGATTGAATAAACACCATGATAATAACATGAAGGCAAGGTAGGCGCAACTATTTATCATAACAACAATCACTCTTGAACATATACAATAATAGCAATACTACAGGCAAGGTAGGTGCAACATGTATGCTATCAAGCAAAAGTTAAATTACAAATGAGCTTAAAGCTCTTATTTATAGACTTCAAGGTGTAGGAAACCCTAAAATCACCTTGAGTCAACTACAGTCTTGCAAGACATGCAAGATCTTATTCCTAAACCCTAATTGAATGAAACTATACAGTTAACTGAAACATCTAATCTAAATGGACAAGGTGCAACATGCACGTCCTTGTTAAAAACAAGTCAACTGGAATGCTATCATCAGTTAACTGAAAGATCTAATCTAAACTCCAAGTGTTTGTAGATGTTTCCAAGAAAGACATGGCATGCAATGTGTAACAACAAGTTAACTCGGAAAGAGGCATTGAGTTTAACTCCTGTGTCTAATGTCTATCTTGAAAAAGGTGGGATGCTTTTAACTGAAGTCTATTGGCCTTGTTCTCGGGCAATTAACCCCTCCATGAGGTTGTTGACTGCATCATTATCCAATGGTTGTCACATGTTTCAACTGTCAATTCACTACTTGTCAGCAACTCAAGCAAACCTGGAAATCTCTGCATACTTAAATTGGCACTTCACTGACTGATAACCCTGGCGGCTTTGTAATTGAAGTGATGGCCACTGTTTCTTCTACAACTTGATGCTTCTCACATTTTTCACGCTTTGACACTTATCCAATTCAGCATTGGATGCTTGCTCGTTCTTATTCATGGAAATGACCAAGCCATCTAGATGTTGAGGTATACCCAGACTTCGCTCGATATCAAGGGGTTTGAGACTGCATATGACACGCCCATCTATTGACCATATCTCTCATGTAGCAGAATTGTAATGCTTGATGCAAGATATTACAAACTCCATGCAATGCACTGAGATAGGTATGGAAGCAGCCTCAAGTAACCCGGATTGCTGTATGTTCCTGATAACCGAATCTCTGATCTTGAGTGGATCCAAAACTACCTCCGACAACACCTTATGTAGATCTGTATCAACTATTCCGATGAAGTCATGGGTTAAGACCGATTTGGTCTTGAATTCGAGTTGTGTGAACTGTATTCTGAAAAACTTGCCTATTGACTGTGAACACGGCCATATTTCTACAACTTTTTTGGAAAGCCAAAAATAGCCTGTTGAGGCTAAAAATAGCTTGTCGGATGAGAATTTTTACCGAAAAATTTGAGATATGGGTTTTGTCTAGAAAGTGATTCTAAGACAACCCAGAACATCAGAAATGTAAAAAAATTGCCCTTTACTCAGCCATGCAAAAGAATTTCGGTTGAGAAAATTAAAGCTTCAAAAACAGATGTTCTGGAACAAATTTTCCTGAAAAATTCTGGCACATGGGTTTTGCTGAGAAAGCTCTTCTGAATCAACCTAGATACTTTGTTTTGCCAAAATTTGCCAACACTTCGAACATGCAAGAGAATTTAAGATGAGAAGATGGAAGAAATATAGAAGAGAAAAATACCTTTTTTATTATTTTAATTGTTTTTATGCCTTCTTTCAAAATCGCCACTCTGTCTTTGAATCTAATGTTGAATCTGGACTTGTACCTGCAAAAGAATATTACCTATAGCCTTCGAACTTGATTATCTAATGAAAATTCACTAATCTCTTTGAGGAAATTCGAACTTTCAAAGCTGTGTGAATGAGAAAAGATGCCATGCTTGGTTAAATAGATAAATTTGCACCATCATGCATGCATGCTGAAACCCTAATTGTGAAGAAGGAATTCGATTGGCCTCTTACCCGCTAAACTGCCACTGTCTCTGAGTCTTAGACTAAAAATAATATTTTAATTTCAAAACATGCAAAGAACTAAAAGTGGCGCCAATATTTATCTTTGAAGAAATTCGTCACTTTTTAATGCTCTACATGCAAAATATTTTTTTTTATCATTTTGCTAAAAATAGCCTCTTGCTGTGCTCAACACACTTCACTGATTCTAAAAAGCCAAATTTTGATCTTTTAGGCGTCCATCTACAAGAATTATGAGATTTTTGAGAATCTCCTATTTTATAGCTGACTGCAAAGTTACAACTGACCATGTTTAGCTCTGATTTCTGGATGATTGAATGATCCTGCGACCGTGCTGAGATATCCACTGCGAAGCTTGCATGACAAGGATGAAATTTCTATTGGGAGCAACAATTGCTAAAATCATTTTCTGACACCTTAGAAAATTAGGTGCCTTTGATTAAATTGATGCACTGATTCCAGACAACCATTTCTCTGTTTTGCCTTCTGATGCTTCAAATTGCCACTGACGGTGAATGATGAACCCTACTGACTGGATAGTTGATTCACTACATGATTGGAAGTACTCTACATCCAATGACTGTATGTAAGGGATGTGCAAACTATATTAGGAACCTCAAAAAGATGAGCGCCCCTGGCCAGTGAAGATGCAAACACCATTCTGACAAAAGTATCACTTTCATCTGAACACCATACTTTGACCCTTGATACCGGGAGCTGGAATGCTCTGATTCACGTGTCGTTTGTCTCTCTGTATAGTTTGGTCAACTTGCAAGAGATTTTCTTGGATACAATGAAGCCAAAAAACTGCTTCTAAGGCCCTTAAAAGAGAATTGCCTTTTTCAAGGAAAATTCTAGCCTTATACTTAGTCATTTTTTGAACTGCCTTCAATCACCTTTACTTTCCAGCATCATCACCTTGACCTCGCATGTACGAGCGTTCACCAAATCCTGGAGGCTGTCGGTTGGATTCGTTGGATAGCTGGAGTAATTGCACACAAGTCTTGTGAAGACTGCAATTGGAAATAACCCCATCTGGCAGGCCTAAAGGCTGGGCGCCCCTAGCCTATAAATATGTAGCTTTGTGTAGCTATGCTTCACCATCCTCTATTTTACATGCTCGGTAGAACTTCTGTCATGATCACTCAAAAAACTGGATTGTCTTGTGAACGGGTGCACTGCGGAGCTGGACTGAACTGGCAAAGATCTCAGGAAGACCCTATCTGCAAACTCATCCATCTGACAAGTCATATTGAAGGGCGCCCCTGGGCTATAGGGGCACTCAAACCATCTACTGGCAATCTCTACTCACATGTATCTCGCCTGCAGTTTCCACTTCTAATGCTGATAACCGGAGTTCTATACTGGATACGCTTCCGATTGATAGCTCGCTGAAAATCTAGACTGATTCTACAAAGGTTGAATCCAGCAACAAACACATGCATCCAGATCTGGGCCTTAAAAAAAAAGGGCGCCCCTGGGCTACAGGGGCATAGATCTGCATTTCTGGGCTATCTCCATGATGTGTACATCTTTTGTAGCCTCTGCTTTCGCCTTCGTTTGCTAAAGTTCTGCAACTCTGATGATCTCGCTCCATAGTTAGTCAAAAAGCTGACTGAAAACTGAACACAATGAATGTATTCTCCATCAAAAACAATCAAATCTTGACCTTCAAATGGAAGGGCGCCCCTGGGCTACAGGGGAGCGGATTTGCTCTGAATTCATTGATTTTCACCATTTTATGCTTTGTAAACACTGTATCTATCATTGCAGTTGACCATGTTGAAGTGTTGTGACTGCCAAGGTGTGTGTATGACTATACTTCATCATTTTCACATGTACGAACATTGTAAAGTTGATTTGCACGTTGATTGCGCAAGTGTCTACTACGTCACATAGTGAAAAAGTGATTCTAGACTTAGAATATTTTAGCACTTTTTGCCAATCTGAAAATCCCCTCCATCAAAAAGCATCTTTCTCAGCATCTTTCACCATAGAACATTCTGTTTTGAGTTTCAGGCTTAGATTTTGATACTTGGTACTGGCCAACTGCCATTGACGACCTCAGAGGTCCTAGCTTTTCTCCTGAAAAAGTGAAAACTACCCACCAGCCTTAAACTGACTTCATCATTATGATCGTGATGTGAAATAAGCCAATCAAAATTAATTTCAGCCAATTCTGACAAGTTCCTATTTTTAGGGTTTTGAGCTAAAAATAGATTTTAGAAACCCTAATTTTCAAAATTTGTCAGTATCTTCCTGGCATCACACTGACTAAAAACCCATACTTTATTTGCCCAAAAACTAAGTTTTGACCCCACTTTTACAAGGTTTAGACCATTTTAAGCAAAATGCCTTAATGAAGCAAAAAATTTGGTTTGGGTACAACAAATTTATAACCTTTAAGTGTGTTATGATTTTTTATATCTTCAAAACGTGACTACTTAAAGTTTTTTCATAAAGTGCGCACTTGGAGTGGGAGTTTCTTGTAATAGAAACTATTTTATTTAATCCCATGTGTGGCATGGGAAGAGGCATTTGAAATTTTAAGAAAGAAAATATTTTTGGAGAGAAATTTGTGCACGCAAAAATACTATATAAGCAAGGTCTTTTGCCAAAGGATGTATGCTTGTTTTATCAATTTATTCCCTTAAATAAATTGGACATATGGTTCATCTATCACTTAGATTAGAAGATAAGAAACCCTTGATTTTCATTATTGAATTAATGGATGAAAACTCTTGATTCAAATTTGGGTGATCTCATCTAGAGTTTGTAGTTGAGATTCATCATGGTAGACAACTAAGGATTCAAGGCTGAGTGGTGAAGGATTCAAGTGTCACTTGCAGAGGACCTAGTTGTGAATTTGTTGCTAAGTTGGGTGATCATTTTGGAGTTATAATTGCTATTTTTTGGTGGCTACATCAATGTTATTTCCTTATATTTGATGGGTTGTGTGTTGGGTGCCATATATAATAATTTAATTGCATGTTTGCGACTATAATTGATTTGTATTTGTAGTTTTGAAAATATCTATAATTCTTGAAATAGAAATGAATAATAGATTGTGATTGGGCTATTATGTTAATAGTCCACAAGTTTTTGTATTTAATTAATACAAATATATTTGATTTTATAGTAGTATAACCCTAATTTGTGATAAAAGAACTCAATTACTAAGTATTGAAAGTTGTGAGGTGGGAAATTGAATTAGACATTACTCAATGTTCCAATTGGGTATATTGCAACTAGCCTAGCCACACCTTTGTTCAAAAGTGGAGATCTAAACAACCCCTCAAACTATCCAACTATCATGATTAATCCTCGGTTTGTAAATATTTTTGGGAGTATAATAGAATGCAAGATTAACAACCAGGTAGAGAATTAAGGAAAGATAGCAAAGAGACAAGTAGGTTTTAGACCTAAACACTTAACTATTGATCATTGTGTCATGCTTAGAAACTCAGTTAAAAAGGTTTGAGACAAAAATGAAGATGTGTATTGTTATTTTGTGGACTTTAAGAAGGTATTTGAAATAGTTTTAAAAGTAAATTATGGAAAAAAATGGGGGAGATAGGAGTGTTGACACATTACAAGGCAATAATTCATAGATTATATGAGCAATATCAAGGCTAAAATCAAAATTTAAGCAAGTTTTTCTAAGGTTTTTGGGAGTGATATAGGAATTACATAGGGCTACCCTCTATCTTCGACTCTTAAACAAATCTAGGTCTAAGGGGCCCACTCGACCTTGTGATGAAAGTCTTATTTTATGCCAATGAACCAATTCTAATGAAAAATACAACCCAAGGTTTGAGAAACCACTCATGGGCTTTAGAGGTCTCTTGTAAAGATGCAAAGGATGTAGGTGAATATTGACAAAACCAAATTTATGAATTTCTCTATGAAAAGGATGAAGAAACATCTTGAATTTTAGTTTGAAGGAGAGTTTCTTCATGTGGTGTTAGAATATAGGTATCTTAGCCTCAAATTTCGCATTAGATTTATATATAAACATATGTAGGACAAAAAGGATGCAAGGAGGATAGATATATCTTTATATGCTTCAAGATAGGTGCAAGAATGTTGAGCTGTGGGATTAAAAGACCACCAAGGTCCAATTTGGTTTACTTGTCTCATTGGCTGTGTTACGTGGCTATAAGGTACATGTTAGTGTAGTGTTGTGTTTTAAATGGAGAGGAAAAAAGGATTAAAAAACATATAGTCACTAATAATTTCATAGTTAATTCTTCAATTCCCTATGAAACTATCCTTATATAGATATAAACTCTCCCTTTAGAAGCAATTGATATCACTAGTTTACTATGTTACTTGAAAAATGTACAAAACACAAAGATTGACACATGACACAAGGTTGGAAGAGATGAGTTGTATGCAAAGGAAGAAATACATGGATGAAACATAATAAAAAATGAATGAATGGATGAAATATCAACTTAAATGAATGTCCAAGCTTAAATAAAGACAAAAAAAACTATGTGTGAAAAGTTTAGAGGAGTGATGTGGAGGAAGAAAACAAGTTGAAAGCAACAATATTATACTATAATGTGTAACTTGTCTTACAAGCATTGTAAAAAGTTTATATAATGGTTGAAATCAAATGGAGATAACATATCTTTATTGCTCAACTAAGAACTAGCTCCCACAATCTTAGATGTGAGACAAATAAATGGATGACACACAATAAGAATGGAAGAATTTGCATTTGTTTGCACCACATGAATAATAGAAATAAAAGATCATTTCATTTCTAAATACCTAAGATACAAGGAAAGCCAAACTGACTTTAAAGATATATAAAAAAATTTAACTCTATAATAATAAAAAAAAACCTATAGATCTTTGAATGGTTTTAATGACAAGTATAATTGACGATCCCATAAACCATTCTATGAAGAATGCCATTTCATAAGTCGATGGATTATCAAATCCTTGTTTATACCCTACTATGAAAGCATTTTTCATATCAATCTACTCGTATCATACCTAATTCGTAAGGTAGACTAAATGTTCAATGGAAAACTTGGACCAGTGATGATAGAGCCCCTACTTTTTCAAAGTCTTATTTGGACCCACATAAAGCACTGCTTTCGCAATTAGAATGAAATTTCTCCATAAACCCGTGGGAACAGGTGCATTCTTGAAACCCATTCTTGACCTGGGATTTTAAATAATTCGAGAGATCCAGACGCAGACGATTTTGCGAGGTGGTATGCGTGTTGTTTTTCTTTTCTGAATTGCAGGGCAGCCATGGCGACTTTGTTAGCAATCAGAATCAGTAGGGCATCCAGATTGAAGCCCCTGATGGCCAATGTATCAAGACCAAAGATACTGGTTGGCTTTTTTAAGATTTGTCTTCTTCTCTCCATTGTGTTTTTGGGATTAATGTCAGTATCAATGTTTTCGAATTTATATTGCAATCTATGCATTCCTTTGAACCATGCAGTTCGTTGATTTCCAGAACAGAAATCACCTTCTTTAACCACACGATACCTACTATGGTGTTTTTTATTTTTTCGAATGTTTTTGATGTGATCTCTCTACCGTACACTTTGTCTCCTGTTAGAAGAATACCCTTTTCAAAATAAGTGCATCTAACACAAGTGATATGTATTGCAGCTAACACAACCCATAGATTTTTTACCCTAAATTCTGTTGTTAATTGCAGTGATGACAGACTTAGGTTATAACTGGGACTGCTTCTTAGTTGATCATGCAGCAAACTATTTTTTTTTTCTTTTAATTTATTTTGAGTAATGAGGGCAAGGCTGTAACGAGTGCAATGATTATGACTATAGTTCAAATCCCACAAGATTGCTCTCTGGCTGATTATGTGGCCAGGTGATTAAGTGCTCGGGTGAATTCAGACAAAAGAGAAGCCCCTTGAACATGGTTTCTTGGTCGAATGATATCCTGCATTCCACAGTTCTCTACCTGATCATTGTAGACAGGTAAATTGGAGCAGTATTTTAGGGTTCATTCCTTATGCTTTCGGACCTAGGAAATCTATCCAATGATGGGGCTGCAGAAATATACTTCTTGTGGATTAGAGAAAACAACTTTTAGAGCCAAACTACTCATTTCCACTGTAATGTTGAAAATCCTGAAAATGCTGTGACACATCAATTTAAACATGATTTGCATTCATGAGATCTGTTTTAAAGGGTGAACACTGATTACAGATGCAAAGATATCAGTTGTGTTTTTAGGATGGAGATTTTTGAAAAGAAATGTTTCATATATTACATCAGAGTGATTGAGTCAATTGGAATGTCTTTCCCCATAAATTACAGTGTTTATGCGGCCTTCTAAATGCCAAAATGGCACTATTAGTGCACTATCACAGTAAGTAGAATTTGTTAATTATAATATGGCTTGTTATATGCAATATCCCAAATGTAATATTTTATATTATTTGATTTACATATAATGATCAGCACAAAATCATTGATTATACAGCTCTGTTGGGGTTGAATTTATGTATTTGAGTGGCTAGATTCTGAAATAAATCTGCCAGGAAGTTGCCGAAAATCTCTTTGGAATATCATGAGACAATTGTTAGGTCCACCATTAAACCTTCAACTTGTTTAGACCTTTAAACATTTAAATGAACTGCAGCTTAAATTATGGCATACACAATTGGAAATACTAGGAGAATATGAAACGTTGCACTTGAATTCAAATATCCCTTGAAACCTTTCTGATATTTATCAATTTTCTGGAATATATCTCTCTTTTTATTTGCAGCAAAATATATATCATGCTAGGTAAGGATTCGGCAGGCTTAACCCCAACTTGACATCGTACAGCAGCTACAAACCTCAATATGCTGCGATCACTTTTAAATCATGTATTGGTAGCAAACAAAAATAAACTGCCTTTCTTTCAAAGTTTATCAAACCCTTTCAAGGCTGTGATTAGTCTTCATGTGGTACGCCAAGCTATTATAGTTGCTATTAAAATATCAAAGGCAGGGAGATATCATAAAATATGCCAACAACAAAATGCTATCTCAGTATTTGTTAGAGTTTGTCCCCTAAACAACAGCAGTGCCAATTAATTTAATGCCTTAAAGACCTCAGCAGATTGGAATAGGTACAGCAGTCGTAGGATATGAAATGGCCGGGTAAAAAGGTAACAAAAAGTATATTAAATTGGCTGCAGCTCTGTTTTGACCAAATACCCTTCTTCTATATTGTATGGTAGAAATTAACAAACAACAAGAAGGATAAATAAGAATCTGATTTGATTACTAAAGCTGCAATTCATATTTCTAAAGACAAGGCAGTATCTACTATATCATTCTAATCTGCACAATGGTGATCTCTGTGTGAAACCATTTGTGGGTTTTCGTCCTTCAATTCCAGATCTAGAGGGTTTTCATCCTTCAATTCCAGATCTACAGGATTTTCAACATTTCCTCCTTAGGTTAATTGAACTAAAGTCCAATGCTTCAACAAGGAGTAGAAATCAGAAAATAGAATGGTTTATCAATATCCCTCCTTCTCCTCGCTTGGCCTCTCTTAATAGAATTTTCTTCCAAAAGATTGAACTCTTCAAATTTCCTTAATAACCCTTGATTGATATTTGAGAGGAATTATTTGAAATAAACTTTAATTATAAGAGACCTTATTTTATAGTCTCACTTTACTTGGAGCTCTCTTTATTATAATTTTAATCCCATTTCCTTAGTGCAAAATTCGCAAAACCTATGGAAAATGTATGATGGGCGTATTGGGTTTCAACTTGGCTTAATTTTGAAAAAAGGGACATTATATTATATGGGAATTTGCAGGCAGGTTTTGATCATGTTTGGGTTTTGGTGATTTTATTGACTGGTTGTGTAAACTATTTATGAAATAAAAAAATATTTTAGCTATTGCTAGACTACTGCAGTCTTATTTCCTGTCGGTGGCACTTTGAAATAAAAATGTTTTTTTTTTGCTTTATATTATTTCCTACTGATTGCATTGAAATGGTTTAACTGCAGTCAACGCTTCTAGTAGCAGGACATGAACAGGTTCGAAGTATTACTTCCTATGCGATATTGGGTAGGAGTGTGCATGCTTTCCTTACTTCATTAATATGATTGAGCTAAATTTTCATGATTTGTATTGATAATACATTTACTAATTTTATTTTGGTGCTATCCAGATGGTCTTGCTAGTAGAAAAGATATCAGGTAGGCAAGCAAATGTTATAAAGGCTAATATTCATATATACATGCACTCTGAAAGTAACATAGAATTTGGGCAACATGATCATTATTAATGTGCAACATTCCAGATAATAATCTTTACTAGTCCGCTTGTGGTAGGTTCTGGCTTGCCAAAGCCAAGTATAAAATGGAAGCTTAAGGTCTAGCAATCTATGTTTGTTATGTCACTTAGTCAAATATTCTTAATAAATCAACTAGCTATGTATTTCATCTTGCAATGCAAGCAATGTTTCTAATTTTGCATTCTTAATTGGAAATTGCAGGGTATCATATAATGGCCTTTATAAAAGTTTTCCATATCAAGCATGGACTAGGTCATTTGCATCAGATAAAGGTAAGACATACTATAATATTTTGTAATGCTTCTCCTTTCTTACTTTCCTGATTCATCAGCTTGCAGTTATTTGCATGAAATTTCCTCTTGTTGCTAAGCCAAAGCAAATCCACTTTATATTGAAGGTGAACTTGTTGAGGCCGTTGTGCCATTCATGGGTGAATCAGTCAGTGATGGGACTCTTGCAACTTTTCTCAAGAGTATGCCATCTTAACTAAGATTTTTCTTTTCTCTGTCATTACCTAATTTTAACTCAATAAGTGATTTCTTATCCCGGTGGAATTGAGTTACCATGTTTTATTTGGTAACATCCTGGTTGATTTGAGTTACCCTGTTTTATGTACAATAGAACCAGGAGATAGAGTTGAGATGGATGAGGCCATAGCTCAAGTTGAGACTGACAAGGCATGTTAATTATTTTTTTTGTTTTGTTTTGAATCTTTTTATGAAAAACAGTTTGGGATTCAGCTAGAACCACCATGGAAGTTTTCACATGGCATAAAACTCGTTAAATAACAACATTATAGAATTTGTTGTTCCATGGCAGGTGACTGTTGATGTTAATAGCCCTCAAGCAGGTTACATTGAAAAGGTATGTTTTAGATCAACCCTTTTAAAATATCTGACAGTTTAGTAGTAAATGTTACATCGTTATGCTTTACATTGAAAAATGAGTCATATGCCTTAGGTATTACAATTTTACTGTTTGGCAGTTTTTAGCCAAGGAGGGGGATACAGTCGTACCAGGAACAAAGGTGGCTGTTATTTCGATTTCAGCAGGTGGAGCAATGCCTGTAGGAGAGAAGAAAAAGTCATCACCACAGCCTTCTCAGGATTTACCAGCGGCAGATGTTAAAAAAGCTAAGCCTCCACCTGCAGCACCTGCAGAAGAAGCCCCAAAAGACAAAGTGGCTACTCCTGCAGCCCCACCTCCTAAGGCTTCTTCTTTGGAACTGCAACTTCCTCCAAAGGACAGGGAAAGAAGGGTAAGTGTTTATACATTTTACATATCTAGCAGTATGCTTCAACTTACATAAAATATTCATTATGCTCAGCTTTAAACTGTAAAGATAGACTCATTTTGATTTTAATGCTTTTGATAAGTGCACTGGTGATGATTACTTGCAGGTGCCCATGACAAGGCTACGCAAACGGGTGGCTACACGTCTTAAAGATTCACAGAACACATTTGCTTTGCTAACTACTTTTAATGAAGTTGACATGTATGTGGAAATCACCCAAATCATCTCCAGAATATTGTGGCATTTTAGGATTCTGATAATAATTTTCTTTCTTCTAATTGTCTACTTTCTTTCTTCAATTCTGTTTATTGAACCACAAAGAGTTATATCATACATAATAGTGTCTATAGGACGTTTAAACGTTGAGTTATATAATTATATTTACTTTTTGACAATGAATTGTATGCTTTTTTAATCATTTTCAGTTTTCTGTTATTGTTGAAGATGCAGTCTATATCTTAATCCTCAGCATATCTCATTTGATTAAAGTGATTTTTCTCGTTTCTTCTTTATATGCAACTTTTTTACAGGGCTATCAAATAGGTTTGTAAGATTGTATAAGTTCATTCTAGTCCTTAATTACAATGATTAAGAGCAATGATTAATTACAATCTCAGAGATCAAAAAGAAAATGTTACAACAATACTGCTATGTTACCAAATTGACTAGATATAGCTCCGTATCCAGGTACGAGTGATACCAGAGTTGGGTACTGCTATGAATTGCATGTGGAATCGGGGAAGGTTTTGGATTTTTTTAGGTGGTGATTTAACCTGAATCTAAGTTGAATCTAGGTTAGTTTCAGCAGATTTTTGAATGATTTTTTTTATTTTGTGACAAAGAAAACCCTAAATGTCCATAAACAACTACATTATTTTGCTTTTCATATGATTGAAAAACACTTGCAAGAAAAATGCTCGCTATTTGCCTAGGATTGAACTTAGGGCTAACACATTTATATATCATGCTAAATTCAATGTTAAATACCTATTGGGGTTAATTACAGTCCCTAGTTTGACGTTCCTCCTTGGAAACAATGATGCTAGAGACCTGAAACTTCGACTTTTATAAATATGGCATCTCAAATTTCTTCTTCCATTCAACGCCTCTGGTCATTCATTAGTTTGATCCAAATCAAAGTAGATTTGTGTTGTTACTCCCCCAATCCTAATCTCTTGTACTTCCTACTCTTTGTCTCTCCCCTCTGTTCCCAGGTGCCTACCTACAATAGATTTTTTTTATATTAATGCTCAAGTAGCAATGCCAATTCTAGCATCTCTGCCCGTGCCACAAATTCTGTTTTTAATATTCTAATTATGGTTATATTTATATACCGTTTTAATATTTATAAACTGTTTTTAAATTTTTTACATTTATATATTGTTTTCTAAATATTAATATAGAAATAATAGTCTAGTATAAATTTATATATTTATATTCTTACAAATCTACAAATGATTTATTATTAAAGTTTATCATAATGTAAATTTAATAATATGAATCTACGATTTTAAAATTAAATATTTTAAATTGTAAATAACTTCCAAATATTGTTATACTTTTCGAACAATCTAAATAATAAAATTGTTTCAATTTCTGAATATCTATCATGATATTTAAGTTGTATGACTTGATATTCAATTAGTATATTGTATTTTAAATTTGTACTATTTATGGTAGTTTTGTTTAACATATGCTTGATTTATGATATTCTGAGCTTAATTCATATTTTTAGGCTACAAATATGTATATATTTTTGATTTTTATATTTATTTGGTATGGTTGTACCCACCCCCAAACTCCCCAGAGAAAATTTTGCTATACCCGTGTTACCCATGTACCCAATTCGAATTCTGATTCAGTAACTTAGCAATACTGCTTTATATCTTGATCCTTAGCAATTTGCATTCGATTAAGATGAAATTTGAATTTTTTTCCCCTTTCCTCCGGATGCCCGTACAGGCCTGTGAAGTAAGCTTGTAAGATAGCACAAGTTCACTCCAGTCCTTGAAGATAAAAGTAATGATTAAGACTTAAGTACAATCTGGACCATCAGAAGAAAACCAAACAGTAAGATTGCTTCTTGACACTTAACCTTCTGTAGCCATTTTCATCAATGTGTTTTTCAATTAATAATTATATGTTTGATGTAAAGTAACTGTAATAGGTATTTAGCAACAGTGATGACATGATAGTTTCGCATCAGGGTTAATACATGCTCAACTTGGTTTGCATGCTCCATCTCCAATCCACACCTTACAACTGATGATAACATGTTTAGTGCAGCATAACATTTAAGTAACAAACAAATAAAATATTTATTTGATGTATAGGTACAGTTAACAGGTTTGAAAATGCAAATTCATAAGACAAAATTGAAAACTGTGTTGGTGTAATAACTAACACCTCTGGAGTATAAGTTGGTATAGACAACTATGCACACTACATAATGAGTGCTCTTCAAATTAGGAGGGGAAGCTCCCTCTTTTGCTGATATGCGTGAAAAAGTAAAGTATTCTAAATCCTATCTTTTTGTTCTCAACTGGAAGAGGCACAAGGTTAAGAAAACTTAGAACGTTGCAGCTAAGGATTTTCTGGTTTCGCAGATCATTAACTACAACTAAACTAACTACTTTAAATCTATCCAATTTCCTCAAGAAAACAGAGCATGAGGAAATGGAGCAGGAATGTGTTTACACGATAAACTTTAGGTGCGGATTCACAACATGAAGGCAAGGTGGACTCAACTATTTGCTTATCCGGGAAGAAGTCTATTAAAACAAACGAATATACGGTAAACTGGGTACAACTTCACAACATGAAGGTAAGGTGGGCTCAACTATCTGCTTGGTTGAATAAGTTTACTATTACACACATCAAACGATAAGCTTTGAGTATAGATTCGCAACGTGAAGGCAAGGTGGGCTCAACTATCTGCTCTTCTGAATAGGTTTATTATAAACAAAACAAAGGTAAGCAACTAGGACAACAAATTGTATTAGTGAAATACGCATACAACTAACGATCAAACTAGCAACCCCATTTAACTAAGATTGAACAAACACCATGATAATAACATGAATGCAAGGTAGGCTCATCTATTTATTATAATAGTAATCACTCATGAACAATAGCAATATTATAGGCAAGGTAGGCTCAACATATATTGCTACTGCGTGCAAAAGTTAATTACAAATGTGCTAAAAGCTCTTATTTATAGACATCAAAGGTGTAGGTAACCCTAAAATCACCTTGAGTCAACTACAGTCTTGCGATGCATGCAAGATTTTATTGCTAAACCCTAATAAAGGAAACTATACAGTTAATTGGAAAGCTACCATCAGTTAACTGAAAACATCTAATCTAAATGGACAATGTGCAAGCATGCACGTCCTTATTGAAAGCAAGTTAACTGGAATACTACCATTAGTTAACGTAAAATCCTAAAAGAAACTCCAAGTGAATGTAGATACTTCCAAGATAGACATGCGTGAGAAGTGAGATAGCGAGTTAACTCGGAAATAAGCGTCAAGTTAACTGCTTGCATGAAGTCTATCCTGAAAGGTGGGAATTGAAGTCTACTGGCCCTGATTTCGAGCAATCAACCCATCCACGAGGTTGTTGACTGCGTCACCTTCTGGGGAACTGAAGCTCCGACAAGGTATACCGTGCCTGTGCAGCATTCTTCTCCACCTGTGATCTGACACTGAAACTCGCCTTTACTCCTGGTTGCCTCATCAAACAATGCCAACATGATTGTAAGCTGATTCATCTTACAGCCAATGGTCTCACCATTGAAAATACCGTGAATGAGTCTTGGAGCTTTGACTGAACGTTAGCAAGCTTAACATAGTCACCACCCACATGCTGATACTGGCATGGTAGTTGAGACACGAAGGTTCTCACATAACGGAGTGCACTGGTGACGTGCTCTCTGCTCTCAGCCAACTTTGATGCTATTGTTTCTTCTATCTTTGCCTTGAAGATCAACTGTGTCCTCCAAGTGTAGACCTCCTTATCCTTTGCATCTGTGGCTGATTCATATGACATCCCCAAGTTAGCAATCAGGATCTCATCTCTGGGTCTACTAATAGCCAAGTCATGCTCCTCCTCTTGAAGTTGTAGACAGAGCTCGCGTGCATTGTACCGTAACTGGTATAACTTTGAAAGCACAAGGCGGCCTCTAGTAACAAACTCCTCCTCCCACTCATCTAACCGCTTGCCATATGCAACCAAGTGATCACGCTGACCTTGTTTTGCTGGTGGTTCTAACATCGGTGGAAGTGCGATGACAGTATTTCCTGTTCTGTGTACAAGGCTAGAAATGTATTGGCGAAGTTGCTATATTTCAGCCTTGAGGGCTGACTTATCTTCTCCGTCCTTCACCATTCTATCCCTTGCGCTATTTGTAGCAACTTTTAGGAGATCAATCTCCGTCTGGCGAGTACTTCTACCGAAGTTGACTATGATCACTTCGAAGTCTTGAGCTTCCATCTCGTTTAAACTCTTATCCTCTGGAGGTGCGACAGTCTCAATGATGATCTCCTTACCTGCATTCCTCTCAATGTGAACCTATTTCTTGATCCTCTTGTCAGGCGCATCTTGATAAGCATGATCGAAATTTGAATGATCAAGCACATAAGATGGCTGTCTCCTCTTTCTTCCTAGTTGAATCTCAAGCCAAGACGAATCCCGACTAGTCCCACTGGAATGATCTGTACTAGTCATGGGAGGCTCTGACGAAAGTGAATGCGTAGAGGTGTCACTGCGAGGTGGAGAGTCCAAGTCCAAATCAATATGAATTGGAACTGGAGGCTGCTCTGGTGTCGGTGACGGTATATGTGACTGAACCTCAGGCTGTGGTGAACTTTTAACTGCCTCTCTGACAGGCTCTACATGCGAATCAGCAATAAGTGCCTTTCCTTTTGAGTTATTAGGCACTAAATTCTTCTTAGGAGGGTTACTCCTCTTCTTCTGCTTGGGTTTAGATGAGGAAGGTAGTGAAACTCCTACTGGTGGCGGCTCTGCTCTAGGCATGGATACCCTCATGGTCCTCCTGCTTTCTAGATAAAGCATACTATTCTGAATGACTCTGCTCGACCTCTCCTTCACTGATGAGTATTCTTTGGTGTACCAATCAATTGTCGACAGTGGTTGCCCATCAATCTTTTCTTTGTAAAACTGAGGAAGTGCATCTCCCTCATCCTCTGACAAACCTTCCACCTCTTCTACCAAGAAGACAAATATCTGCGGAAGAGAGAACTTGCTACAGCTGCGTCTGCGTACCTCAAAGTCATCCTCGCAATTCACCCAGTAGTCCTCCATTGTAGGTTTGTGATAAGAGCGACTACCAAGGCATGTTGTGTAATGACCCCTAGGATCATATGTGTGTCTGTCAACCAGGTACTTGAGTTTGCAATTCTCTAACTCCTATCTTGCAACTTTAGCATCAACTATTGTCTTACACCAATATATTCCGAACTGCATTGGAAAGTTGGCAGTCTGTTTACGCTTGTGGCGCAAACGTTTGTGAACCTCATACAGCTGCCTCAGGGAACTCCATGAATACTGTCTTATTCGAAGGATAGCGTGGAAGCATAGCTGGATTTCCTATGTATCCATAGACACGAATGTAGGTGTATGTAGGGAACTGAATGAACCAGTTTGCCCAATCTTCTATTGCTGCTCTAGCAACTGCTGAGATATGAACGTGCAACTCCCGATCCAAGTTTCTCACTGTATATGTCAAGAAAGCCTCCTGCACACGTTTGAAATGTCTTTTAGCCTTCGTGAACTCGAGCTGATCATAGTAATGATAGACTTTTTGTGCACTGAGTATGCCTACCGTGTTCAACTCTCTAAACTGACCCTGATAGGCGATCGAGTACACGAGGTAGGAACACATATGAAACTGGTGCGCAACTAGGAAACCGGTGATTTGTTCGTGAATAGCATCGCTGATGAAGGATGCCCAATCATAATGCTCTTGCCCAGAGATGATTCGACCAATGATATAGTACATCCATGGGTGAAATTTATTGGCATCTGCATGACCTGAGACATGATTGAGAAGTGTTATTAGAATTGCATACTCATCTTTGTATTCACCACGACCTACATTGTTTGGCAATTTGGTCTTTTTCTGTTTCAACCACCTTTCTGTCATCTTACTTTGACACTTATCCAATTCAACATTAAATGCTTGCTCACTCTGACTCATAGAAATGACCAGACCATCTGGATGTTGAGGAATACCCAAACTTCTTTCGATATCTAGGGGATTGAGACTGCAAATAGCACGCCCATCTACTGACTGTATCTCCCATGCAACAAAATTGTAATGCTTAATACAAGACATTACGAATTCTATGCAATGAATTGAGAAAGGTATGGAAGCGGCCTCAAGTAACCCGGACTGCTGAATGTTCTGGATTATCGAATCTCTTATTTTGAGTGGATCTAAAACTGCTTCTGGAAGCACCTTATGTAGATTCGTATCAACTGTCCCGATGAAGTCATGAGTCAAGACTGACTTGGTCTTGAATTTGATCTAAGTGAACTGCATTCTAAAAAACTCGCCTGTTGACTGTGAACACAGCTATATTTTGACAAGTTTTCTGCAAAGCTAAAAATAGCTTGCTGAGCTAAAAATAGCTCATCGGAGGTAAATTTTCATGAAATTTTTTGAGATATGGGTTTTGCTCAGAAAATGATTCTAAGACAACCCAAAACGTCGGAAATGCAAAAATTCAACTTAAACTCAGCCATGCAAAGGAATTTCAGTTAAGAAAATCAGAGCCTCAAGAATTGATGCTCTGGAACAAATTTTCCTGAAAATTCTAGCACATGGGTTTGTTTGAGGAAGTCGTTTTGAATCAATCCAGATGTTTTGTTTTGCCAAAATTTGCCAATTCTTCGAACATGTGAGAGAATTTTAGACGAGAAAATGGAAGAATTTTTAGACAAGAAGAAAGACGTTTTTTAGTTTTTTTATTATTTTTATCTTCTTCTGTCAAAATTGTCGCTTTGTCTGAAATTCTGTTGATGAATTTGGACTTGTACCTGCAAAAGAATGTCTCTGATGCTTTCGAACTTGATTGTTTGATGAAAATTCGCCCAACTCTTGAAGAAATTCGAATATGCTAAGCTGGATGAATGAGAATGAATACCATGCTTGTATAAATAGAGCAAAATTGAACCATAAAAGCATGACTGCAAGATCAAAACCCTAACTCTGGAAGAAAGAATTCGATTGGCCCTCTACCAGTTGAACTGTCATGGACTCTGAGTCCCAGATTAAAATAATATTAAAATAGCTCTCACATGCGAAGTTAAAAAATAAACATTAAAAGAGGTGCCAATAATTAATTATTGAAGAAAATCGCCATTTTAATGTTTTGCATGCAAAAATTAAATATTATTTTAATATAAATCTCAGCATCTGGATGCACTCAGCACACTTCATTGATTCCGGAAAATCCAAATTTGGCCTTCTAGGCGTCCATTTGCAAGAGTTATTGAATTTTTGACTATCTCGTATTTTATAGCTGACTGCAAAGTTACAGTTGGCCATGTTCAGCTCTGATTTCCGGGTGACTGAGTGAACCTGTGATTGATTTGAGATATCCATTGCGAAGCTTGCACAGTAAGGATGAAATGTTTGCTGGGCGCTGCAACTACTAAAATCAACGTTTGACACCTCAAAAAATTAGGCGCCTCTGATTAAATTGATGCAAGGTCTACAATCAGTCATTTCTCCATCTTGCCATCTGACGCTTCAAACTGCCATAACTGGTGAACGATGGACCTTGTTGACTGGATGATACGTTTATTGTGTGACTGGAAGTATTCCGCATCCAATGACTGTATGTAAGGCATCTGAAAGTTGCATTAGGAACCCCAAAAGCAAGGGCGCCCTTGGCTTGTGAAGGCACAAACACCATTTTGACAAAAGTGTAACTTTAATTCGAACACCACACTTCGACCCCTGACACCGGGAGCTGGAGTGCTCGATTCGTGCACCGTTTGTCTCTCTATGTAGCTGGGTCAACTTACAAGAGATGTATCTGGAGGTGACGAAGCAAGAAAACTGCTTCTAAGACCTCAACAAGAGGGGCGCCTTTTTCAAGGAGATGTGTACTTCCCAAAATTAGCCATTTTTTGGTTGCTTTCACTTTTCAGCATTCCCACACTGACCTCGCACGTACGAGCGTTTGCCAAATCCCGGAGGTTGACAGCTGGACTCGTTGGATAGTTGGAGTAATTGTGCACAAGTCTCGTGAAGATTGCGAATGCTAAAAACCCCATCTGGTAGGCCTAAAGGCTGGGCGCCCCTGGCCTATAGAAGTGCAGGCGTGTATTGCTATGTTTCTCCACCCTCTGATTAACGTGCTCGGTAGAACCCTTGTCACGGTCGCTCGGAATGTCGGATCACCTTGCGAATTGATACGTTGCGAAGCTAGACTAGATCAAAGAAGATCTCAAGAAGACCCCATTTGCAAATTCACATATCTAGGAAGCCAAATTCAAGGGCGCCCCTAAGCTACAGGGGCACATAAACCATAAATTGACAGTCCTCTGTGACATGCATCCTCCTCGTACCCTTAGCTTCTGACCCTAATTACCGGAGTTCTGTACTACGTACATCTTCGTTTAATAGCTCGTCGGAAAGCTGGGCTAATTTTGAAGAAGTCGGATCCATTTGCAAACACATGCAATATGATTTGGACCTTCAAAAACAAGGGCGCCCTTGGGCTACAGGAGCGCAGATCTGCTCTTTGCTTGAAAACTTCATCTATCTTTGCTCTGAAAAACACTCCTCCGGCCACTGAATTGACCTTGTAGGAGTATAATCTCGTTGTGAAATGCTTCTCCATCATAACATGCTCTGCTCTGGATCATAGGTTCAGGTTTTGACCTCCAAGTACTGACCAATTGTCGCTAATGACACTGACCAAAGTCTATACTTGACCCACCCAAAAACTTGTATTTTGGCATCATTTTAACAACGTTTAGACTCTTTAAGCAAAATGCCTTAATGAAGCAAAAAATTTGGTTTGGGTACAACAAACTGGGGATTCAATTTTTTATAGGAAAATAGTGTGTATTTGTAATTTGTTTATTCACATAAGAAAATTATATGTTAAAGTTTTAATTGTTGGGCTGAGCAGAGCAGGTTGACGGGATGCGGGCTGCAGAGAAATGAAATAAACAATGAAAAAAGAAAGAATAATGAAAAATGTCTCTATGAGTTTGAACCACATCCACGAGGATTTGATAAATATGCTGTAGGGGGTCAAGTTAACCGTTAACTTCTGAAGACTTGTGGCCATATTGAGTTCTACAAGCTGCTATAGAAATCAATAAAAAATAGCTTATTTCACAAGTAAAGGAGCTAATTTTATCCATAATCAAAGCTTAAATAGATATTACTGTCTCTGGGGCAGCAATCTAACCTGTTGTCAAAATGGCCCAAATAGATGGTACATTTTTGTGTTGTCAAAAACTAAACTGTTATATAGCCAGTTTTGAAGGCCAGATATGATGGTCCTACTATCAGTACTGTCCAAAATATAATTGAAAGTTCATTGGTCGTTTAAAAAATAATCTTTGGAACTTTTAATAGAAAAGATTGTTTTTCCATATAAGTTTTTGAGCTAGAGTTGGTTTCTACTGTCAACATATATCTCCTAATAACTTGGCTGTGATTTTGTAGTCAATACATTCCCATCTTGAGATGTTCCTCACAAGAAAGTGTTTCTTGTTAGAAGTGAGCCCTCTTTCAGTTAACAGTTCTTTGTTTTCTGGTTGCTTCCTTTGTTTCCATGCTATGACAAGTCTAATACTAATTCTGGTCAATATCAAGCTGACTTTTGAATCATTTTTTATTCTTAAGCTATGACATGGAGTTCGTGTTAATGTGTATATATTATCATCTTTGTCTTTTGTCCTAGGAATGCCATATGGGGACTATGCCAAGTAAATCTACGAGAGTGCTTCTTGTAAACATTATACAACAGAGTTTTAGGGTCTAGATTTGGTAGATTTAATGATTTGGAAGGTCATATCAGGTTTTGCCACAAGGGCATGTAGGCACCAGGTATTGCCTTCTAATCTCAAATCTCTTTGTGGCAAACTACTCTGAATAGATCTCTGTTAGGAAAGTTAGGATTTCAGCCATGCTTTTTTGCGTCTTCCTTTGAAGATGCATTTATCTCCCCTTTGCTACCATTGGGAGTGCCAAGTGATATGGATACAAACCTTTCTATTCTCAAGCAACAAGTAGGAGGCATGGCCGGAATAGTTAGCTACAATGTGTGCTTATTGAAGATTGACTTTAACAAAGTTGATAGAACATGTTTGTGTGTTGCTTTGGTTTAAAAAGTAGGTTGAGTAAGAAATATATTTAGTTTGGACCTTTTGGCATTATTTTTCATTGCAACAAATAATCTTGGAGTCTACCAAATTGTGTAGTAAAATGGACAGGGTATATAGAGCAAGACCTAGCTAAAATCCAAGATCAATAGATTGCAATTGAGACTAAATCAGCTATGAATGGCCAAACTTTTATGGTTGAATTGAATGCGATCTACATTATTTCCTCAAGGAGTCATGTTTGCCTTGTGAGGCCATGCATGACTGAATTATTTTTATTTAGAAATAACTTAGCGTTATTTATAGTGTAGTAGGATCTTGATGTAGTACTAGTAAAAACTCGAATGAACAACTGGTTAATTGAAACAAAGAGTGTCAAGCTAGGAAATTGGACTACTAAAATTGAAAAATGAAATGAAGAGAACAAAAATTTGTATTCATGAAATGAGAAGCAATGTACAAATAGATCAACAATGTGACCTTTTAGTACATCTTCAAATGATTGTTTACTTCATCTTTAGGATGACAATTCAAATACTACAAGACACGAAGGATTATTCACAAAATATTTACATAATTCTTCATCTCGCCCCCTGATTCACAAGGGTAATAGTGAGATCAAGCATGGCTTTAATTTTTAATTTTTTTTCTCTTCCAAGCACTTTTTGTTAAGATACTGGTTTGGTGATTTGTAGTTGGATAATAGATCAATTTGACACTGCCATCTTTCACATAATGCCAAATCAATAGAGTTTGGTGTTAATGTGCTTGGTTTGGTTGTGAAAATTTGGATTTTTGCCATCTCAAACATAGAAGTGTTGTTGATGAAACCTTTTTTTCCTACAAATTCTTAAGAACCCATGTAAGCCACAATATTTCCATCGTTGCTTCTAAGCTGCCATATATATTGCTTCTGCTGAAGAAAGAGCTGGCACTAGTTGCTTCTTTGACTTCCAAGTGATGATTATTGATCCCAAATTCATGAAGAAGCTTCAAGTAGATTTCCCATCTTCAAAATCACTTGCATAGTTTGAATTTGAATATCTGATTTGTTTGAAGTCTGCTGCCTTGGAGTTTTTGATCTCGAAATTTGCGTTCCCTTTAGATATCAAATGGCTGTCTTCTTTTCTACATAGTGCTTTCTCTTGGTTGTTGCATGAATCTAGAGAGAACACCTTCAAGAAAATAACTTCCTATTTAGATGTGGTTCCATAGATCAAACTTCTAATGAATTGCCTATACTTTGTTCCATCTTTAGATCTTGCAATATCATTTAATGTCCATTTTGAATTTTGTTCTATGGGCGTGCTAAGTAGTTCAGTCTTCCATTCCAAATTGCTCAGAATTGCACCAATATACTTGTGTGATGAAAATATGCTTGAATTTTTGACTGACTTTAATTCCCAAATAGTAATGAAGATGACCCAAATTTGTCATTTTGTCATGTTCACTGAAATTGGAACACCAAATATGAAATATTAAAATACGAATAACAAAAGCAAATAAATATTAAAATATAAATATAAGTTGCAATTTAAATATTATTATAATTATAATTATCATAGATAATATTATAATTATAATGCAATTATCGTAATGGATAGAACTATTAATATTACTAATTATAAATATCATAATAACAAAAATAATATTCACAAGAATATAATTATAATATAATTATCATAATGAATGGAACAATTAATATTATTTGCAAACATCATAATAATAAAAATAATAAACATTGATATAAATGTATAAAGGGCAGAGATTATATTGGAGCAGCCAAAGATAATGAATAAGACAAAAAGGGGTGCCTTAATCATTAGCAAATAAATTAAATATCATCATTCTGACCGCTGCAGACTATACATGGGAAAATAATATTAAAAGGAGAGATTATGAAAACTAGTGATAAACCAAAGAGTAGCAATTAAAGAATGCATTGATTATTATCCCAGCGATCACTAACCACTAAAAGCTACGACCCTTCCATTGGTGCAATAGATACCAAAAGTCATATCCTTTGGTCAGCGAAGGGTTATGACTATTAATAAATCAAGGCATAAATGGGAGATGATTGAAAAGCAGATAGACAGCGTTTTAGAAACTGAAAACAGGGAAAAACACAGGTCAGCCAGCAAGTAATATTATTTATGTTGCATTACAGATTTGTAAGTTAATGTATTTCTGTGGTAGGACTAGGAACCATATGAGGGATTACTGTATTGCTTAAATATAATCAGCGTTTATGCATCTTGTTACTTGTAACTTATGGTTTATTATGTATTGTTTTATGTATATTGTTTCTTGTAACTCATGATTCATTATGTATTGCTGATATGATTGTTTGCAAATATGAAGTTGATTGTTTATTATACACATATCTCTACCATGATGGGAGGAAGGAGACTGCAATGGGGAAACGGTGATGGGGGACTCTTCTAGGTACGTCACCTCCGTTGGGGACCCGATGAGCCTTAGGAGGCCAAGGGGGTACAGAGGGTATTGCCTTTGGGCTTAGGAGAGATTGCATGTTCAGGGCACCCTTTGGAACCTCACTCCTTCGTCATGATGAACAACACAGGATGTCAAGACCATAGGAAGAAGGAAATGATTGGCAAGATGAGGGGATAACGGATAAGACACCTCCTAGATAGGTCACCTCATATGAATGGCATGCACCACATGAGGCCAAGGGTGATGGTATATCCCTTTGGGTCTAGGGAAAAGGGTCCAAGGCACCCCATCAAGCCACATTCTCCCACTCTCCCCTATGATTGAACCCTCCGAGGATGTTAGAGTACTTTGTGGTTGAATTGGATGTTTGGCCACGAGTTTATTAATATCTAATTATGGAAATCTGCTAATAATTATTATTGTAATAAATGATTTTAATCCGCTAATCAGTTTGATTATGGTAAATGGTTCTAACCTGTGTGCAGAGCTTCAATCAGGGTTTCAATTAGAGGAAAGATATTATCTAATCCCTTTGTTATTTAAATTAAGGAAATTAAGGCAAATTTAGGGCACTCCCAATTAGGGGGCATTACACATTTCAAAACCTTTCATCAATTTTGCTTTGACTTTTGTAGTGTAACTTCCATTATTTCTTATTATGAACAGATCATCCACATATACAACTAAGTTTACAATTGTTTTGTCGATGGTCTTGATAAAATGAGTTGCATCTTCAAATTCAAAACACTTGAAGCTCATGCTCAAAAAGTGCTTAATGAGATTTTCATAACAAGCTCTTGCTCACGAGGTGCTTAATGAGCTTTTAATAACAAGCTCATGGAACTTGTTTCAAACCATACATTAATTTTACCAACTTGCACACCTTTATGTTCTTGACCTTCAATTGCAAAACCTTTTGGCTAAGTCATGTAAACAAATTATTTGAGATCATTGTTTAGAAAAGCAATTTCACATCTATTTGAGTTCTTCCAAAGCCAACAAAACCTGAATGGTGGTTCATTTCATTGTAGGCACAAAGGTCTCCTCATAGACTATCCTTTCTTTTTGAGTGTGTCCCTTTGTGACAAGCCTTGCTTTGTGTTTGTCAAGCGAGTCATCTACTTTGTATTTGTTTTGAAAGACCCACTTGCAACCTATAGGTTTAGAATTGAGTGGAAAATCAGTCAACTCTCAAGTTACATTCTTGATCAAGGCATCATATTCAACTTTCATTGCTTTTCTCCACACATCAAGGTTTTCTGCTTGTTTGAAGAAAATTGGTTATGAATGAAAAGCAATATTGATTTCTTCTTTTGAATGCCCTCCCAAGGTAAGCATTGTTAGCTTATCTTGAATTTCTTTTAGAGACTTTTATGCTTCTATCATTTCCTTCATTCTTAGAAGATGAAACCTTATTGAAGGATTTACCTTTTTGAGTTGCATAGCAAATATTCTCTCTCGTGGTTTCAGTTTTTCTTCCAAAAGCCTTTTCTCTTTTAGCAATCTTTTCAAACAAATGATCAAAAGTGAGAGACTTCAGTTGATTTTTTGCTTGCAATGTCTCCAAATAGGTTTAATAAGTGGGTATAAGAGCTTTCATGAAGGTTGTCAAACACACTCACATATCTCAATTTTAGCGCTAGTAACTTCAACATCATGCTTTGATTGCTTGGATTACTGAAGCCAGACTCAGTACATCACCTTTTTCAGCTTAAGTTGAACAACTTCAACTTGAGTTGTATGAATACCATTTTTTGAATGTGAATCATACAAATTCTTCAAGTTGTTTAGTGCTTCCCATGGTGTGTTGCACCCTTGTATGTGATATAAGACTTCACTAACTGAAGCTCTTATCAAGGCCGATACCTCATAATTTTTGTGTTTCCAAATTTATTTTTCTTCATTTGTTGCTGGTTTAGTGGGTTGTGTGTGTCCATTATAAATGCCAAACCACAACTTGTTGAAGATAAGAGTGTTCTCAACTTGCCTTGACCATTCCAATTAGGTGTCCTTCTCGATTAGTGTTGTACCAACCATAGTTTGAAAACATAGACTCAACAGCCCAAATATTTTACTTGGACTTGGGACTCGCACAGATTTGACCAAAAAAAGAAAAAGAAAACATAATTGCACACACAAAAAGGAATCTGATGCATGTAGTGAACACACAAGTCTAATTTGATTATCACTTTGTTATAGTTCAAACATTTTATATGTCCATTGATGCAAAACTTGCAAAGTACTTGCAAAACTCACAAGTCAAAACCTGCGGCAAGTAATTCACCAAAAAACTTGCTGGTGCTTTTTTCAAAAACTGACAATGTTTTCTGGTCCAAAACTAAAAAAAAATCATTAAAACTCATTGAATGGGGTGTAAAATCGTTTTAGCCGCCTAAAGTTGAAAACTTACTGTGTTTTTTGCATTTTTGGTATGCAAATACACAAGGTGTTTTTGGCATTTCTGGTGATGATTGGCAATGACTTAGGGCACATGAGTGGCAGTGACTGAGGGCATGTAAATACACATGTTCTCTTAGGATTTTATCTGCCACTTTCAAATGATTTTATATAGAAATTTGAAAATTTCATCGCAGTCACTTTCAAATGATTGTATTTCAAAAATTGTAGAAAATGCAAAAATGTAATCTGTGTGTGACTTCAAAATGAAGAGCAGTCACTTTCAATGTTTCAAACATTTTTTTTTATAATGTTCATTATATTCCTTTCTTTGCAGGCTGTAATTTTCACAGTTTAATATCCTTTGATTCCTTTCTATGGTTAGGCCTGAAAGAATTCATTTTCATAGTTATAAATTCAAGCCTGTAGGCCTATGAACAATTTCAATTAAATGACTTGTAGGCTGTAATGTCTCTTCTCAAGGCAAACAAGGAAAAATTAAGCAAAAATATATATTTTATTATATTTAAATTTTGGGGCCTAGGAAAAATAGAAAAATATTCTTTTTGGCGTAAATAATTTTTTATTTGGTGTGGAGATGATGGAAAAAGGGGTTTAATCGATTTATCATGAATTTTGAAGGAGGCAAAGTATTTTTATATAGGCTTGGGCAGCCCCTTTTCGGAGGAATAAGGTGAAAAAATAAAAATAAAATAAAATAAAACTAGAAGACAAGTTGGCACCCAAAAGAAGGAATAAAAAATAAATTAAAAGAATAATTTTAAATTGCAAAATTGGCGCCCAAGTTGGGTTGGCCAGATTGGGAGGCATAAGGAGGTTTGATATAAATACAAGGTCATTTGGAGGCATTTAGACATCAACAAATTATCTTTGCTTTTTTGATCTGCCCTTTGGCGAATATTCTAAGGACAAAAACCCTTAAGAATATAGGAGTTGGACGAAAACCTGGTTCTTCAATGGAGGACTTCATAACGGAGGTTTACATGCGCTTCAATGGAGATTTTTGATAGTTTCATACTTGGATTTTGCATCAGCATACATGACTAGTTTGGAGGGGCAAATTTGGGCAAGTTGGAAGGTATTCTTCAGATTTTCAAGGGTTGCAAACCCTATAATCAGACCAGCAGGCCAATGCACCCTTGGGGGTAGGGTTTGAAGTCATTTTTTATCAAATATTTACATTTCATTTGCATTGGTGTGAGTTGGAGCTATTCACCCATCTAGGGTTAGAGTAGGAGATCATTTTCATTGCATAGTCTGGGGTTTCTTCATATCAGTAAACTTCTATATGTTGCTGGGCATGTTTGGAGCCCATTTCATTGTGTAATTGCATCAATAGATAGGTCTGATTTGTAGCAGCAAACTGGACATTTGAATATCAGAATTTTGGCATGTGATGGTGGATGTCTTGGTGATCTATTGTGTTGGTTTCATACTTGTTCATGATTAAACAAATCTTCTATGAGTTTTGATGTTATTGGTGTTAGAATATTAAATTCTCTATTGTAAAATGGTCAATTAGTGCTACAGTAGTCAGTAGCTGAGGTAGTTAGACATCTTAAATGTCTACAGTGCTCTACCTCCTCTATAAATTGTAATCTACTTCCTTTGTTAATTCAAACAATGTTTAGCCAACATTGTTTCATGGTATTAGAGCTTGGAGATTAAAATTAGTTTTTCTAAAATTTCGAAAGAAATTTTTTGGTTTTTGAAAAACTTTTCTTTTGAAAAATTTTCGTGGCTCTTTGTCTGAAATTTTCGAGGGTTTTCAAGCATTGGAGATCTCTGCAAAATTGTGAATACCCTAATCACGTTTTTCTCCAAAAACCCGAGTGTTAGTTTTCATAAAAATCGCGTCTGTGTTTGGAGGGCACCTGAAACGTGTTTTCACTTTTTTTTGCTTGCGCGACCTCGTTCATGGATTCGTCTTTTGCTAGTCACGACATTTCTTGTTTTTTCGTGGCTTCGTTTTTTCTGCAGATCAAAGCCCACGTCGTGCGACCCAGTCTCTTGTGTGACCTGTCGTGTTCCAGAAAAAAAAAAAAAAAAAAACATAGAAGATTTTTGATGCTCGTGTTTTTTCCAGTCCTAGGGCACGTGTTTTGGACACGATTTCAAGCTCTTGCAGGTCGTGTTTTTTCCTATAGGCGCGACTTTCTGCAAACCCGCGTCTATTTTGGGCGGCGTTTTTTGAAGAAAGAAGCATTTCCTCTGGTCACGCGTCTTTTTTCACCCTCGTTCGTGACCTATGCGTTTTTTAGAGGACGCGTTTTATCCTGGTCGAGTTCGTTCATATTCTTTTGGGACGACTTGCTGGCCGTGATTTTCTTCTGGTTTTGGTTGCGTTTTTTACCTGTACTTGGGCTCGCTTTTTTTATTGAACGTGGTTTCCTCCTGGTTGCCTAGGGTTTGGCATTCTTTTTGTCAAATTTTTGTGCAGGTTCGAGCTCTTTTCTGCAATTTTTTGAGCTTTAATGGCGGCCTAGGGCTTCTGGAAATTTCGTCTAGGGTTTTGACCCTCTGTTTCAAGGCGGAATTTTTTTTTGACTGCAGATTCCTTGTGGGTTTTTCGAAAGCTCAACTGGGTTGGTCTCAGATTTTTTTGGGTGCATCGTTTTTTGTGCCTCGAAATCTGTGCAAATGGGTGTTGAAATTTTTTGGGTAGTCAAAATTTTTTCTGGTTTTTCAACATCCTTTTCTGGGTACTTTCCAGATCTTCTGGATTTTGTCTTCGAAGTGCCTCGAAATTTGTGCTTGGTGAGAGATTTTTGGGTTTTTAAATATTTTTTATCCCGTAAAAGAAAAAAATCTGTCTTCTGGGTTTTAATAATCTTGGGTTTTAGAATTTTTTGACCTTAAAAAATTCTTGTGGGTTTTAAAGTTTTTTCCCTTAAAAAATCTGTAATCTGGGAGGGTTTATAATTTTCACCTCAAAAATTACAAGTTTATCCTGTATACCCTAGTCAGGGTCTCTGTTGTTCGAGAGGGCTCTCTGGTATCTAGTTTTTACCCTTTTTTTTTTGAAAAAAACTATGATTTGTAATCTTGGGTTTGGCGATTTTTTCCTTAAATCGTGGTTTATTGCAGTTTGTTTTGGTCGCACTTGGAGTTGCTAAGGCGAACATCTGCACAACTAGCTTCTTGCAGTCAGTTCTTGAGCGTCATGCTCATCTGCAACAATTTCGACGGTTTGCCGATTTATCCTCAAAATCGTGTCCGTTGTTCTCGGTGTCTTTGGTTTTAGGGAGGAACAACTCTGTTATCCAACATCAGGTTGGACATTTTGTGATGACTTCTGGTCAACAATTTTGCAGTTTCTGGGAGGGTTGGTGGTAGACTCATCTCGGTGGCAGAGTCCGTGGCAGGCTCTTGTCTCTTGTTGCAGAGCATTTTTTGGCCGTTTTTTGGTTCTCTTGGTCATTCACATTCTGCAGATCCAGGGAGGGTCTCCGTAGCAGCAGAGTGTTCTGAAGAATTTGTGACCAATCGACCTGCAGATTGTTTTCTGTAGGCTAGTTAGTAGATTGACCATTAAGGGAGGGTGTTCGAATATTAAATTCTCTATTGTATAATGGTCAATTAGTGCTACAGTAGTCAGTAGCTGAGGTAGTTAGACATCTTAAATGTCTACAATGCTCTACCTCCTCTATAAATTGTAATCTATTTCCTTTGTTAATTCAAGCAATGTTTAGCCAACATTGTTTCAATTGGGATGATTGAATGCTTGCTAATGCATATGTTAACTCAGAAATTTTTATCAGCAAGTAGGGTTGAGTAGAAGTTAAAAATCAGAAAATTAAGGCATCATTTTGTATTGCAAAAATTCAGAAAAAATTGCATAAATATTGGTTGGGATATTTTAGTGGTATCAAAGCCCCTTGATCTTGCCAATCTGTTGGGTATGTGATTTAGAAAGTTTGGAGTCATGAAAACTCATGTTATTGATGATAATCATGATATAATGGTTGCCTATGGTGAATACAATACACTTTCATAAGAGGTTAGAAATGATCTCTCCTTCAGTTGCTATATGGAGTATTGGAAGGATAAGAAGAAAAGCAAGAGAAGAAAAGCAAGCAAGAGAGGAAACCAAAGAAGCATGATCAACAATGGGAAAAACTTTTCGCAGGTGTTGCAAACTTTTCAACAACAGATGGTGGTTGCACTTAGAAAATTGAGGGATGAGTTAGAGAAATCAGAAGTTATCAATAAAGAAAGTTTAGAGAAGAAAGAAGAAGTACTTGTATATGAGTTACGGCCTACAAGTAATTATGATGAGGACAAAAATCAGTCAATATGCAGCCCTAAAGAAGACATGTTCAAAAGTTCTTTTCAGCCCTATGAAGACAAGGATAAAAAAGATTCACCTATTGAAGTTACAAATGTAGAGCACCTGAAGATTGAAGAATATACCGCCATGGAGGTTGTCAAACCAACCATGTTAGATCAGCTACATAAAGCTATGGGTTCTTGTGATGTTTCATTAATTGAGCCTAGCATTGCTTCATCACCTTTACATCATTTTGGCAAGGAATCAAATTGTGGTCTAGGTGTCTTTGAGATGAATGTTGTTCATGCATATGATAGCAATTTGGAAATTTCAGTATGTGGTGAACAAAGGGGTTTGGATAAGATTGACTTGACAAGTTGACATTGCAAGATATAGAGGATCACTTGGTGGTTAAGGAGATCATAGTTGTACATACACTTTCTAGATTAGCCTTTGAGGAAAAGCATGATGTAGAAGATTCTACTCACTACTTTGATGGTGACCCTTTGATGGAGGATGATGACCCTTTGATGGAGCATGATGATGACCTAGTTTCCACACATGGATGTAATGAAGAAGAGGCCATGAAGGAAGCTGATTTGGAGGTGCACATTTATGAAGACCGAACACATTTTTTGCATGGAGTTGATGGGTCTCATAAGTCACATCACTCGGAAGGACAATTGAAGGTAAATGAAGGTAAGATTGTGGCAGCCCTAGCTCATTTTGATCATGTTCATAAGATGATGATAAATTTGTGTTGGAAGGCTCTAGGGAATCATGCAGATTTTGAAGGAGGTATATCTCTTGATGTCTTGCATGAACTCAAGGAGGCTTTGGTGGTGGTGAAGTCAAACTACCTACACGGCGGATAGAGATCATCTCCTCAGATGCTTTGAGAAGAAAAAAAGATGAGGTGGACAAGCTCACCCTTGAGCTTGAGGATGCAGTGGATTCCTCGAGGAGCACTCAAAGGGCTCTTCAAGAATCAGAAGATCATGCAGATAAGCTTTGTTGGAAGATGACAAAGGGTGGAGACATGGAAGGACATAGAGAATCCCATGATGAAGCCATTTGTACACATGAAGATTTAGCTTGCAGCCATGGGACAAAAATTATGGCGCATGGCACATTTGATTTTCCATTGAAGACATCTCTTGGACCAGCACTTGACGATGGGAAATTAGCAAAGGATGAAGACTTGTTTGAGTCACTTGAAGGCACTACAAAGAGGTATAACATAAGTTCTGATTTTCTGTTTTATGACAACAGTCATGTTTCTGTGCATAACCATGAGATTGCAGCTATGTCATATGAGGGAAATGGTGTTGAGGGATCCCCTAATGTTGGCACTCAAGATGTGAGTGTCAAAAATGAGGAATGTATGGTGGGTCCAAGCCACAAAAGTTCTGATTTTGCATATCATATGAGGGAAGATGTGAAGAAGAAACAAGGGTGGTTGCAAAGAGTTAGGAGAGCAAAGTTGTTGGCAGCCCAAACTAAACAACACTTGCAACAAATCAAGGAATATTGTAACCATCTAGATCATGCGAGGCAACAAAGGGAATCATATCTTAAATCACCATTTCTTCCAAGGGAGGATTGTGTTAAGGTTGAGCATGCAAGGGATGAGCCTCTTGAGGTCAGCAAGGAAGGAGAACATTCAGATTTGGGTGAACATGAAAAGATGTATGATTAAGAAATTTTTGCTTATACACATAGTTTACATCATGAGGATCATGAGTTACCTCTTTTAGAGAGCCTATTGAAGGCTCAAATCATAGATGTGGATGGGATAGCTGAGCATATTCCTTTTGGACTAGTCAATGATGTGATGTATACATGTATAGGTAGAGACATTGGTGGTACAAATTTGGTTGAGCATTTGGTCACTCATGAAGAACTTGAGGAGTTCACTTGTGATGAGATACAATCCCATCATATTGATGTCTCTTTGGCGAAGCATGAGGTTGCCCTACTTTTGGGACCAGTGTTACAAGACTCGGACTTGCCTTGGACTCGGCAAGCCGATTTTTGACTCGGACTCGGACTCGGAGCCCAAACTCACCCAAGACTCGGCAAATAGAAAAACTCAAGAAATTTAGAGATTTTTAAGGATTTAAAGCTCGTTTCATGCACCCTTTAGTAAATAAACCTTAAATACACAATAACATCATGAAATAAAAACTACTATGATCCTATACACAAACATATATCGATCACATAAGTATAAACGCAAATTTTAGTTGGAGGAAATAAGTAATTACTTAATACCAATAACAATAGTAAGAGTCAAAACAGTTAGATATATAAATGTTGTGAAATGTATACAATACTCATGGAATTTGAAATCCTTGGCATCAAAAGTTCCAAATATATAACAAAAGTAAAAGTAAAACAAAAGCTATAAGTCTATGGCTCAGAGGAGCCTGCATCGCAAAGCTTTAGTCCTCTTGCGTAGACGTCTAAGATAGGTCCTATATGATGTTGCAGCCATCATCTTTGCCTGTGTCTCAGTGTTAGAGTCAGTGGCACCCAAACTAGCATCCAAGATGTCTCCTCGTGCTCTATCCTCCTCCTCTGCCATGGCTACTGCCTTTGCCTCTTGATCCGCTTGGTCAATCCAATCAAGGTCCTCATCGGTAAAAACAGGATCCTCGGCCTCAGTGATCCAATCTGACTGTGGATCAACCTCCTCCAATGTGATGGGTGACAAGTCAGTGCCCAGTATCTGTCTATGGCGAAGGCGCAAGTTGTAATGAACATAAACAAGATCATTCAACTGTGCATTGACAACTTGTTGCGCTTCTTGGAGTGTATGTGCTCAAACATACTCCAATTGTGCTCACAACTCGAGGCACTGCATGGTTGGCTCAACACTCGAATCACAATCCTCTGAAGATTTGGTACTTTAGCACCAAACTCTCCCACCATGCATCTGAGATGAGAAAAAGAAATCTCATTGTGAAATGTGAATATTTAATTATAATATAAACATTGAATATAAAAGATTGAAAAATGGTAATTTTTAAACTACTATTATGCCCTTAATAAATTTTTACTTGGCTCCAATGTCGATTGAGTATCTTTGCATATATATCTTGCAAAGAGATCTCCTTGTGCAAGTCTGAAAATCTCTATCTCAACAACAATTTGGGCTCCAACATGAGAATCAGACATTCGCTCAATGACTGTGTAGAGCCCACTCAAAACCTCCTCATCTGCCTTGAATTCTTTGCGGAATTGGAATGCCGGATTGAGAAAATATGCTGCTGCATGTAGGGGCTTGTGAAGCTGGAGGTGCCATCGTCTATCGATAATCTCCCAAATGGGGCGATACTTACCATCAACTCCCCCATAAATGGATCTAATGGCCTCTTTGGCCCTATCCATGCCCTCATATATGTAGCCCATTGCGGGCTTCTCCCTATTGACAACTCGTAATAGAACCACTAAAGACTCTGTGACCTGCAATTATTATGAAACATTGACATAAGTAAGAGTCAACAAAAATAAGCAAATAAAATAAAAATAAGAATGAAAATATAATGTAGAATTACTAAACTAATTACTTATTACATTTACCTTTACAATCTCATTAGTAGGCACCTAAAAGCCCCGCTCATCAAAAATTGAACTTGACACATCCACCCTTGCATTTGTCTTAGAAAATGTTGAGGAAGACCACTCCTCACTAACAAACATCCGCCTCAAACCTCCCTTTGACTGCAGTAAGGATTGTAGAGTGATGAAGTTGGTAGCAAAGCGTGTTATCCAAGGGCGAGCCAACTCCTTTTGCCCCGTGTATTGCCTCATAAGGTTGGGGACCCATGTGTGATTATATATGAACTTACAAATATTCCTTGTGGTCTCCACACATGCTTTGATCCATTCAAGCTTGCCAAGATCCTCCAATATGAGGTCAGGGCAATGAGTGGCACAAGGTGTCCAAAACAATGACGGGTGCCTATCCATCAATAGTCTACCTGCAACAACATAATTTGCTGCATTATCCGTGACTATTTGCACCACATTCTCCAAAGCCTCACAAAGGAATTCAACATTTTTGTTGTGGCCGGATGCATCAGTAGATTTAATGAACACGGTACCACCTGAAAAAGAAACAAAATAAATGATTCAATAAAATATAAATTTAAAATCTTGATTGTTAATCACTAAAGCAATGCATTTTAGGAAGTAAAATATTTACCTGAGGAACAAACAAGAAAGTTGAGCAATGTCCTATTTCTTCTATCAGTCCAACCATCGGTCATGATGGTGCAACCCTTCGTCCTCCAAATTTCTTGATGCTCCTCTATACTGGCTTTTACATCAGCCACTTTTTGGAACAAAATGGGGCCTTTTATCTCTTCATCATTAGGGGCTTTGAACCCCGCCCCACAAACAGTAATTGCATCAATCATATTTTGCCAATATGGAGACCTAACACAAATAAATTAAATTAAGTTAGTTTTGAAAAATATATAATTTCAATTTGAATTCAACATAGCAATAAAAATAAAATTCAAGAGATAAAGAATCAACTATCGAGCAACAAGCTATATATTTTAAAACAAAACAAAAGAAGAATTACTTGGCTGCATGAAATGGAATGTCACAATAAAACCAAAAGTTTCCAATTGCAGCTTTGGCTGCATCATGTTTATCCTTGTTCCAACCCATGCTCTCAAGAGACGGTTGGGAACCCGGAGTAGTGCGTGGCATATATGAATCCAGCCTAGATCCACGAACTCTAGGTCGAATGCTAATGCTACCATTGCCACCGCCACTACCACTACCAACAACCGAAGGTGAAGACCGTGGAGGAATTGGAGGCATGGAAGAACTCGAATCTCCAACTCCACACATGGCTGCCATCTCCTCTTTTTGCTTCTTTTTTGCTTCTTTTTGTTGCTCAAAGGTTTCCAATTGTACTTGCACTTCACACATTACCTCAACAGGGACATTTGTGCAAGGATTAGCATCTCGGCCCGGTATACATGCAAGGTGATAATTCAATCTATTAATGCCACCCCCAAGAAAAAATGTTTAGCAATGAAAACATTGTACTTTCTTTTGCCTAGGGGTAATAATGGCATGTTTCCAACAAGGATCGTTTCTATTTTGAGACATGGTGAATATGATGGAGACAATTTATAGATATAAACAATGTTGCAATAACACAAATTTTTTTAAACATTAGCATTCAAAGTATAATTTATAATTAAATTGAAAAACCTAGGGTTTGCAAGTTTGCAACTAGAAAACTTTTTTATTTTTGCGAGAATCCCTAGGGTTTGTTCAACAAAAAACTTAAACACACACACCTAGGGTTTGTATTTATTTGTAACTTGTTCTTTGTTTCACTAAAACAAAATAGAAAAAACAAAGAAGAAAAAAAGAAGAGAAATGAAGTTTTGGTTAAAAAAAAACAAAAAAAACCTTCAAAACTCAAACATACCTCTTCAATCTTCTTTGAAATCAATGGAAATCTCTTCTCTCTTGCTTGGCTTTAAAATGAAATGAAGTGCCTTTTGGAGGAATAGAGGCAAGTATAAAGGCAAAAGGAAAAAAAAAGAAAGTTTAAAATGTGTTTTTTTTGCAACTTAAGCCCACAAAGTGACGACCGAGTTTGGGGCATGGGACTCGGCGAGTCCAGTGAGTACTCAATAGCCGAGTCTCTGGGACTCGTTTAGGGTCACTCGCCTCAAGACTCGCCCAAACTCGGCGATTTTTGGCGAGTCTTGTAACACTGTTTGGGACTTATGGCACACATCATGGATGCAAATTCAAATTTAGATATTATGGAAAGGTATGATAATTGTTCTGATTTTCTGATTTGGAACAATGATCTTTGAGTTATGCTACTCCTAGTCATGAGGATGATAGTAAGAAGTCTACTTCTACTGTTGGCACTCATTTGGGAGACAAACATGAGGTCTTATTTGTGTGTCTAAGACACAAGAGGACCAAGTTAGTACATCATGTCATGAGAGAGGCAAAGAAGATTCAAAGTATGTGGCATATAAGGAATGAGCCTTGTATGGTGACCAAGCAAGTGGTGCAATCAAGTTTGAGGTATGATTCAAAATTCCTTGTTTGTACATGTAGCTTGCTTTATGAGGATTTGGTATCACCTCTTTTGGAGAGCCATTTGAAGGTTCACATCATAGACTTGGATGGCATTATGGAGCAAACACTTAGTGGATCAACAAACACTTAGTGGATCAACCACTAGTGCCAAATGTTCACATGGAGAGCGAGCCATAAGTGATTCAGTTTGTGGTGATCCATTGGTCTTTCTTGAAGATGAAGAGTTGGCTAATAACGAAGTGCAACCTTATCATCACATTGATTCTTTGGTAGTGTTGGAGGCTGCCCTATTTCAGAGATTTGTGATGCATGCCATGGAGACACTTGCCTTCATTGGGCATACTTGGGAAATGAAGCTGCACTTTGACACAAGGTATGGAGGTATTGCCATAATGTTTGGTTTAAAGTTACTAATGCTTGTGTTCCAATTGGACTATGTCATATGGATTAGAAGAAAGCACGAGGATCTTGGCCTTCCTGCCCTAGTTCATGAGGATCCACTCCATACTTTGCTAGGGGATGGTTGCTCTGCCTTATTGCATATGGATATCCTACATGCCACTTGGAGGACAACAACTGTTTGGGTATTTTGTAGAGATTTGGATCATCACTCCATCATTGGGGAATGGCGTATGAATGATACTCTATCATCACATGACATTGGCGATGATACTTGCAGTCACTCGGGTCCGATTTTCAGTTGGGAGGTTGCTGTTCTGATTTATATCAGCAACATAGGAGGGGTTGATATGTTCTTCTATGCACCTACAAGGGGCATCCTGCACATTCGTGAGGGAGTCTTCGAAGTTGGAGAGTTGGTTGGTGTTGATGGTTCCTTGAGGTACATCTATCTCCTCAATTTTGATACATATGGTAGTGTGATGATATGGGATCCAGGTGGTGGTATGCTTGTCATTGCTTGAGGACAAACATTTTCGGGAAGAGAGGATTGTAATGTCTCTTCTTAAGGCGAACAAGGAAAAATTAAGCAAAAATAATATTTAATTATTTTTGAATTTTGGGGCCTTGGAAAAATAGAAAAATATTCTTTTTGGCTTAAATAATTTTTATTTGGCGTGGAGATGATGGAAAAAGGGTTTAATTGATTTATCATGAATTTTGGAGAAGGCAAAATATTTTATATAGTTTTATGTGGGCTTGGGCGGTCGCTTTTTGGAGGAATAAGGTGAAAAAAAAAAGACAAGTTGGTGACGAAAAGAAGGAACAAAAAATAAATTAAAAAAATAATTTTGAATTGCAAAATTGGTGCCCAAGTTGGGTCGGCCAGATTGGGAGGCATAAGGAGGATTGATATAAATACAAGGTCATTTGGAGGCATTTAGACATCAACAAATTATCTTTGCTTTTTTGATCTGCTCTTTGGTGAATATTCCAAGGACGAAAACCTAGCTCTACAATGGAGGACTACATAACAGAGGTTTACATGCGCTTCAATGGAGATTTTTGATAATTTCATACTCAGATTTTGCATCAGCATAGGCGACTAGTTTGGAGGGGCGAATTTGGGCAAGTTGGAAGGTATTCTTCAGATTTTCAAGGGTTGCAAACCCTATAATCAGACCAGCAGGCCAATGCACCCTTGGGGGTAGGGTTTGAAGTCATTTTTAATCAAATATTTACATTTCATTTGCATTGGTGTGAGTTGGAGCTATTCGCCCATCTAGGGTTAGAGTAGGAGATCATTTTCATTGCATAGTTTGGGGTTTCTTCATATCACTAAACTTCTATATGTTGTTGAGCATGTTTGGAGCCCATTTCATTTTGTAATTGCATCAATAGATAGGTCTGATTTGTAGTAACAAACTGGACATTTGAATATTAGAATTTGACATGTGATGGTGGATGTCTTGGTGATCTATTGTGTTGGTTTCATACTTGTTCATGATTAAACAAATCTGCTATGAGTTTTGATGTTATTGGGATGATTGAATGCTGCTGCTAATGCATGTGTAAACTCAGAATTTTTTATCAGCAAGTAGGGTTTGAGCAGAAGTTAAAAATCAGAAAATTAGGGCATCATTTTATATTGCAAAAATTCAGAAATAATTGCATACATATTGGTTGGGATATTTTAGTGGTATCAAAGCCTTGATCTTGCCAACCTGTTGGGTATGTGATTTAGAAATTTTGGAGTCATGACAAATCATGTTATTGATGATACAATACACTTCCACAAGAGGTAAGAATGTGAAGTAAAGATGACATCAAAAAAGTCAAAAGATTGGTGATCTTGTAATGCAGTACATTGCACATTTCCAATCAAATCTAGATTGGAATATGGAATTTTTTTGTTTTAGCAATTTTTTAAGTTTAATTTTTAAAGGTTAAGCTCTTACTGATTTTTTTATGTTGTCTCCTTTTGGCTAGGTTTCATTTTTATTTTTCTGAAAGAATAAGGCTTCAATCGTAGACAAAATTTATGATTTATAATTTTTATTGATATTGAAACTTGAAGTTCAGATGTATTCAGAGGTTGAACTTGTGTTTTTTGGTGATATATATTAAACTCTAATTTTGATTTATATATGATGGAAATCAGTAATATGTTCTACAAATTTAGTAATATGTGTGTTTTTGAAGAATATTTTTAAAAATTTATGTATTTTGAAATATTTGATAAATTTGTCAAGTTTTTCTCTGTGTTTAAATTTTTTTTGGGTTTGCCAAGTAATTGCCATGTCTGATTTTTTTTTTCGACCATGCATATGTCATACAACCCTCAAATGCTTAAAATTTGAAATTTCAAAGTCAAACAATACGTTGTATTACAACAAAATTATAACGGCACTATAACTGTTTACATATGTCAAAAAGCCTCTTCGTCTCCCTCCTAGTGTAGTGTAATTTCTCAAACCTTGTAGTGTAATTTCTCAAACCTTGTATCAACACGAGGACTGATTGCTTTTTCAAAAATGTCTTTGTTTTTCTCCAATGCATCCGCCTTCTTGTTGTTCTCTTCAATTTAGCAACATCTTCATCAGTAAACATGACTTAATTATGTTCTTCTTTGATAGTCCAATCAGCAAAAAAATTGATGTCATCCAAGTTGATGGCATCATGAGAAGTATCCTCCACCTTTTTGTTGTTTGGCTGGATAGGATCCTTTGACTCTCCTTGTAGCAGCTTCTGCCCTGTAGCTCCCGGCCCAAAGTTCCCTGCCCGTATGTCGCAGTCCACCCCTTCCCTCCCATCCCTCTCAACCATTTCATATGGTCGGTGGGGTCCGTCCTTTCGTTGTCTTCAAGTTTCATTAATCTGAAAAAAACGACATCGTTGTGTCCCTAAAATCCCCACCCCTACTATATCCATTTCATTACGAGTGGGGTGGTTCAGGTAGGGGGCCAGGGTGTGGGCTCGACCGGTCGAGAGTTCACAACCAGAGCCCTTTTTGGTTTGAAAGTGAAGGTTGTATTGGAAGAAGACAAGGTCATTGAAGCATTTTTAGGTCAATCTATTTCTCTTCCTCATATGAATGCTCACAAATAGGCTCATATGAATGGGTAATGAAGGGAAATGAAAAATAAAAATATTGTCTCCTTACTTCTCCTTGGCAATTTATATGGTCTAAATGTTGTTGTTGCAGTTATGTTAGGCATTAGATGCAGCTGTTCAATCATAATGACTTGACTTGTAAATTATTAACCAAAGAGATTGTGTCTATTGAACATTCTGATTTTTCTATGTGTGAAACAATTGTTTTGATTTTAGAATTTTGATTGTATGAAAATGACTTATTTTTCAATATTTTAAAGAAGTTGTAATAAAAGGACTTCTAAGTGATTTAAAAAGAAACATCCTCCAATGCTTTTACTTTTCCAAAATAAAAAATCCTTGGCTTTTCCAGAAGAATCTTTTCCTCCAAAGAAAATTTAAAAGAAACTATACTTAACAAAATAGTTATTGGGAAAAAATGGAACTTGTCAAATTTGTAGGTTGAATGAGCTGCTTGCTGCAAATGATGGGATGCTGCAGGGTTGTCTTGTTGAACTTGAAACCTAACTGTTGATGGGCACTTTGTCATATGCAAAAGAGAGTGTGATTTGGGTCACTCTTCTACAAATATAGTTTTTCTGGAACCCTTGACTGTTAGAATCTTGACGCAATACTGTATACTGAAGCAGCAAGATCAGAAATAATGAGGTTAATATGTGGATCGTGAGGTAGCATTGCAAATAACAATAGGGGAGTGGGTTTTAGGCAGTTTGTTGGTTAGGCATGCAAAACAATGGACAACAACAATGACATAAATGATGTGATTTGTAATGGGCATGACTTGTAAGTGGCGTAGAATTACTGCAAGCATTGCAAGTGATGTTGGAGGAAGAAATTGAAGGGATTTGCTACCATAATGGTGAACATGATTTAGGGATTTGGAGGATGAGCGAAAAAATGGAGGAGGAATAATGAAAAAAAATGCATGTGCTCTGGTGCCAATGTTAGGCCAGGAAATTGGACTATGAAAATTGAAAAATGAATTGAAGTGCAAACCCAAAATTGTATTCATGAAGCAAGAAGTAGTGTATGCTTCAAAACACCTTCAGATGACTGTTCAGTTTATCTTCAGGATGACTGTTTGGATACTACAAGACACCAAGGATTATTTACAAAATATTTACATAATATTACAAAGAGTACACACTGAAAGACAAAACAGAATGTGGTGACACATGAACACAAATTTTATTAACTTGCAAAAAGATATCAGATTACAATCATGGTACCCATTCTCAGGTAGATTACAATATATTTCAGAGACCCTTTGCTGAATGAATCCATCTATCTTGATTCCTTATGAATAATCTATTCAACTTTTTCAAAACTCGATCTGCTGACTAACTTGCCCTTGCCTTTGTGATCAGATTTTGGAGCTTTATATTTATCACTAGAATTCACTAGCCATCGATCATCATACTGCTCTTGCCATCTCTTTGTCAACCTTGATTTACCAACCTCACATCTGACAACTTGCTCATATGCCAACCTCTGGTCTGCAAACTGTTTATCAGACCATTGGGCGCATATAAGTAAAATTTGGAGAACTCATTATGATCACCTGCTACATTTTCCTAGGTGAAAACCCATTGCAAAGCCGAGGTGATTAAACTTCTGATGCACCACTTAATCTTTCTAATCATTATTTGTCAGCTCATGATATGTTATCTATCCTTGGTCAGTGTCTTACTACGTTTTTCCACATGTCAGTAAGTGTGTGTGTGAACATCCTTTGTGCATGGTTTGGTAACCAATTGTGCCTCCAGTAAGTGTGTGAATGGATGGAAATCATCTACATGTGTGCTCAAACGTTATGCACAATCTCTAAAGTCAATGCATAAGCAATATACATCTGCGTGTTGATATAAATATTCAACAGAAGCTTTTGCAGACCAAATCAGCACATGCGTGGCCACCAAACCTGGCATACACAAACACCAACACAAACAAACATCAAATACAGCATGTGTGCCAAAAAAATATTTTTGGTTCATGCAAGATTGGACACCCTTGAGATGCTCCTACATCAGATTGCAGTGACATGTTTTAGGCAAACTTAAGCCAGCAGTGTGGAGATTTCTCAAATAATCTTATTAGTAGAATCAAAATGGATTATCTAAGTCTTTGGTTTTGCAGTAAGTTCAAGATTGTTTTTTGTTTCTGAAACATACTTTCCCAAAAAAATTTAGACCATTCATATTCCAATTTTTCAAGCTTGTAATAATGTTAACACTTTATTTTTGACAGTTATTGTGAATTTTACTAAGATTGAAGATGAAACTCTGTAGCATCTACTTAAAGTTTGTATGCATCTTGGTGTCTTAGTGCCATATATTTCCTGCTCATTTGATTTTGCAGTAAGTTCAAGATTGTTTTTTGTTTCTGAAACATACTTTCCCAAAAAAACTTAGACCATTCATATTCCAAGTTTTCAAGCTTGTAATAATGTTTAACACTTTATTTTTGACAGTTATTGTGAATTTTACTAAGATTGAAGATGAAACTCTGTAGCATTTACTTAAAGTTTGTATGCATCTTGGTGTCTTAGTGCCATATATTTCCTGCTCATTTGATCAAAAGGCTCTTTTTGTTATTTATTTGGACTATTATAGAAAATCTTAATTTGACATCCTTATGTTTTTTCCAAATGCTGATTGTTCAGGACAAACTTAATGCAACTTCGAACAGAGTACAAGGATGCTTTCCTAGAAAAACATGGTGTGAAGCTGGGATTTATGTCCGGATTCATAAAGGTAGTCAGTTAGCTTAATTGATTTAACTAAATTTATATACAATCATAATGGTATATAGATGGTTTAACATCTTGTTAATTGATGTTCAGGCTGCAGTGAGTGCACTCCAGCATCAACCCATAGTGAATGCTGTTATTGATGGTGATGACATCATATACAGAGACTATATTGACATCAGCATTGCTGTTGGAACACCAAAGGTCTGCTTTATCTCTCAGTTATAGAAAATCATAAATGGCTTGCATCACACATTTCCTTCACTAGGAAAATGGTAGTGTGGTTATTTGAAAATTTAATTTCTAAGTTATTGGTGCTATGTTGACATTTTTTCAGTTTGATAAATGCTTTTCTTTTTAGTTTATTTTTATTTGTTCTTTCTGAAAAAATGTTTTTATGAGCTGCTTAGATATTTTATTGAATGTCCTACTAGCCAGCAATGTTACCATGTTCAAAATTACTTGTTTATCAGAGGCTGCAGGCTTTTAATAGTCTAACTGGGAAAGAGGTTACAGTTTTGTTGCCTTTTTCTGCTTCAGAATTTGTATGTCAGTCAATCACATGTTCTAAATGCCTAAACCGACTTATTGGTGTTAACTGTTAAGTGTTAAGTTGTTAACTGTTAAGATAGACATTTGTTGACCACAGTCTCCCCTGACTAAATTTTGGATTTGATTGAGTTCTATATGCTGCTTGAGGTCTTACTGATTGTCTTAATACATTACATGCTGTTAGAGTAATTATGTGCATTGTGAAACTTCCATGTTCAGCTTGTCTGTACTAAATTTAACTTAACCCAGTGAATATTAACAAGATCTTTGTATGGTATAAGGGGTTGCTGGTGAATATTAACAGGACCCTTACCTTATTTGTGATGAGTTGGACCTTTAGCTTATTTGTGATGAGTTGATCTTTAAATTTGGCTTAAAGAGGTTTCCAGCTTAGTTGTGCCTCGTAGCAGTTGTATGTGTGATATGTCTTTTTCTGCCACTTCTTTATGTGATTGGAACTCTTAGATCTTTTTCTGGTCAAACTTTGGTGACTTGTACACTTATCCACCTAATTTGTAGTGCTATCTACAGTTAAACAACATGCACATATAGCTTTCTAAGTGGTATGTTCTTCTCAAATATAGCTTTTGGGTAGTTTGCACATGTCATCTTTCCAGCACCAAGCTTTTTACATGTAATCTATTGAGTCCTGGCTTCAAGCGAAAAGTGCAGATAGACAAAGTGCTGTCATCTATCCCTAGTTTCTTCTCGTATGGGTGTTTTCCCATTCTCTTACACAGGAAGTTCATTTCGTTGCTCTATGCTAAACAACTTTGTAATGCATGATCATCTCTATTTATTAACCTTTCAAAAGAAGGGTAGGGTAAAAGGAGGGAAGTACAATGCATAACAATTTTAAAACCTTCTACTGCCTGTCCTATACTTCTCAGATGATTTAATAGATTTAACTTCAGTTTCAACAATAAATATATTATGACTAAATTCACTTTAATTTTCAACAATACAAACAAGAGAGAGAGAGAGAGAGGGAGCGGGGGGGGGGGTTTGTGGAGATCGAGAAAATTAGAGAAAAAATTATTGTCTTCATGAAATTTGCACCTGGGTGCTGCATTGTGCTAAAATTTCTTGCCTGCTTTATTTATATGTATTATGAAACTAATTCTCTTCAGAAATGTTAGCAGTGACCTGTTATTAAGTTTGGTGGTTGTCTCTCTTGTAGGGACTTGTTGTACCAGTGATCCGCAATGCAGAAAAAATGAATTTTGCAGAAATAGAAAAAACAATGAGTGCACTTGCCAAGAAAGCAAACATTGGGTCCATATCAATTGATGAGATGGCTGGAGGTACTTTCACAATATCTAATGGTGGTGTGTATGGCAGCCTCCTGAGCACTCCCATTATTAACCCGCCTCAGGTATTCTTTTCCTGCTTTTATTTAGCTACGTGACTCTCCTTGTCTAATAGTCAGCTTTATATTTCTGGGATTTTTGTTTCCTCTAGTAATAAATTTAGTTCTCTTTCTAATTGTCTTTTCCTTTCAGTCTGCAATTTTGGGCATGCATTCCATTCAAAATCGTCCAGTTTGTGTGGGTAGCAACATTGTTGCAAGACCTATGATGTACATTGCACTTACATATGATCATAGACTCATTGATGGGAGAGAGGCTGTTTACTTCCTTCGACGTATCAAGGATGTAGTAGAGGATCCACGGAGGCTTTTGCTTGACATCTAATGTGAGCAAAGGCTTTGATCAAATGGGATTTGCCAAAATCACACAAAGCAGGAATGACAAAATTTGTTTTTAATAAATTTATCAGGTCAATAAGTCTCTTGTACGTGTTTCTGGGACATTTGGTTGACATCTTTCTTTAGAAGCAGCCGAGATGAGAATATTTTTGAACTTACACTATCACTGTGATATACATATACACCATCACTGTGATATTCATATTGAGGATCACTTGGATACCGAGATAAAATTTTGGCATTAGTTGATTCTTGTAGGAATACAGTATCTCCTAATATTGGTAGCTCTTTTTATGGATTTTCTAATTAAGGTCAGTTGAAAAAATGGCTGAATTTTATTTTGAGGTTCATTTACTACAATAAATATATGAACGCTGGAGAATATTCCCCTACAATATTAGCAACACCCTGGGGGAGAGGACCCAGTAGTTGGGCACTCCATGTTAGCGGTTTTGCTGTGCTCATGTGGGGGCCATGTCAATGAAGCAAATATTTATTGTAGAACCAGCATCTGCCAAAAAGCTACAAGTTTCATTTCAGGTATTTATATAATGTGGAAGATTGTTTTTGAAGTGTTAAAATCACAATATGTTTTTAAATATGAAGGTAAAAAATTGGTTCATAACTTCTATATTAAGTCATAATTTTTTGGAGTCTCTATGTGCCTTCAAATGAATTGTTATAATTTTGATGTGACTTAAAATAAGGAGCAGTTTTTAATATGAAGTTTGAACACTAGTAGTTTATGGCTAGGTATGGTACTTTGTTCCACGTGGGCCATAATTTTACGAGTGATTTGGGTTCAGATGTCCAGAATTGTAACAGTATTTTTTGTTTTAAATACTGCCTTTTTATCTCGAATGATCTCGTATGATTAAGGTATATTGTTGAGAGCTGTGGCATTATGTCTTGTTACTTGCCTTATTTGGTCTTTCTCATAGCTTGTTGCAAAGAAGTTGAAATATGAATGGACTACTAAAGATTTAACAGGCCCCAAATACATGCAGGTTGCTTGCTCTATAAAGTTTGGAGCTTGTCTTCATTATGCAATTGTTCCCCCTTTCAACTAGACTGGGTCTGCCAGGCATTTTTAAATATTGATTCTGACTACATGTATTTGGATTTTTGATAAATAAAATATTTTACGATAAGAGGCAAAAGCTCTTTAGAATTTGTTGTACGAGTTATTGAGATCTTCTGGCATGATACTACACAATATTGGAGATGGCTATATAGATTAGAAAGCAAAACGTGGCAAGGAAAATCTCGGAACTTTTAACATAGAAACTTTTTGGAGTTCATTGCATGTAATATGTGGTCTTGAGAGTCATGGTTTTGTTGAGTAGTGCTTCCCTACCTTTTTTGGGCTAACTAAATTGAGGGTTAATGGCATGCCACACTTTGGAGGGTTCTTGAAAATTAGGAACCCAACCCAAGCTAGCAGAAATGGTTGAACAGGAGAAGCTAAATGTCATCTTCAAACACAATTCAAGTTTAATTATCCCCAACTTAACAATCTCTTTAGGATAGGTTGCTGTAGGAGATCGGACATGACCACCATATGCTCCAAACGCTGATCCCAAATGCAGCTTGGCCTCTGACCTTTGTGTTGCTTCTACTGCAGCTTGCCTCCCTCAATAAATAACCCACAAGCTTAGTTGCTCTCTTTGCTCGGGTTTTATCTTAGTTGCTCAACATGGAGATGTCTATCGATGGGTTAAAGCTATCACCTCCACTATGCATCACATGTCCACATTTCCTCAAAGGCCCTTGCCAGCACAACGAACTTGGTTTCCAACTCTCTAAAAGAGGCCATGTAAACAAACATCCTGCAATCTTGTTCCTCTAGTGGCATGAAAGAAATGAGCCTAATCTCCACCTTGTCGAACACTTTCTCCAACCTTCTCTTGTATTCATCTCTCATGAGCTCTTGCCATAGGAATCACCTGTTCCTATTTTATCAATCTGCAATAGATGAACATTATATGCAAATGGCTTATATCAATTAGCTAATAGTAGAAAGGATTTAGGTATTGTGGAAGAATTTGAGTACAAAATGCAGTGTAGCCAAATTCAACTAAATGAGAAAATGCTTTTATAGGTTTAACTTTGATGGTGTAGAATGTTTGTTTTGATGGTTTGTCAATACATTGAGATTGTGTAACTTTGATGTCAAACTTAAAGGATTTTACATTGTTCACAACTCTATCTTGTATTGATTTTTTTTTTCGATACTCTCCATCGTAACATTCTTGGCCTTGTGTGGATTGTTTTAATATCACAAATGTTTCCATGTATGTGGTGTTTTTGTAGCGTATCAATTTATGTGATGATATATTGAGATTCAATGGTTTATGTACCAACCCACTTTTTTTTTTTTGAAAGTCTTGCAATGTTGAAATGGTTATGCAATGTCTTCAACATTTTTTGATCACCAAGATCTTGGAGTGGGCAAGGTGAGAGTATACAATGCTTCCAACCACAACTATTCTAAATGTTTGCAATTACATAATGATATGGTGGCAAGACGACCAAAATACGCAGGCGACAGTGTCAACCTAAGCAACACTTTTTTAACAAATTGCATAAAATGCAATGCAAACCATTGACAAAATGTTTGGGTTTGATTCAATTTAAAATGATTGATCCTACCAGCTTGTTCAATGCCAAAATGTTTAATTACATGTTACAATGACTGTTGGTAAACCATCTAGTTTTTACAATATGAAATGCATGCAAAAGATAATTCTTCTACGGTTTAACTATCCAAATTTGATAAAATAGATATGAATGCATACATATTGAATCCTTCGACGATACTACCATTTGAGGTTTACAAGATAATTTTGAAATACTTTTCAAAACAACATGATAAAAGATATACTATTGTTATTAATATGAAATAAAGTTTTGATTATAAAATTAGATTGTTGCAATATTGAAATGAGACTAAATAACAATGATAAATCAATATAATCACATACCCAATTGAAGAATACCTCATAAGGATGACATAAGGCGTTGATGCAACATCGATTCACTTTGATGAGTGCTGTGTCAAATTAGTTTGATACATTGTTGATAACTCATTTGAACACCACCCATAGGTGCAAACATACCTAGATGCTTACCAACACAACTAAGCTGATCAAAATGATCTCTTTGATTGTTGCAACATTGGAAATCATTGGTAAACATGTTAGAACAAAAAGGTAATCACTCAAAAATTCATAACTAGCATGCCCAACACATCACCCAAAACGAGTTGCTAAATCACATCAAAGTCAAACATCCACTAAACACACCCAAACATATTTTAAGAATATTATATCAAATTGATAAATAAAATTAGATATGAACAAGTCTAAAACAAAAATATAATGATGTTGGTACAACATGTGCATCAGGTACAACTTTTATTAAAAAACTTACTAAAATCACCAATATTCACTTTTTAATGGATTGACCCTTCAAACATCAAACATCCTCTTGAAACACCACCTAGATGCAATGCGTGCTAAGTGGACCATTCATTATCATGAGAGATGGGTTTTTGTGAACCACTACTCATGAAACATGGGTCAATGAGTTTGACTCAAAAACCTACATGGCCGAATCTTGATAGCAATATCACTCTTGAAACATGTTAAAATTTCAACAAAATTGCAGTAGTAACATTTAGCAATCAAAACTTCCTCAAAATACACCAAAGATTTCCACCATTATCAACAACATAATGAAAAAAGATTTAGCATTCAACACAATGGTGATTTTTGGATGAAATCATTGAACCAACTAAGAGAGTTTTTATCCTTGAAGATGGATTCACTATAAGTTTTTTCGTTCTTAGGCAAATAGGGAGAATTGATGTTCTTTCACCAAAGCAAATGAAATGAATAAGCAATAACCTTTCTTCTCAAGAGCCAACCTCCTTTTGTAATCCTTCGAGGGCTATTTTAAGAAAAAAAATGTTTTTTGTTTTTTGTTTACTTTTTTCTTCTAAAATATAATTTCTCTTAATAAAACAAAGTGATTTTTCTTAAAATATAAAGTGTTTTTTAGAAATTCTTTATGGCATAGGCCATCTTTCTTTAAAATAAATAAATAAATAAACCTAAATTTCTTTTATAATATAAAGTCACTTTAAGACAACTTAAATTATTTATTTAATTATGTTTATATACACATCTAAAGCTCTTGGGAAAGTTGGAGCCTTCGAGAATGTTGGAAATCTCTAAGAACTGTGGAATGTTTCTAGAATGTCAAAATTGCATCTGAAAAGAACCATTGGACTCCTTTTGGTTTCTTGAATTCACTACCATTGTTAGAATTTCTTCTTGAATAAGTTTACATTCTCAAAGAATCTTGAAACTTTACAAGAATGTTGGAATGACCAATAAAGGGATAGTATAGTTTCAAACTTCATTGACTCATTTTAGGTTGTGGTTTATAAATGACTTACCTCTTATAACCATGAATGGTCCACATAACAATTCTTGCATTTAAAGTATGCCACATACATGAAAGTAAATGAGTGAGGGAGCTCTATAATGAATGATTAATAAGGTGCAACACTTGTTGAAGGTTTGCAAATGAGGCAACGAGCTTAGTAGGCTTGATTGTGGGGAAAGCTCTATGGATAAATGTGTTTGGGCCAAAGTAGTATTAGAATGGATGACTTAGGAGGTTTTGATGTTTCTCCTATCAACATCACCTAGATCCAATTAGTGCTTAGTGGATTATTTATGAATGAGCTATGGAGCTCTATAATTAATGGTTCATAAGAAACAATGCTTATTGTAGGTTTTACAAATGGGGTAACATGTTAAGTGGGCTTGATTGTAAGGGAAATTCATAGTTAAACGTACTTGAGCCAAAGTTGTATTGAGATGGGTGAGCTAGAAAATCTTGATGTCTCAACCCCTATGAGCATCACTTAAATGTGGTAAATGAACTATTCATGGTCATGAGAGATGAGTTACATCTACTCATGAAATGTGTTGATAAAGTTTGATTTAAAACTATGTAAATAAATCTTGATAAATCATCACATAATTTGATAGATTGTAGAAATACAACATAGTAGGGAGCTTTATAATAAATAGTTATTAGACAAAAACTTACAAAAGGTTTTAAAAATGATGTATCAAGCTAAGTGAATTTGATTGGGGGGAACTCTATGATAATCATCTTTGAGCTAAATTAGTGTTTAGATAAGTGACCTCCCTTGAAGTTTTAATGCTTCATCCTTATGAGCACTTAGATGCAATGAATGCTAAGTGGACTATTAATGACTTTGAGAGATAGGTTCTTATGAATCACTACTCATGAAGTGTGAGTTGATGAAATTTGATTTGAAAATATGTCATCAATACCAAATAAATCATCTCATGAATGCTATAAAAGCTTTTATTTGCCTATTCATCTATTTTGTATATGTTGTATGTGTTATTGTTCTTGCACCTCATGTTGTTATATGACATTATTGTTGAATTACATCCTTTAGGATTGCATTGTGTGCCTAGCTTGGAGCCTTGTAAATACTTGTTGAATGTAGACAACTTTTGGATGCCACCTAATAACAAACGTTGTGTATAGAGCTAATTCATGTGTCAATATTGTATTCATGTATTGTCACAATCTTTGAAAGACTTAAGGGAGCTAAACTATAAATGTAACAAGTTGTACGTAATGAAATAGTATGATGATTAAATTGTGGCATTATGGTTCTTTGCCACCAAGGATCAAACTTCTACTAAGGTGTTAATGTTAATTGTTCTTGTTGGGGATGGGGTCCTATTTTGGCCTCATTGGTTCATTGCTTCGATAAAAAACATTTACCCCTTATTAGTTTTAGAATATTGGAAAATTATATCACATTTCCCCTTATTAGTACTTGCCTTTAGGTAGATACTATTGTATCCAATATTTCTTAATTAGTTATTACTAGTTGTAACTGTTAACAAATCATAAGCTATACTTTTTCTATGTAAGGCAAATATTTATCTTTTGTAAAGTTAATATGTAGACAATTTAATTAAAAATATGAAAACATGAATTATTGACAATCTAATTGATCGAGGAGTTTCGCCTCCTTTTTCAACAATGTAATGAGTTTTTTAACAAACCACATACATGATGGGTAGAATTGGAACGGTAAAAGTGCAATCGTTGATGTTTGCAAGGTTCTTTATAAGGACCCCATCATATCGCAACACAAAGCTTTTAATTTTTGCATTTGTAGAATGCAAGTTCCATATCACATCTTGTACATTTCCCCCCTTGTTTATACATTGAAACACATGGCTTACAATAATCATGTGATAATGTTATCTCAATGGGAAGGTAGTACTGCTCTAGTAGGGAATTTTTTTGTAAGGCGCTTTGAAGTGGCAAAATATTTGCCATGCACAAGGTGGTGGCTACAACAAAGGTTAATTAAATCTTAAAATGTACTTCTCTATAAGACACATGCGATGGCCAAACAAGCATCAATTACATCCTTTTTTAAGTATTGCGTTCTTCTTTCTTGGAACGGTGGACCAACTCCATAGCTTACAAGAATCCAATTCATTGGTAAGACATTATCTACGTCAGTGGCCTCTGGTACACTCCCAACGAGTTCACTCTCCTCTAGATCACACTTGGTGTCAGTACTATCGTAATTTGCTTCGCATATTTGCCAGTGGTAATTAACATATATATTTTTAATAATATATATAAAATACATCTTGATATATCTATTTTATTTTTATGTGAGAAATTGATAAAAAATAATTTTTTGAGAAGGATATCTCTCAACATAATAATATTTAAATATATATGTTAGTAGCAGTTATGGCACAATATGCAAGACATTAAATTAATTACGGGTTCAACTGTTCTTGGCGATGAAACAATTGCTTGCTTCTCTAGAAAATATGGAATGTGAATTTAAATGCAAAATACTAATGTTAGTGTTCGTGCCCCTTCTAGGTGGTGCTAAAAAGAATGCAATTGAATATGACTAGAACATAAGAACTACAAAATTCGAAGAATGTTGGAGTGACCTAATGCATGTTGAATTTTGTAATCCTTATAATCCAAAAGTCATTGTGTTTTGAGTGTCAGAATATTTTTGTAGTGCCATGTAATGAAATGTTAATTGTTTTATTTATATACAAATAGTTTCTTGTAATGTGGTGATTTGGGTGGTTAAATAGTGAAAAGCATTTTAGAAATCCTAAAATATTATATTGTTAATTAATCCCACAATTATAAGTTTCTAGTAATATAAAATCATGGTGCAATCTGTTATATTTGTGTACTCTTAGGTTTCTACAAGTTGTATTAGAGCCACTAAAGAATGCAAGAAGGTTAATGCAACTATTTACATTACATACATGTTTTCTCTTGCTTATGAAAGTCATGAAAATCAATTGTGAAAAGGTATAGCCTTGTTAGGTCATGCATGAAATTAAGCTATACATCAACAATAGATTGTTCATTTATTAATGAATCACTAATCTACTCCCCACCAATGCCATCCATTTGTAAATCATGTTATTTTATGTATTAAGTGGATCTTTTAATTTTATGCACATGAAAATAGTATGGTAAATTTTAAATCATAATAGATAAAAATTTCGAAGTGAAAGGTGTATTGTATATTTTTGACATTTTTTAATATTTTTTTTAAATGATTTAACCAATAAACAATTTTTATATCATTTTTTTTTAACTTCTAAAATTTTAATGTAATTTTGATCATCCGTTTTTTGTATACTAACCAAATAAATATATGACATCACTTAACAATTAATAAAAAATAATATTTAGTAATTAAGTGGTGGGGTGCCCTTTTTTCCATAGCCAAAAGTGTCAACTTTCCCTCATTTCACTAAAAAATAAATCGAAACATGCATGTAGTCATTATAGGCAAAATCTTTTTTTTTTCTCAGGGTAAAGGTTATTTTTTTAAAAGAGCCTTGTAGCCGAAACTTCTTCGTAGCAAAGTAGCAAGGGAAAAGATGGGGAGCAACAACTCGAAGGTGGTCAAAGCTTGCAACATTACGAATGGCATACAAATTCCTACCTGAGGCACGATAGGCGACATTATCAATTGAAAGGGGGATGGGGCATGAAATAAAATGAAATGAAATATTTCAATAACTTCCACGAGGCCACAATAGCCTATGGGACCCACAAACAACACAAGACCGTCACCAAAAAGGGAAGACCTTAAACAGTTTGAGATCTTCGCTCAAAGTCAACCCTACGACAATAGATTTTGATGATGTAGTTTGCTGATTTGACCAACCTTTCCTCCTCAAACAAGGTGTTTAAATTATCAATTTGTAAGATGTCCTCGTAACTGGTCCGAATATCTTTATACGCTGAGCACTCCATAACAAAGTGCCATTCTGTCTCCACCAATCCCATGTCGCAAAATCAACATATTCTTTTTTCCCACTCTTTTTTAAGAACCATCCATCTGCCTGTTTCACATCTAAGACGATGTGAGCTCGTCCGAAGCTGAGCTATCAACATCTTTGCTCTCCATTTAATATTAGCTCCTATATAGGCCTTTTCTTCATGGTCCCCCTTGGGATTAAATTCTTTGATATAGTAATCTTTCTTTCGCCCTAATTGTTTTGTCCATATAGCATTTTTGAATTTTTGCTTCACATATTTTTTTATTTCTTCATTTATACTTGGACAATCTTTCATTTTCACATCCCACTTTTCCATGCATTGGCAAAGAAAAGAGAGTGAGTTTGGCAACCGCAAGCGCTCCGACATCCATAATCTCGTAATACGTGCAAACAAAACCCCCCTCAACAAACAGGTCTCAACAACAACCTCGAGATAAGTGTATCCCACTCATTCTTGAAAATGAGGTTTTTAAGAATAAAATTGTAATGTTGAAAGAAAAAGATTTCTTTATCAAATGGATTGGAGACTAGCCATCAAAGGGCATAATTTTAGACCGGTGCCATAAGCAATGGGGTAAAGACATAGGTGAAATCCCTCCCAAGGGGATTTTTCATGATTGAATGCAAAATCTTGAGTGGCGGTCCCTACTTAATGGATGGAGCCGGTTTCTTTATCAAGGATTGAGAGCCAAATATCAATCCCCTAAAACAAGAAGTAGATGTGGTGCCACTGTGGCTGAGGCTATATAATTTTTTGCAAGAATACTGGGATAAGGAAACCATAGAAGTGATTTGAAATAAAATCGGGACATTCGTCAAGGCTGATGAGAAGATTGAAGAAGGAGATTTTGGCATCTACGCCTGAATTTGTGTAGAGGTGAACACAAAAAATTGGATCCCCTATGAAATTGAAATCCTATCAGACACTTGGGTATGGACGCAAAGAGTCGAGAAGGATGCCCCAATACTACTATGCAATTCATGTACGGATTTCAGTCATTCTGTGGAGGAATGCACAAAGAAAAGGGAAGAAATCTAGTAGATGCCACATCAAGCCCTAAATTGATAGAAAATCAAAATAGTTAGGGGATAGATGAGCTAGCCAAGACAAAAGGAATGGGAGGTTCGGAAAAAGGCAAAGGAGTGATGGGCATGGATGGTGAAAATAGGGGAGAGTTTTTAAAAAAATGTGGAAGCGCAAGAAATGTTGGAGCTGCGAATTGTTCCCAGTGGTTTGGAAACCCAAGGAATTCAAGAAGCTCGATTGGTAAGCGCAAATGGGGCAGCTCCCCAAAGCACATAAGCGATCACTTCGAACCAGAGAAAATTACCAATAATGCGAGATTGAAGGCGCATGTGACAGAGCCCAGCTAGGAGGATCAAATGTTAGAGGAAGAAGTAGAGGGTGAAAGTGGGGAAGATGATGTGGATGCGATAGGGGAAAGAACGCTGAAGCAACATGCATCAAATATAATGAAATTGAAGAATGGTGTGAAAGGCAATACGGGCAGAAAATATCAATGCGAAACAGAGATTGCTGGGAATGCGAAGGGATAAAGAAAACTGAGATTAGGGAAGGGAGGATCCCTTCTCGAGGAGCCATGATTCACCTAACATGGAATGTCAAGGGTCTAAATGTACTTGACAAGAGGCGTGTGCTCAAATGTCAAATTGATTTGAGCAAATCAAACATTGTAATGCTTCAAAAAACTAAGTTACCAGTGGATGATTTAAGGAAAATGATGAAAAAATGAAAGAAATGGTAGGGGATACGAATGGGGCATCCAAAGGATTGGGTATCTTGTGGGATCTCTCCAAGGTTTTGTTGGAAGCCATTAAGGATAGTAAGGAATAACAATTCAACAAAGTGAGATATCTGCCACAATTTGTCAGCCTCTTCTTGATCAATATCTATGGGCCTACAGGTGTTATGTAGTGATTGGAGGTCTAGAACCAGATCTCAATGATATGCCATGAACTTCAAAATGAAATCCTCATCCTTGGGGGTGATTTCAATGCTATCTTGTGTAATGAGGAAAAGAGAGGGGGAATCCCAAGAAGATTGGAAATGGCACTTTTACATGGTCAAATAGGAGGAGAGATCACATGTTTGTAGCAAAAAGATTGGACAAATTTTTGATTGGGGGTAATTGGACCACAGTGCATCTAAACGGAGAGCTGAAATTATGGCCTTGTGTGGTTCATATCACTCCCCTATTCAACTAAATTTCACATTAGATCATAAGACTATGAGATGCCCTTTCAAGTTTGAGAAAATATGGCTTAGGGACAAAAGAATAAACACCAAAATCCAAGAATGGTGGCAACAAGTGCCTCAGGTGAAGGGGACAAAATCCTTTCTAGTCTTCAAGAAGCCTGCACACCTAAAAAGAATGCTGAAGGAATGAAGCATTAAGCACAAGTCAAAAACATCTTTGAAGAAAAAGATAATATAGAAAAAGAATTGGTAGAATTGAATGAAACAATGATTAAAGAAGGCATGTACCATAGTACCTATATTAAGGAAAAATAAATAAAAGCAAGGTACACAAAATTTGGTAGAGAGAGGAGATTTTTTGGTGGCAAAAATCAAGGACATGTTGGCTTAGAGAGGGTGATAGGAACACAAAATATTTCCACAATATCATACAAGTCAAATGGAGTATGAATAAAATCACTTGTATCAAGGATGAGGTAGGATCCATATGTGAAACATGGGACACTATCAATAATGAAGCAGTTAGGCTTTTTGAAGGTCTATTGAACACCAACAATATAATTGATCTTGCAAGCCAAGACAAAGTCTTGAGCAAAACCCCAAGCATTGTCACATATGAACAAACCTTAGAGGTTTACAATTTGTTGATGGAAGAAGTGAGGCAAGTGACCTTGCAACTAGTTGGTGACAAAGAACTACACACAAATGACTTCCCTACATGCTTTTTTCATATGTTTTGACATTTTGTAGGTAAAGACATCTTCAATGTGATCAAGGAGTCAAGGAAGAAGGCCACCATGTTAAAATATTGGAATAACACTTTCATAGCCCTCATTCCAAAAAAACATGTGGAGAAAATGGAGGATTTTAGACCAATCTTGTGCAATATTGATTTTAAGATAGTAGCCAAAACCATTACCAATCATTTGAAAAAGATGCTCCCTCCTATAATATATGAAGAACATAGTTGTTTCACACTTAGGAGATCAAATATCGAAGGCATCATCATTGCTCATGAAGACATCCATAGTATTAGGAAAGCACAAATAGAAAGGATGATTCTCAAGTTGTACATTCAAAAGGTATATGACCAAGTAAACATGCAATTGTTAGAATTGTGAAATATATGAGACACAGGATCAAACAGCGAACAAAGACACCTTCCACGCAAGAGATATGCAAACAATATATGCGATATTCCTCAACAAGAAAGAGCTACAATAATGAACCTCAAGAATCTTCAAGGAAAACAAAAGTCCTCAAAGGTTGAGAGTTCTATCAAAAGGCATAAAATCTCAAGAGGGTTGAGTGCTATATAGGAGCAACCCTAAATGAGAAAGGGATTAGATCATGACAAGTGTCAACATCTCATGCAATGAGAGAAAATGATCTAATAATAGCTCTCTAGTTAATATAGTAAATCAGTTTAGCTTAAGTGCATGAAAATAAATAAATTATTAGCTAATGCATGATTATTCTAACACCTCCCCTTAAGATGAACTCAGGGAGTAGCTAAAAACCCTAAAAAAGAATGCATGATGGGTCCTGACAAACAAAGAGTGTTCATATAGGGTTTCTCCCACAGGGTTTTCCTCCTTTTCTCCAATTTTAGGTTCCTATACTATATGAACACTCTTGTGTTCCTATTTTTTGTAGGTGACCTTCCATTTTCACTTGATCAATTCTTCAGACTTATGGTACTTGTGCCATCTGTATCTTTGAGTTTTAGGTGTTATGCCTTTGTTTTCCATCTGATTCAAGTAGTGTCGTTGGGGGCACTCATGCAAATTTTTGTCTTCTTGATCCTGATCATCATTTGCTTCAACAAAGGATCTTCTTTTAGCACTATAGTAGTAATTCTTCGACAAAGTTTGCAACTTCTTCATGCTTCAGTGGTGTTCTTTATGTTCATCATTTGTTCCTATCCTTTGGGACATTTTTTGGTTGGAGGCTTCTTAGTCTTTCACTTGTATTTCTCTCTTTTAGGGAGCAGTTTTCTCCCATTGGGTTTTTCTCTTTTTTCTCCGAATTTGAGAGATCTTTTGTTTGTACATGGGTACCTTATTTGGCCTTGTTTGCTAGGGCCCATCATGCATTCATCTTTAGAGGTTTGAGCTTCTCCCTAAGTTTCACTTAAGGGGGTGTTAGAGTAAAAGGTATTTCCTAATTAATTATTTATTTAATTATTAGGTTCTTTTTCCTCTAATTACTTAAGCTTACTTAGGTCATATTTTTTTTATGTCTCATGTCAAAGGATAAGGACATATGTCATGATCTTGTTTTATCCTCACCTAGGGTTTCTAGGCTTATTATCATTTTATAAGGATTCTCTATTGTATTATCATAAGAAGATGCACATTAATATGATTCATGCTTTTTTGGATCAATAGTTCTTGGCCTTCATAGCTTTGCTGTTCTCTCTTTCTTCGACAACGTTTGCAACTTCTTCATGCTTTAGTGGTGATCTTCATGTTCATCATTTATTCCTATCTTTTGGGACATTTCTTGGTTGGAGGCTTCTTAGTCCTTCACTTGTATTTCTCTCTTTAGGGGAGGAGTTTTATCCCACTGGGTTTTTCTCATTTTTCTCCGGTTTTGAGAGATATTTTGTTTGTACATGGATACCTTATTTGGCCTTGTTTGTTAGGACCCATCATGCATTCATCTTTAGAGGTTTGAGTTTCTTCCTAAGTTTCACTTAAGGGGGGTGTTAGAGTAAAAGGTATTTCCTAATTATTTATTTATTTAATTATTAGGTTCCTTTTCTTCTAATTACTTAAGTTTACTTAGGTCATGTTTTCTTTATGTCTCATGTCATAGGATTATGACACATGTCATGATCTTGTTTTACCCTCACCTTGGGTTTCTAGGTTTATTATCCTTTTTTAAGGATTCTCTATTGTATTATCATAAGAAGATGCACATTATTAATATGATTCATGCTTTTTTGGATCAATAGCACTTGGCTTTCATAGCTTTGCTATTCTCTCTTTTTGTGACAAGTGTTTGATTGTAGGTGATCCTTGGGAGATGTGGAGTTGATTTTCCCACTTGTTCAACATAATGTCCAAATAAGACAAAATACTAGAAATACATATAGAACAACAAAAATCAAGTCATCTCACACAAACGGAAAATTTCTAGGAGCTAAGACATCTAAGTAATTCACCAAAATGTGCAAACACAAAAATTGAATAAAATGTACCTAAAAATAAATTTGGAAAATGTGCATGGATGGTTGTGAAGAGCTAAGAAAGACTATCTCAAAGCCATTGGAATTATGAAAAACTGAGAAATAGGTCAAAAATTATGAGCTTGAGACTAAAAACAACACCTCTAACTTCAATAGGTTGTAGAATGCACCAACAACAAAAATAGGTGATGAGACCCACACCATTGGAAAGTTGGCAGAACCAACTTTCTGACTATATCATGTTTTCCAAAAAATGACATTTTATGCCCAAGTTATGGCCAAAAGAAAAAAAAAAAACACCTTTTTTAGGGCTAAAGAGGGTCTTGAAGGGGCCATGGTAATCGTTCGTATTGCTGATGTTAGCATGATGTCAACGAATATTCTCCTATGTTGAAAAATAATATCGACTATTGGTAAAACTTGTTGGAAAACGAAAAACACCAGCATTTGCCAAAATGGACCAGAATATTCTTTGTTGCCGCATAGTTGACGAAAAAAATGTAGCGTCACCAAAAAAGGATTTTTGATTCCTAGAAAAGTCGCATATGTTGGAAAAAAATTGGGTTGGGAAAGGTCGAGGGTGTCAAAAAATAAAAAATCAGCTCAGATTTTGGTTGTCGCCGTCAATAATGGCTGTTGTTGGGTGGCTATGTGGCTACCGCTAGTGGCAATAAAGGCCGCTAGGCAACAGACACATGCCACTAACAGGGTCATGGGCCCACAGGGCAAGCAATGTGCAAGTAACTTGCGAGTACCAATTATGAATGCAACCCCCCAAAAAATAAACCTTGCCTTTTTTGATTTTTTAAAATAAAAAGCTTTAAAATGCCATCTTTTTCAAAATTGTTTTTTTTTTTTAATAAATTGTCGTACCTATGACCGTATAGGGGCTGTACGACCCCTGTATAAAAAAATTTTGCTTTAGAAACACCTGTTTGAGAAATAGGTCAAATTTATAGTCAAAATTCGTTGAATTGACCTCCTGAATCCAACTATGAGGTTCGTTTCGCGCCAAAATGCACCGAAATCACAGCTATTGTCCAAATCTGGAAGAAAAGCCAAATGCTTCAAACCCTTGCAGATCTAACCTCAAGAATCCAAATCAGGCCAAATGAAAGACAAATTTGACTTTCTCGACAACTTTGAGTCAAACGAGACTTTATTTTGGTTCTAGATGCACCAAAAACATCGTCCACCTCTAAAATTTATAAAAAATAAAGAGGATTCTAGATTTGAACCCTGTAACCCTCATTGAAGAAAAAAAACCTCATAAGTCGAGAAGGGGTTCGTTGAATCCACACTCTGATACCATGTTAAAATTGTGAAAAATACGAGCCACAGGATCAAACAATGAACACAAACACTTTCCACACAAGAGATCTGTAAACAATATACACATTATTCCTCAACAAGAAAAAGCTACAACAATGAATCTCAAAAATCTTCAAGGAAAACAAAAGTCCTCAAAGGTTGAGAGTTCTATTAAAATGCATAAAATCTCAAGAGGGTTGAGTACTATATAGGAGAAACCCTAAATGAGAAAGGGATTAGATCACGACAAGTATCAACATCTCATGCAATGAACCATAATGATCTAATAATATCTCTCTAGTTAACATAGTAAAACACTCCTAAATTTAGCTTAAGTGCATGAGAGTAAATTAGACTAATAATTAATTAATTATTAGCTAATGCATGATTACTCTAACAACAATTTCTAATAAACTTTTTGCAAAAGATAGGTTTTAGTGAGGGTTGGTGTAAATAGATCCAAAGCTGCATCAACTCTACGTTTTTTATACTAGTGAACGAAAGTCCTCATGTCTTCTTCCCATCTTCCAATGGATTGAGCTAGGGAGATCTCTTATCTCCCTTTTTGTTCATCATAATGACAGAAGCTTTGGGTCGTCTCATTCATGAGGCAAGGGATAAAAAATATTGGAAGGGTTTAAGAATAACACCAAATAGAGTCAATAACTCATCAATAATTTGTTGACGACACCCTACTCTTTGGGGTGACATCGAGGAAGGAGTCGAAAGCCATCAAGAAAAAACTTGATACATATTACAATGCATTGAGCCAATAATTCAACTGACACAAGTCCAAAATCTTTTTCTTCAACACAATCTTATGGAAGCAACAATAAAGTTTCGATATCCTTGGGCTTAAAATTAATAAACTACTTAATAAATATCTAGGGTGCCTCTCTTTGATAGAGCTTGCAAGGTTAGTCTTTGGGACTCTTTAGCGCATAAATGTTTGAATAGGCTAGAGTCTTGGAAAGACAAATGGCTTTCTTCTGCAGGAAGAATCACAATGCTCAAATCAATGGTCATGGCACTACCCATTTGCATGATGTTGAGTTTAAATATACCAATAAAAATTCATGATGAATTGATACAAAAGTTGCAGGATTTCTTCTAGAAGGGATTGAAGGACTACAAAATTCCCTTTTGTTGCATGGGAGAAAATTTTTCAACCAAAAGATGTGGGTGGTGTTGGTCCCAAGATTTAGACCTCTCTCAATGTTGGTTTGGGAGCCAACTTGGTCTGGAGCATATACACAAACCCCTAGGCCAAGTAGGTAAATATTATTTAAAATAAATATTTGGATAAACATGATGCAAAATGAATTCTAACCATGGAAAATCCTCTTAGAGGATTTGACAATATGGTATTTCATGTTAGAATGCAAAAATTTGATAGTGGCATACTATTCATGGGATATCAGGGATGGTAGGAAGGCCAAATTCTAGGAAGACTCATGGAAAGGGGCTTATGCCTTATCTACCAGGGACAATTTAGAAGAAATCAAGAATTTGCTGAAAGCCATATGGGGCTCAAAGGTTAGGGAATACATGGAACCATGTTTGGAAGAAAGAAGAACACAGTGGAAGTGATAGTCTCTAGACAGATTGGTTGTTCTAAGTGCACAAATTATTAGGCTTAGAGAGGAGTTGTCAAAGAGGAGGAACTTCATCTCAAATTAAGAGGATTCAACTAAATGGTGCACGACCAAATATGGCTCATAGAAAGTCAAAATGGGCTACTTAGTGGCTACAAGCATGGAGAAAAAAGAGAATTGACCATCTCACCTCTGTTGGAACAAATGCTTCTTGCCCAGGGTATGCACCTTCACATGGGTGGAAATACAAAAGAGAATTCTCACTGGGGACCAGCTGAGGAAGTTAGGGGTTATAGGCCCAAGTAAATGCACTTTATGTAGAGAAATAGAAGAATCAACAAATCACATCCTATAGGAATATCAATTTGTTAAGGAATATTGGATTTTCATGATGAATAGATTAAGTTGGTCTAGCCCCCTTCCATCCAAAGTCATCGATTTCTTTAATGAATGGCCAACCTTGAATAGAAAATCATTCTTGACAAGTTTATGGTTAGTGAATTCATCTATAGTCATATAGGAAATCTAGAAGGACAAAAATCAGAGTCTTCCAAGATGAATCCATGGAACTTGTGCCCTTTTTGAATAAGTTTTAAGGATCCATTATAGAGGTGGTTAACAAAAGGATAAGGAACCAATCTAATTCAAATAAGGCTTTCTCTTCGTGGGATAATTCGATGCTAAAGACCTAGGCTAGGCTTGACTTATCCCCCATTCATGGGTTGCCAAAGTTGATTTGACGAGTGGTGCAAGGGAAAATGTGCCTTAGCTACCCCGAAAAGAAGGATGGGTCAAAATGAATTTCAATGGCACATTACAAGGCAACCCCGGGGTATTAGGTGTAGGATGTATTTTTAGGAGTTGCAAAGATGAAGTAGTCAAAACATTGAGCATTCCTTTACCGGTCGAACAAACAATGAAGAAAATACTTCTACCCTATGACATGGATTAGTCATGGTCTTGAGTATGGGGATAAAGAAATTTGTTGCGGATGACGACTCTCTCATTATGATTAATATAATCCACAAAGGGAAAACGTATAATTGGAAACTGAATAAACTATTGTGCGAGTGCAGTAGGTTGCTGAAGGGGTTTGAAGCATACATAATTGGTCATGTTTATCGAGAAGGTAATAGAGAGGTGGATTCCTTAGCCAACTCTATCGCTAAGGAGGCTAGCATCACAAAAGCGTAGGGATGGTGAGGAAATTATTAATCCCATCGCATTGAATGTACGTGCCTGCTAGTAAAGATTCACATCCAGTAACAAGGATGATTGTTGTTGGTGACCCAAGGCATGTACATGCAATATTTATGATGGGTGGTGGAGGATACAAATTGGCTTTCCACCTTGCCAAATGTAGCGCCAAATGGAATGAAAGCACAAAGGATTCCAAATATCAAACTCCTTTAAAATCCTTCCTCGTGAGGATGAGATTGAAGTGCGTGCGAGTTGGGAGGATGACAATTATTTGTTCACACCTCATCTTAAGCTGAAATGTGCGAAGCGTGCTTGATGGCTATTTATTGCCAAACGAGAGGACAATGGGATGCATTGAGAAAAAGATGAGTATTTTGACCTTGCTAGCTATGAATATGCTTATGAGGTTGGTTAGCCCACATCACCAAGTAGCTTTTCTCGATGTCATCGCAAACATGCGATTGAAGATGGTTCTCAAGGAACAAAATGGTCTCATCTTGTGGATCGTGAAATGGGTTTTGGGAGAAAATTTCCTAATCGACGATTTTTGTTATTGGGTGAATATCGATATCACCTCCCGTTTTGTGGCTTCCCTACTAGATCTAGATGAAGAAAAGGAAATGGTGAGGGAGCTTGCAATATCTCTATTTAAAAAGAAGTATCTAGGTAGTTTGGAGGAGGTGGTTCGGGTGGCTTGCTACGACGTTGGTATACCTAGGCCGAGAGATATCTCGCAGGTGTTGAAAGAGGCTATAGTGGTTGAATGGCTTCCCTTCTTGGAATTTTTTTGCACCACCGCGTTGATGCAACACAGGGTGAAGGCTAGAAGAGGCTGTGAATTCCTGAAAAGGATTACCAATCTAGAGTTGATCTTTGACTTGGATTGATTGCACATGTGAATTCACATACCATGGACACGAAGCTAGTAACTGTAATAGGTTTAAGAATATGTAATATTTTGTATCCATACATTCATATATACATAATAGCTGGATATTCCTAGGGTGCTGAGATATCACTTGGATTTTTCTATGTAACGGGCTCAGGCCTCAATCTGATGTAATAATTTTTGGATGTTTAATATATGGTGCAACCCCTATGCTACAACTTAGCAAGATTTTTTTTGTTTCAAAAGAGCCTTTATCCCTTTTTGATAGTAAGAAAGGTAGGTCAATAAAGCCCAACCAAACAATAGGGAACACTAGCAAAGGACAATTGACATAATGACATCAATATACAAGCAAACAATAAATATAAGGTTAATTTTTTTTTATAAAGGTAAAGGTTGGGTTTTTGAAAGGGTCTTAATCTCTTTTTAAAAAAGGTAAGAAAATTAGATCAATGAAGCTCAACCAACATCAAGAAACAAAAAAAGGAGTAAGTCAAAAAAATATTACAATAAAATAATAGACAATTAAAATCACAATTCAAGGAGTAGAATAGTACAAATAAACACATACAAACCAAGGACCAAAAACACTAGCCTTAAATCAAGGCAATTTGAAGCCAAATTCATTCCAAGGAACAATGTACAATCCCTTTCGATGGAGCCTTAAAAGAATCCTTTCTAGTTGAATACTTTGTATTAATAATCTCTCATAAATAAAAAAGGAGCATAGGATTAGTCATCTCTATTGTTCCCATCACCCATAATTACTTGGGTGATTTACACATGCCATTTGGAGGGCTAAGAACTACATGAATCTTCCCTAAATTCCTTATTTCCTCCAGTTCCCTCTTCCAACCACTCAACTTTGGTAACTCTCTTGAAGGTTCACCAATTCCTTAATCAAAGGGGTTTGAGAAGCCTATTTTTTTCCCCTCTAGACTATATGTTGTATCATATTTCTCAAAAACCCTATCACGAAACGATCAACTTTGAGGCAATTATGATAGATGATCAAAGAATTCTCAAAAATAATTTGTTGCACCCAATCAACAACTTGGAGGATAAAGTGATCATCGAAGGGAGAACCTTGTCCACCTCCACACAAACACATAATATAGTGAACAACAAATGCTCCTTGGATTTGGTGATTGCATCCATAGCCAAAAGTTGGGTTAGGAATTTACAATGCTTGAAAATACCTCCTCATCCCATTATTCCAACAATAGCCTAGGAAGATGGACCCAAACAAGAATATTTTTTACACATTCTTTTGTAGGATTGAAGTGCAAAGCCCATTTCTTGAGGAATAAACTCACCTTGCTAAGAAACCATTGGCCATTCAATAGGATATGTTTACAATCTTCCTACTTAGAGAAATAAATAAAAAATAGATCTTTCCACATTTTTGAAATCCCCACATGGCCCCTTGGGTTCCATTTCTGCCAAGACCACCTCCTAAATATATAAATATTTGGCCTTGCCCTCAAAATTTTTCCCACAAACAAGTGCACGACCTTGGAAATAGCTCTATCAATGATTAAATTAGGGATACAAAAAAAACTCTTACCATCCACAATCAAAGACATAAATAGACCAGAAAGGGAGGCTATAGAACCCTTGACAATATTGCTAAAATCTAATTATTCAACCATGTAACATTTGTGTATTTTTTCCACATGCATCTCATGATAAAATAACGTCTCTAGATAATAGTAATTAAACAACACATCATTATGGGAGGAAATTAAAAATTTATTGGAAACAATACATCATTATGGGAGGAGCTTAATAAATTTATTGGAAGAGTTGAATTGGCCATTTATGTGGGCTACTCAAGTAGCTCGCCTTTCCTTCTTTAGTTTGCACAATCTAGAATTAAATAAGAGGCCTCCACTTCTAGTGTCAAAAGATAATGCTTAATCAAATTCTAAACAAGTCGACATCCTTGGAATCAGTAGGCCTATTGAAAGTGGTCAAAATGTGGTGCAACTAGCTGAGGAAAATACATGGTCCTGATTCCTTCATCTATTCAATCTTGTTAGTATTGTGTCATAAATGGTCTATGTAAGCCATACAAAATTTTATATGATAAGATAGTGATTGTATGAATTTGACATGGGTACTTGCATGTTCTTGCTATTTTTTTGTAAGCTAGGTTCTATTTTAACATTGATAGAGTTATAAGGTAGCAGTAACATCATCAAAGATTTAATTATTAAATCAATATATTATAAACTATTGTACATTGTACATACAATGTTACATGAAAAATGGAGCACCACAAGTTATCATGCACGAACAATTTCTAGCCAACATGGTTTGTGACTAATATCCATTGCCATCTCTAATAGCCGTAATAATATATTCCATTGTCCTTTATGATACTTTATTTTCTCTCCGAACACATGCATCATATTGTGCACAAATTTGGTGACTTTTAAATACCAAATCAATCTAGGAAAAAAAATTATTGGATTGGTGTTGTGATCACATGACACTAGCTAATATAAATTTTTCTCAAAGACTTTATACTCCCAACAAGACAAAAAAATTGAATACCACATAATTTTTTTTTTAAAACTACATATGAAGTGCTACTATCAAATATAATTCTCTAAATTGGTTCAAATAATAAAACATTGTGTCTTTTAACTTTGATGTGGCAATACACAATGTTGTTTTTCTTTTTCTCTTATCGAGAACCTATCCTCGTCAGTGATGGGATTTAATTTTCCTTTTAAATGTGATATTAAAAGTGTTCAAATAATTTAATATTTATATTTTAAATATCTCTAATTTTAATCAATTTTAAATATATTTCTGTTTAAATTTAATTATTAATAAATATTTAATAAATTATATAAAGAAATTTAATTTAATTTAAAAATTCAAAACATTTTAATATTCATTATGTTCGCACTCTAAAAACCAAGGTTATATGTATATGCATAATGTTGGCCCGTAAGGAATATGCCAACATAAGAAAAAACAACCTAACAACCTATTAGTAGTCAAGCATCTCAAGGTTTTAGTATACAATTTTAATTCAATACACTAATTATATTATTTGATTAGTTTATGTACATGTTATGTTTTTAGTCTATTGTAAAAGAATTAAAATGCTTTGGAAAAAATAATGTGATTTTTTTATTATCAATGATCACACTATATAAATAATTAGGCAATTCATATAAATGACCAGGCTATTTATTAACTAATATAGATATCTTAAATGCATCTATCTAAAAAATGCTAAGGGATTACAACTTAAGCTTTTTTATTTACTTAAAATTTATTTTATTTCAATTTAAAACTATTTTATTTACTACATATATGCAGATATAAATTTTATGTCTTTTTTATTTCGGAAATATTATGTTTATGATTATATATTAATACTTTGACATGTAAATGATTGTCAAATTCAAGATAAAAGATTAGAGGTTTTTAACACACTCATTCCATTACGCTCCACCCCTTACATAGTTTCATAATTTTATTATTATTATAAATAATTATTAGTATATATATATAATCATGAATCTTATAATTTTTTTTTGAGACGTAAAGTAAATTCTATTGATTATAAAAGAATTACAATTGTCCGCAATGCAGGAGCCATAAAAATCCATCACCAATACAAAATTTACAGACCCATCAACTTCCAGTCATCGACCCAGACCCAAACACTAGACACCTATCAAAAAAAGGGATCAGAAAGCCAACCAGACTGCACCTCCCAGCCGGCACCGAGCTATCCCAAAAACCCCAAAACCGACTCCCAACTAGAGCCATATATAATATCAGAGTACGCCAAATAGTATGTTAATTATATCCACAGACCACTAACCTTGAATTGCCTAAGCAGCACCTAAAAACCATTCATTTTTGCAAATTGATCAAAATTAGGGACCCAAACAAAATTGTTCATAGGTTTGAGCATCAACATCTTCTTGAGGAAGCTTACCCCATATGTCGTAATTTGCCGGTGCTTGACCAGAGCCATTCCTTTTAGCTCCAACAGCAGGGGATAGACTTTAACAACTTCGCTGGGTACTTTTATCAGCGGAAGATCACAAGGTCGAGGAGCTCCATTACCCAAAATTTTTGCCTGCACGATCTCGTCCAACCCACCCAAAAGCTCTTTCTTGAAGAGTTTACAGACTATCGCCTTCGCCTCCTCTTTTGGTGTGCGAACATCAAGCATAGAGGCCAGGAATCGAGAGACAATGTGGGTGTTAACCCATAAAGTCTCTAGGTTCGATAAATGCCCCTTGCCCAGTATCATTTTGAACGCCACCACCGTATGATGATCTATCCTGAGCATTATTCTCTTTAACCGCTGATCGATTATTGCTCTGAAAGCACTCTGCTGAACTTTGCAATCCAAATGGATAGATGTGTCGAGACCCAATCTCACGAGGTACTTCGCAGACATCTCCACTATGAACTTGGATCTCTCTACCATTCCCATAAATAGAGTGCAAGAAAAGAAAATGAAACCAAACTTTTGGCGAAACCGTGCCACCCTCTGTTATTTATGGTTCTTGATCTGCCAAAGCTTACCACACTTACAACATTGTGCAAAAGCATGTGTGCCACCCGATTTTTCCTGCACACTTGCTACTCAGAGGCTAGCGTACATGATGAGGAGTCATGATACGACAACAAGGAGGCATGTCGTATCTAGTCTGATCAACCATAGATTTACCTCTTAATGCCATTGTTAATGCCGACGAAAATGACTCGATAAACAAGAGGTATTAATTAAACATCATATCGCTTAGCCACACTAGCCATCGAACAACCCAACTTGCTTGGTCAGCATTTCTAAAAGGACTCCTTGTGAAAAGACTTCCCCCCTGCCTACTCGGATTGCCAAAGTGTCATGATTATAAGATAAATAAAGCTAAATATTAATGATTAATTTATATTAATTATACACAAGGTAATTTTATTGTTTCAATATTTATATTTATTTTTCTAAATTTAATTTGTTTATCAACTCATTCATTTATTGTAACAAACAATCATTTTTACTTCCCCTTTACCTTCAAACTCAACCTACATTTCTCTATAAACATTAAATATTGTTATAATTCTAGTGTTAATATTAATATAATAATACTTTTTATTAATTCAATATGTATATTAATTTTAATATTAAAATATTAAATATCAATAAAAATTTAATTTCAATTTATTTTAATTTTAAATATCAATATATTAATATGAATGTCAAGCAACCACAACGCATGTTATTATACGATACTACAAAGGTAGGCACTCGCCACTCTGTGAAACTTGTTATACTTGTATCACATATTTGTCATATTCTATTCACATAATAAGTGAATTAGTCTATGATCAAATTCTACTTTGGCATGCTCTATTCAATACAACCATAAAACCTCTACTTGGTGGGTAATAATAAACAAAGAGTATGCTTCTAACATAAACCTTACCAATTATGCCATTCTATTTAATTAAATAAATCAATCCATATTCAAATCTTAATGTATCACAATCCATTTTATTGGTGCTTAGAGTTATAGGTTCAAAAATCCCTAAAACTAGGTCATTTCTAAGTGCCAAGGATACCAAATTGATAAAAAAATACCTTTAACTTATGACTAGGTAGGGATAATGATTGGCCCATTTGTCAAGGTGGGTAATGTATTCTTCGACTTTAGGCTTTGCTTGGCCAAGGAGGGTATTTCCTGAAATGTTTTATTGAAGATAACAATAGGTAATCAAAATCAATCTTGAAACAAACCATACCTATTGCATAGAACACTCTTATTTATCTATCACTAAGTGATTATGTGCTGGTTTAACAATACATAGGTTCTACAACTCCATAAAGCATATGAACCACTATGTAAAGAGTTTGAAGATGTTGCTTTGGTAACCACTGGTGATATTGCACACATCTATACACGGAAGTAAAGGCAACAAGAACATTTTGAAAGGAAGATTGATTTTATGCATTTTAAATGTTGGTGAGATGGGACATTAAGCATAAGGAAGACATGCACCTTTATCTAGCAAGGTCAACAAGGTCCCAAGTTTTATGATCCAAAGGGAGACACCAATTAAATTCCACTCTATGATACCTTAATGGAGATAACAATAAGGACTAAACATCTAGAGTCCACCCATAAGTTAGGCTCTATGCATGCAATCAAATAGGCAAACACATTTGTAGAACATCTAGTTGAATATATCTTAGTTATACATGAACAATCCTACACATTCCTTGTGTTATTTTAATAAGATGCCTTGCAAAAGATTTAGTACCATTTGGTTGATAAATTAACAAAAAAACACTCAAATCAACAAATGTGATTAATACCAACAAGATTGTCAAAAATACATACAATGCTTATGGAGACATTCAAAAGATGCCAAGCCTACACATTCATATTTTTTACTCATGATTACAATATGATATCACACCCTGCGGGAGAAAACTCAAAAAATTACAATACAAAATTCCCTAAACTTGTTGCAAAGAAACCCTAATGGTTAGTAATCTCTTCTTTTTTGTTTAAGCTTTGTAACCTTTTTCTATCCCCTTTTCCATTGAAAGGTTGCATATATTTGTCTTTCAACACCACCATATTAATTCAAGAGAAGGACCATGGTCATTTACAATTGCACAAGTCGCCCATACTTGCTTGCATTATCTCCACATGGCCATACATTAGAAGCCATGCCTTTTACATCAACAACCTTACATTTTTGTCCATAAATTATGTCTTTGAGGAGTCTAGAAGCATCGAGAGGCATTCAAAAGTATTCCCCCATCTAATCACAACCATTATTAGATAATTAATGGTGTCCTAGATTGTGGAGGGAGGTACATAGTTTTTGTTTAGTCATTTGCAGGAATTTAATGAAGAATTGGAGATCATAACTTCAACATGCAAGACAAGGTAAAACCCATGAAATTTGTGAGATGGATAGTCTAAAACATGCATGACAATCATTGGGAGTTAGAACTCAACCATCACATTAATGGAAAACAAGAACTCTTTATCACACACCATTGAAACTGTAAGAAACTCTACACCCTTAGGATGGACAATGGTATTTGGGCAAGAAAATACTCGTGGAGTAGTTGTAGGAGTCAAATTTGGTCATTATTGATGTCTTGGGAGGATCTAGGGAGTGGTTGAGGTGAACATGAGGAAATGTGGGGATTTGGTACAAGATGGGAGGTCAAGATTGTACATAACAAAGGAAGTCTAGAAGTCCATTAATACTTCACAAATGGGTGAAATAGACCAAATAATCAATATGAAGAAATGTAGTGGAAAGATGCAAAATTGGAGATCAAGAAAAAATGTCTAGATGGAAAATTAGATGTCCAAGAGCCAACTTAAACTCTTCATAAGAAGAAACCTATGACAAAAGAATTGAGAACCTTTGCGAGAATTAGATGCGAGAGTGGAAGTCAATATGGAATGTCTGAATGAAAAATTGGATGTTTGGGAGTTAGCTTGAACTCCACATAGGAAGAAACAAACAACAAAAGCATTAAAAACCTTTGTGGTAATTGGATGCATAAGTGAAAGTTACGATGAGACATTAGAATGGAAGTCCAAAAGTCCAAAAATCTATAAGAAAAGATTGGAAGGAAAGCAAGAAAAAATTGGAAGATAGGTGTAGAGTTTCATTGTGGGGTTAGAGGTGAGAACTAGACATGCAGATGAATGTCTAAAAGCCCATCAAAATCTACAAATGAATAAAAATGAGTGAGTTGAGGGTGTGAGAAAACATGTAGGGAAAGGATGTAGAATTAGAGGAAATAACATCTTGTGCTCCAAAATAAATCATCAAATGGACAAAAGGAATGACAGCCTCCAAACAACTTTGTGAAATTCATAAAGGGAAGTATAGTAGATGGAGGTGAAATAAAATAGGTTTGTTGGAATTGTGCAAGTTCATAAAATAATAGGAATGACAAATTGTAGGTTTGTAGGACAAGGAGAAAAGCTAGGACATAAAGATGGAGAAGGTAAGTCTAGAGACCATCAAAACTTTGCAAATCCACAAAGCAAGGAAGTGGAAAATTGAAGCAAGAGAGCACAAAAAATGTGGAGATAAAATGTAGAAGAGGGTGAGAGGTTGGGATAGGAGACAATTTCAAATGTCTTTTGAAAACTTGCAAAGGGAAAAAACAAAGGACCTAATAAACATTGCAAAACTTCTATGTAGGACTAGTGGCCAAGACATGAGTTTATACAAAAGGAAGTTAGATAGTCCACTAGACCCTTGCAACCCCACAAAAATATCATAAAATAACCGAAACACTCCCAAACTAGTAGGGGACAAGGCAATGTGGGGAGATAAGGAACAACAATTATGCAAATTTGACCAAGTGAAACCCATTTGAAGATCTCTCAAATCAATTGTATATGTTGGGTACAATAAGATCGAATGCAAAAGAGAGTTGAGACTCAAGCAATTTTCTACACTCTTAAATTGAGTTCCAATACCATTCAAGGCAACTCTAAAACATAAACTTAAAAATTATACAATACACAAGAAAAAATGTAAATGCCTCACTTAGCATCTCAATCTAGTATTTTAGTGTGCTAAATTACATGTACAAGTGAATTGATCTATCACTACTAATAACTCATTATTACCAATATATTATTATAATGTATTGATTTAAATTTACAATGACTCCACCATCATTACAAAGAAATTAATACTACTAGTACATTGGAAAAGCAAAATGATCATTAAATATTTTTATAGAGAAGTAAATATTGCCAATATATTTGACCCTAGAAATAAAGGAAATGACTACTAATATCTTCTATATTGCTCTTCAACATTTAAATAGCTTTTTGTAAGGGGATAACTACATGTATTGTTTGTGTTTAAATAAAATTACAATATATCACAAAATTTTACTAAAATTTAAACATTTAAATTTATTAGTGAAGTACTTTTATGGCTTTATGGAAAAATTACATAGAAAATTTCAATTGAAATATTGATTCATACATCCATCAAATCAAAATAAAAAAGAAAGGAATATAAAATTATAATCAAAATTAAAAGGAAATAGAAGATTATCAAGGAAAATTTGATCCATTCGATAAGGATTAGGGGAGAGGGGTTAGTGGTCGTGTGGGCCAACTTTGTAAGCATGTAGCGATTATCATAGGACATCATTTTTAAAAAATGTGTACTAGCCTCTTATCTATCTATAACTAAGGTTTGAAGGCGTGACTCATCACACAACTTGTCACATCAACACATTTACTGAAAAGTGTCCAAAATTTGACTTTTTAAGGATTCAACCAAAACTTAATCATGGTAACCTTGGTAGTTGAACAAAAAAAATTAGAATATCATATTTTTATTTAAAATAAAACTTATATGCAACCTAAATGGACCAAATACCTACTAGTAAACCATAAATCTTTGTTATCTCTGACTTTTATATTCAACACAAATGGACCAATAGTTGAACACAAAAAAAACTATTTGTTGTTATAAAAACAACACATAAATATTTAAAATACAACTTATATCAAACAAAAAATGAACCAATAGTTGAACACTATTTTTTTTTGAATCTCACATTTAATGGGAAAATGCAAGGTGTTTGCTCACCCTTTATATTTGTGATAGGACAAACTATTAATATGAAATATTCCAATGCTTGTACATTGCTACCCCATTACCTAGCTGTACACATAAGAACAATGTTTTTTCACCATGATAACAATACTTGTTTAAATGACTATCTTATTTAATTAAATGTGCATTTTATTTTATAAATGACACACTTATAGTGTATAGTTATGATTTTTTTTAGACAAAAAAATATTTATTTAACTTCTTCATGAATGTATTTATGTTTTTTTATATAAAATTTATAGGTTCTCATGTGTTCAAGTATGGGTCCATCTTGACCAACATTTGGTTATATTTTGATTTACATGTTGACTATTTATTTATAATATATAGTTATAATATGTGGTAAGACTGAGTATTATAAGCACAAATTCTATAACAAAAATTGAACCCTGTACAATTCTGCTGGCTCTTCTCCCCTTTACTTACATTTCAAATTGAAAAAAAAAAAAACTTAAAAGAGAATGGCATATTTATGATTTCACACGTACAAAAAATACCCCTGCTTATCAAATCCTAAATTACAAATTGTGCATGTTTTTTTATCCCTCGGGTTCTGCAGCAAGGGATTTGTTTCTTAAATCAAGACTAACATCATAAACAAGAGATTTGTTTCTTAAATCAAGACTAACATCATAAACTACTACAATGACAAAAAATTTCCACTAATACAACAAAATATAGACATAATTTATGAAAACTAGTTAGGACTTCACACTTTACCAATTTACCAAGATAAGATCATCTTAATCCACATGATTGTGACCTGGGCACTGTTAGATTCCGTTTGAAAAAGATACTAGTTTGCAATCTCTAGGATCTATTGGTAACTTATGTGCTGCAATCAAGAGATTTGCTTATTTTGTTTTCAAAAAATGCCTGTGAAAGATGACATAGGAATATTACCAAGATATACTGGGAGAAGCTTTCAACAATATTAAGAATTAGTGCCACCATGTTGAGATAGTGAAAATGCATCCATCGATTATGGAAGATTGATCATATCTGAGGAGAATAAACAGAAGAAATTTGTTCCAAAACAATCATTAAAATTAAACAAATGGTTAAACAATGACCAACATTTACCAAACAGTATAGATATTCCATGGGCATACTTTTTTAAAATTTGAAGAAACACTGCAATTGTAATGGATTGCATATTGTTGTTCAACAAGCAAAAATATTTTTTCGATTATACATTAGTTCATTGACTTGATATCAATTAGACAAATACTAGAATATAAACTATCGTTTTTTAAGGAAGCCACAGAAGTATTTTATGGAGAACCAAAGGGAACTTCTATTCTACTTATAATAATTCGGTCATCAAACTCAGCTGATAAGACTATGACTTCCAATCTCAATAACTGCTCTTTTTAATCTACGACTTGCTTAGTTTATAAAACTTTTCATGTTGAATATAATATATAAACTTGATGATAAAAAATGGATGACTTTCAATATCAATCACTGCACTTTTTTCTGTTTAGTGTCGAACCTATATCATTTTGTCAATGACATCTGATCTCAAACCATGAGAAGTTGAGAACATAACCTGACAAATCGTTAACACAAGTCACTGCTGCTTTCAATGGACAACAGTTAATGCTTCGTAGCCATTATATTTGAAGTGTCTTTCCAACTGGAGCATTTGCTACATGAATCCTCTTAAGCATAAGGAACCACTACTGTCATGAATTATACAAGTGCTTGGAATGATAACAAGATTTCATTATTAGATATTACTTTTCAACTTCTCAAACCTTTTTCAGCCCTTCGGGAAAATAAATATAAATACACGAAACCATCCTAAAATATTAATTTGTACAAAAAATAATCTTCGCTAGCCTGAATCTTCTGTACATAATATTTCATCCTCTGCTTGCCTATCTGATATATATCAGAGCTGTCGTTTGATTATGGTTCAAAAATCTTGTAACTTATATCGGTAATGCATTAGAGCAGAGTTTTTCAAAATAGCAACCCACATCCAATCGATTTCCCACCTCGGTTCCTTGTTGGTTTCCTGTTAGAGCTGAGACTTGCCATGTAAAAGACCCAAGTCGAAATCCCGTCAGTCTGGAAGCTCCAAATCGCTATAGGAGTTTGAACTCAAATGTGTGATATCTAACATATATAGACAAATTTTCCATACATATATGGCACGTAGAATAATTTTTCTTCTGGAGTGGCCCATATATTAGAAGGTACTCAATATTCCCAGTATGCCTCCATATTTGTCTGGTGATTTGGTGGTATTATGCGAGCGGAAATCAGGTTGCTTAGTTGCCTTCTAAGCAACAGTCTGATACGCAAGCTTTCTTTTTCTCACAACTGGAACTGGTTGTATGTAATTGTGACAGAGTTCCACCAGCAGTCGATGAGAGGCCAATGCCAAAGCAGAACATAATATCATAGCAAAGGTCCAGCAGACTCTCAGCATCAACAGAGGACTTCTTGTCAACCTTTTAAGTGCTGTAAAAAGCACTATCTTAAGGCGGCGGTTACTCAACAAATCCTTGTACACGTGCAAGGATGAGTTACTACTCTCCATTCTATCTGTTTGATCATTGTTTATAGCTGTTTGACGTAGAGAGATGTGCTTTTCTCTCAGGATTCTTGTGCCCCATTCAGATAAAATGTCTGCAAAGTTTTTTACAACATGTCTGCGAAATACAGTGGCATCTACAGAGACAAAAGTCTCTGCTAAAGATGGAGTATCCTGCACATCAAGGAAATACGATTTTTTGTAAAATGCAAGAGCTTTGGTCAGAGAAAGAAGCATTAAACCCAAACGTTCACAAATAAAAAAAAATCAAAACCTGCAGTAACTCTCTGAAAGACAAACTGTCTAATATGTTGTACTCATTTAAAATATGACTATTGAAGTAAAAATCTGATTATTTTTATTTACTTAAATAAAATCTTCAAAATATCGTCTTGTTTAGAAGCATTGCAGTTTTACCTTTTGTCCTTTATTCGAACTATTTTCAGTGAATTATAATTAACTTCTCACAATTCAGAACCCACATTGATCTTCTGTAAGAATATTGGTCATCTTTTAAAAATATGGCAAATAATTTTTCTAGATGGACTGTGCAATATGAGGAGAAACAACCGAGCTAGAAAATGCATTTAGTAGAGTAATGAATAGGCCATACAGCAGTTACTAGTAGCCTCCTTAGCACAGCACCATCTGCAGATGATAAAAGCTTCATGATTGTGTTTGTCAGATCTACACTGCCACCACGTGGATTTTTAGACGAATTAGATACATGTGCTTCATCTCCAGTCTTCAAAGCATCCCTTTTCCTGTGACAAAAACAAGGAATAGAGATAGAATGACTAATTGCAGCTTCAAAAATGATCTACATAAAAATGCAATACAAATATTTGTGCATGTAGGTCTAGAATGTTAAAATCCTCAATAAACAAAAATTAAATATAAGGAAAAATTTAGAACTAATAAGTGTGTTGATGAAAAATGCAATGATGTTTCTCAAAGAGGAGGCCAGAAATATGGTATGGATAGCTATATCATGCTTACCTATTCTTGTGCCTAGTTGTAGCCTATAGGAGAAGAATATAATTGAATCCAATGGTAACATGGGCTATTCAAATTCCCCTTATAGTGGTGGGTAATATCGGGAATAGTACATTAAGGTAGATTCCTCCATCGACAATGGATAGGACCTTGACTGTGGGGTGATGATGATGATTGTCAGTTGTTATCTATCTTCAAGCAGCTAAGTAAATCATTATTGTTAAGCTTTCTTCTTGAATCTTGCAACGGATTGGGGACTGTTTAACAATTATGGCCATTTTGATATAAGTAGTTTCTAGAAAACTGTGTTCCCTTGTTTTTACATCAAAGTTTTGGATCATAAAGATTAGGAATGCAAGATTAGCATAATAAGTAAGCCTATAGATGCCAAGGAAGAGAGTTAGGTAGGAGGGTTGACATGGGAACTGATACTTACAACAACAAACCTTTTTTCTGACAAAACAAATCTTGTTTTTCCATGGTTTGTTGGTTAACACTTCATTCTAACTACATATCTCTTTCTCCTGGCATCTGTGAGCTTCTTTATTATGCTAATCTTGCAATCCTATCTTTAGTTTTATGTTTCTCATCCTGATGATAGATCATGGGGCAAGATTAAATGTTGATGTCAAAAAAGTGAGCACAAGTTTTTCCCAGAAGCTCTATCAAAGTTTTAAACAAATTTCATCGATCCATTGATAGCAATGTAATTCCATTCTACTTTCATCAACAACAGATCATTTCCTTGTTAAGTGTTACTCCAACTCCTCTGCCAAACATAACACAGAACACTCAAAAATTGAAGTTTTTGCCATCTCCTAAATGACCATCATCTCATTTACTCACACACTCTTGCAACTCATCATATGAATAGATACATGCTTCATATACCTTATTTATTGGAAGCTAGTTGAATGCCCCCCTACTTGCAAACCTACAACAAATTGCCTACTCAACTTGTAAGAAATTGGTAAATGAGAAATGAACATTCAAGAAACAACACAAAGAAGACATTACAACATGCTTACTGTGGAGAAAACCAAACAAGGAGAAAACTCTATCAAGAAAATCCACCATATGTGCAGTTTTACAAGCTTGCAGCCCAGCCTAGGCCAAATAGGATGCAAAATCAATAAACCAACATCCTCATACTTGCAAATGCCCTTTGCAAGTAAGTGGAAAAGTGTCCAAATGAACACTGATGTACAGACCAGCATTGTGGACAATGAAACTAGCTGATCCAACCTCCAAGCAATGCACCTCTAAGCCCATAAACTCTGAAAATGTCAAACAAAGATCAATAAATGTCTCCCAATTGCTTCTATTCCTACTTGAGAGGACACAAGAACACTTGAACATGTTTTGGGCTCAAATTGGAAGCCTAAAGGTCAAGAGTATGGAGAAAAACACCTTGCTGATACTTTTCTTTCTTGCAGGTTCAATCAGGATTAAACTGCCACTTTTTTTCAGGAAGCAATTACGAAACTACCCCTTTTCATTAGGGAGCAATTATGAAACTGCTGCTTTGCAGCAAATTTTGTCCTCCAACTTGTTGAAGCTATAGCTTTTGCATGTGAAGTTGAAACAAGTGCCTTTTCTTGAAAGTACATACATTTTTTGAGAGGAATCTGAATATGTAATAATATTCAAGTTCTGATGGCACAAAAGTATTGCTTTTGCTCTTGCAATACAACTGCATTATGAGGCTGACTGTGGCCAAAACCCATCATTGAATCAAAAATTATTTGCCAAAGCCTATTTTGAGATGTCCCATTCCATCTTGAACCTTAACTCTGATTCTGTATTTGCGAAACTTTTTTGGAAGATTCATGGACCATGAAAACTTTGTTTATAAATTATGATCATTGTTATGAAAGAACTCATCCACGCTTTGAATTGTTGTGCAAATGCAATAACTGATATGCTTAGAATTTTGTGTACAATACAACAATTGATATGCTTCGGAACAATAGTGATGACATATTGTGTACATGGGTAGTTGTGTACATGTGTACATGGGTAGTTGAAATTTTTTTAACAAGGGAGCATGCTGGATAAACCTCAAACTAAATAACTCACAGTCAAGGTTTCAAATCTACTTAAACATTAAATAAAATTTTCAGTTCTTCCACTCTACCTCTATTCTAATCTTATTCTACTTCTAAACTACCCTTAATCTAAACCTAAATCTAATAGATTATGAAAAAAAGATCGAAAGAAGTTAGGGTTTTAGAGAAAAAAAATGTAAGAAGGAATCATAAAGTATATTAGGGCAATGATACGTTGTGCTATATCCTTAACTCTAATCAGTTAGATGAAACAGATAACCTATACTGCAATGACAAGTATTTACACAATTACCGACAATACAAGTGCAAGATTCTAGGCAATTGAAAATATGAAGATATTCAAGTTAAGTGCACAAGATTACCATATTACATAAATTCTACATATAACTCTATTGTGAGTACATGGAAAATCTCACCAAGTTGTTTAACTTAATGAAAGAAAACATATCACTACCATGGAAAAGAATCTTCAAAAATACTAGGCATGATTGTTTGATAAAGTTTGAAATATACAGATTACAAGTTTCAACAAGATTCCCATGCTGAAAATTCAATAGTTTGCTTGTTTCTCTAAAAGTTTTTACCCTTAAAACAACCTCTAAGAGCTCATTAAAATAGCCCCTTTTAGGCACCTAGATTACTCCTTACAAAACATGCCAGCCAAAAACAAATCTGATCCTTGGGATCAAATCCTCTAACTTCCCACTGCCTGAGTGCACTGTAACTAACTCAGCCTCAAACAAAGGAACATCCTAGCAAAAACACAAAACACCTAGGAGAATGGAGTTGGTATCCAATCCTTCAATTATGATTTGATTTGCATTTATTGCACCTAAAACTACGTTTGAAACCAATTTGATGCCTCTACGATTTGATTAGAACTAGAGGCAGTTGTGTATTGGACCTTTATTCTCTTGGCTATAAGAGTCTTTCTAATATAATCAGCCGCTTCCTTGATCTCTACTATCCTTTCTTGGAACATGTTGAAGTTACCCTTGATCCTCATTAATTTCAGATCCTCCATTAATTGTCCTCTCATAGTCTCGATGAATTCTTTAATGATAGCACTTGAGGGGAAAACCTTGCTAGGATTTTCCCAAAAGGTGCAAGGAATAGCCTTAAAACTAGTCCTCCAAAAAGAGGGGGTGAATGTGAAAGAAGTTGAGTTGCGGTATGAACTTACCTTAGAAGATGAGGTAGTACCTTGAACTTCGATTTCCCCAAGAATTTCTGTAAATACTAGAATCTCTTCATGAATTGATTCAGCTTGTTGCCCTTCTTCCACTATATCCTCCTCAATTGGTGGCTTTGAAACACCAGTTTGCAAAGGGGAAAGGATTGGATTTGATGGCAATGGAGACAAAGGAGAAGAAACTAGAGAAGGAAAAGGAGGAGTGGATAGCATTTGAGTAGCTATATTGACTCCTTGAGCAGCAACAGATGATTTGGTGCATGCTCTTCTTTGCAAGGGGTCTTCATCAATGGGTTCTTTATCCACTACAATTCTCACTTGTGACGCATCTACTTTTCTTCTTGATTTGCCTCTGCTCAGCAGTAGAAGAAAATTCTCCTTTTATCTTCCTTTTTATAGGAACCTAAGTAGATTTTTGTTGCTGTGGGTGTAGGTCATCCTTGTTCTAATAATAATTGCTTTTGTCCTATTTTCAATATAAGAATCCTTAGGAGTTAACTAATATATCTTGCCCAATGACTGATTGTAGATCTTATTCTTATTGTTGTATGGCTCTAGGACCTTGCCATCTTCATGCATTGTCTTGGGGAACTTTTCTAGATTACACCCTTCGATTACTTTATGCACATCCCAAAGTGTATGAATTCGTACCATTAACTTTATTGTTGCAGACTTTCTTTCTATTTTTTTAAAAATAATTTTGTTCTCTTCTATCAATTAGAGTTTGTTAACTATTTATTGTTAACATAGTTTCAGGGGTGGGCTCTCCTAAAAGCTAAGTGACTTCTAGGAGGAAGTCTAATCTAAGGGAAGGCAAATGTAAGGCCTAGAACCTTACTTACGATTCTTGCAGCACCTCTCCTCAATGATTGACCCTAAAGTTGTTAGCTAGTTGAATCATTTGGTGAATCATGCTGACCTTAAATTGAAAAACAAATCCTTAAATTGCAAAATTATTCTAATGACATGACTAATTAGTGATTAAGTGACGCTTAATGCTTGTAATATTAGTTGGTTAAAATGTATGAATTTTGATTTGAAAATATTTATATATTGAAACCAGTTAAATGTGAGTAGTGTTTCTAAAACGGAACTGAATAGATGCATAAGATGTCATGAATGAACTATATATGAATTATGGATAAAATGATTTGGTGGTTTTATGTTATGGTGAGACCACACATGATTATGTCATTGCTCAATGGTTTCTAAACTTAACCAATTAAATAGTCAATTTTTTATTAAATGTGAATATTGTATTTTACAACAATTGTTAGAAAAAGATATTGTGAAACTGTAAAATGTTAAATTATGAGATATAATCATATTAATCTATGAGATCGGTTATGTCTATGCTAGTGAGGCGCGAGTTTGGATTGAATTGCATTTTTGAGGTATGTGAACTCAATTGAATTTTTAATAAGTAACTAATAACTATACTTCAGGGAAACCCGGGGACGCGTCCCCCCCCCCAAAATGCCCCGTACCCGTTCCCGGGACGTCCCGGGTACCGGAGGACGGCAGGGGACCGTCCCTCTTTTTCCAGAAAACCCAGGAAACGTACCGGGGACGGGGGGACGGCGTTGATTGGAAGAGGGACGACTGACCATCCCCAGGGATGGCCAGGGGACGGCTGAGCCGTCCCTCGACCGTCCCCCGCGCTTTAGTCACTTCAAACTCATAAAAAAAATCATAAATTTTAAAAATTTCGGCCCAGCCTACGTGGCATGTGTGGGCCCCATGGATTTTGACTCTCTTATGAAAGAAAAAGGGCCTCTCTAACCTCATTATTTGCATTTTGTTTGTTTGAGCAGCCAAGGGTTTGAGAGCAAAAGAAGTTGCAGCCATTGAAGGAGAAAGAGCAGCAGCTTGAAGGAGGAGAGGAGGTTGAAATAGTGTTGAAGGGAGTGCAAATCCACTAAAGAGGTATGCATTTTTTTTCCCTATTTTTGTTTTTTCATTTTTTTGCAAAATGTGAAGCATACATTGTCTGATTTTTTTTATTTTTTTGCATTTTCAGTTTAAACTTGCATTCTAAAATCAAAAAACATGAGCAGCGGTGAGAATGGAAGTGATAGTGAAGTTGAAATGCAAATTAGAAGGCAAAGTGGTGGGGGTGGTAGTAGAACTAGAGAGAAAAGAAGTGAAAGAACCCCAATCCAATGCCATCCTTCATCAACCAATACCAAAACTATGGAAGACTATGCAAGACACCCATTAAACCCAAAAAAACCATTCCTTCGATATGTTACACTCGTGGGTGAAAGACAAAAAAATTCAGGGGGGAGTAGGGTTTGGTTTTGCCATATTTGTGAAAAAGACTTTAGGGGCAGCTACACAAGAATTAGGTCTCATTTTTTGGGTGAGGTGGGCCATGGAGTTAGAGTGTGTCCTTCATTGACAGATGACCTATTTTTAGAATGCCAAAAAATTCAAATAGAGTGTGATGGTGGGGTTCAAGGTGGGTCTCCTTTCCCAAGTGCACAATCATCCATACCTACTCCTAGTCCTTCCACAGTTGGTAGTAGTGGAGTTCTCTTAAGAGCAAAGAGGAAGGTGAGTGGCAGTGGTAGTGAAAAGGCAACCTCAGTTGAGTCCCTGTTTAATAACCAAGCATGAGAGAGTACTGAATCCGCCATTGCCAAATTCTTTTTTGCACATGCCATTCCATTTCATGTGGCCCGTTCCTCTTATTTTAAACAAATGGTGAGAGAAATAGCCACAGTTGGTCCTTCATTCATACCCCCTGGAGATCATAAGCTACGCACCACCCTCCTAGACAAAGAGTACTCCAAAGATAATGTGTTAATGGAGGAGATGAGGCAAACGTGGATGAGGACGGGGTGCTCTATAGTGATGGATGGGTGGACTGATTGTAGACATCGGCCACTCATCAATGTCATAGTCACATGTCCTGCTGGTTCTTATTTTCTTAGAGCCATAGATTGTTCGGGGAAACGTAAGGATGCAAAATTCCAGTTTTCCATTTTGAGAGATGCTATAGAGGAGGTTGGGGCTGCGAATGTGGTGCAAGTGATCACTGATTCTGCACGTGTGTGCAAATCGGCTGGGTTGATGGTGGAGGGTAAGTACAGGCACATATTTTGGACCCCATGTTAGGTTCATGCATTGAAAGACATAGGGAAGTTGGATTGGGTGAAGAAAATAGTGGCAAAAGCTAGAGATATTCAAATGTTTATTTGCAATCACCACACCTCACTTGCTCTCTTCAGAACATTTTCAAAGAAGGAATTTCTCAAACCTCTCGAGACAAGGTATGCCACTCACTTCATTTTGTTTCACTTTCAATTTGTATTCATAATCTGATTTTGTTTTAAATTTTAAATTTTTAATGAATCATTGAATCAATGAATGAACATTGAATGTAGATATGCCACATACTTCATCTTGTTAGAGAGGATGGTAGAGGTGTATGAGCCTCTACAAGCAATGATGGTCAATGCAGAGTGGGCTAGATGGCCTAATGCAAGTTCTACTGAAGGAAAGAATGTCAAACAAAAGATCCTCGATGACGATTGGTGGGCCAATGTGAGGTAAGACATTAGATGGCTGATTTTCATATTAAATTTTTGATTTTAATATTTTAATTTTATTGTCCAATGTTCTAACTTTTGAAGTTTCTAACATGTCAATTAACTTGTCAACTAATTATTTTGAACTTTTTGTTTGCATTTTGCAGATATATTTGCTCCTTCATCTCCCCGTAGATGTCATCAGATATGCTGATACAGACTCTCCTAGTCTTGGAGAGATTTATGAGACATTTGACAGTATGCTTGGGAAGATCAAGCAAGTTATTTCGGCAAAGGACCCCACTTTGGATTTATATGAGCAACACATTGGGCCCATTGTGACTCGAAGGTGGAATATAATGAACACCCCACTTCACATGGCTGCCTTTGCTCTAAATCCAAAATGGTATGCACCAAGGCCTGGTAGGGTGCCTCCATGTGATGATAGTGAGGTTTTAGATGGGTTCACACGGGCCATTGAAAAGATTTATCCAGCAGAGCAGGCTTCACTAGTTCGGTCACAATTCCTAGACTTTGCAAATCTTTCGGGCCCAAACTTGAGTAAACCACAAGCGAGGTTGGATAGAGCTATATTAGCTCAATCAAACCCTATTGGATGGTGGACCTATCATGGGAGGGATACACCGCAGTTGAAGACACTTGCTACTCGCCTTCTTGCACAGGTTGCTAGTTCCTCTGCTGCAGAGAGGAATTGGTCCACGTATAGCTTTATCCACTCCCTCAAGAGGAATAGACTTACCTCTAGACGAGCGGAGAAGCTAGTGGCCGTTCATAGTGCTCTTCGGCTTCAAGATCGGTAGACTCCAGAGTATCGACAGACTCCAGCTCTACGGTGGGATATTGATCCCGAGGACGTGGCCCAGGTAGATGAGGAGGAGACAGCTAAGGGTTTGGTTGGGGTTCCGTTGGTTGAGGAGCATCACAGTGGCAGTGACTCAGAGGATGACTCTGATTTTGATGTGGTTATGAGGGATGATTAGGGGCAGCAGTGCTCTTTGACTTTGTTTATTCTGTATTCATTATTGACATTGTATTTTGATTTTCATAGCAAACTTGAAAACTATATGGCAGCAATGTAGCCTTTGGGCATTTTGATATAAGTTTATAAATTATAACTTGGAGGTTGTTTCATGATTTGTGTATGTTCATTTTGAATGCGTAGTGAGTATTGGCATAATGTTGGACACAAATGTTATATGTTAGTGTTCTATGTGTATTATGCATGCCTTATCCATGTTATCATATGAATATTTAAAATTTCCCTATATTTTTAAAATTTTCCCTATATTTTTATATAGCTGTCCCCTGCCGTCCCTAATTTTGGCCTCAAAAATCGGAAACTTGGGGACTTGTCCTGCCGTCCCCGTCCCAGAAACTTGGGGTAACCTTGCTCTACTTCCTTTGCTTCAGCTATATGTATATATATCAAGGATGTATTGATGTTTCCAATAAGTGTGTAGGGTGTAAACAACTGCCCATGGGAGAATGGGAGAATCATCAAGATCCTCATGTTACCCACGTCACATTATGAAGCAATGTAAATTTTGATTGTGGATCCCGATGAACAAACCCCTTAACCTAATTTGGACTAAGACCTTAAGGGTGAACCAATTATTTGAACCCGAGTGGTTAAAAATTCACTCGTGATTAACTGTATATTGTATGTCATTTTATTTGTCCATTTTGGAAAAACTCAGATTTATGTTTTTGTACAATTTTAGAGTTATCAAAAATGTTGATTTTTTATATTTTATTTTATTTTGTATTTTTGGACCCTTAGGGGTAAGGGGGTCATTTGAGGCTTGATTTGAGGGAGGTGGATGGACAAAGTACCCATCCCGTCTCATTGGAAAGACCATACCATTAATAGGCATGGAAGGAGTGTTTGACCAACTCGTCTTCCTTGGAAGAGACGCACACCCTTGTGATTTGCATGTGCAAGCCCATGCCTTGCATTAGTGGAATGTAAGGAGTTGGGTAAAAGACCCATGTGGGTTGCCATGTGTCCCCATGATATGTGACAGGAAACACCCTTAAAATATTCCATTTGAGGCTTAGAAGGGGACAATTTTCACACTTGAAATTTTGGAAGAGAGGAAATTTTTATGTTTTTGGAAAAGAGCTCTTGAACACTTTAGGGAGGATTTTTGGTATGCTCATATTTGGGAAATGAAAAGGAAAAAAGAGAAGATGATTCAAGGGGAAGATGCAGTTTTCAACCTCCTCCTTGCTCGCCTTGAGAGGTGAACTCCTTTCTTTTGTGGTTTTCTTTTATTGTATGTTGTGGTTTTATTGAATTTGCGTTGATTTTTGTAGCTTGGTGTGAATCATATTGGTTATTATTGTGGTTTAGAAAACAATTCCTTTATTATATGGGTTGATCTTGTGTGATTCCTTCACTTTTTTATGAAGGATTTTATATCATCCACAAGATTGTTTTGCTACTCGATACAAGAGCATGAGCCTTAGGCTGAAACCCCCTTGACTGAGAGCCAAGGACTGAGGAGTATCTATTCCAACAAAGTATCAATTTTGTTTTGGTTAGTCTCGTGACTGTAATGTGTGTTGAGTGCCCTAGATTCTAGTTTATTCTCCTAGCTTGGGGGATAGCTAAGGTCACCATTCAACTTAAGGATGCCATAATGGTTGGGTAGAGAACAGTCTCTCCCCATTGGCCTTTGTTCTTCCAGTTTTTGGTTCTTATGTTGTTGGTTCAAGGGGTTCTCATTGCCTTTCTAAAAGAGTTATATTGAGAAGTTATTGTGTTCTACTTTTTGATTCATCACCTCGAGAGGATGTGGGCCTCCCGCATCTTATAGTGTACCTTTTAGGAGTACTCTTCATGAGGATACCAACCCCCTTAGGCACCGTATGTTGATGTCATCCTCATCTTATTGAGCTTCCATAGCAAAGAGTGTGTGCATAGAGGTGCACACTATCCAACTTTATATTATTTCTTTTGTTTACCTTCACTGATGCATTTCCAACACATACCTTCCACACGTAATTGGTTCCATGTAACATATCACACAATGGCAATGCATTTGCAAGCTTGTTACTTTATCCTTGTAGAACACTTTTATATTAAAAAAAATGTGTAATGTCCCCTTTTTCGGCATGATCACTTTGATGGAGATGATTAGCCTATTCTTCATTCCCGTAGGCTAAATCACATGATAAGGGAATAATCAGCTGTGACGGGGAGTTGCATGTCAAATTTAATGGGAAGTTACTTTCTAGTTTGGAGTTACTTTATAAAAGTAACTTAAGTTATAAAGTTATGTTGGCCAAAACATAAAGTGAAATTTAAAAAAAAAGGAAGTAACTTTATAACATAAAGTGGGTCCCACGTGGAGCGCTCCACTTGAAGGCTTTATAAGGAGCTTTTGGAGATTCATTTGCATCATTGATCATATGTTATTTTGATTTGGGAAAATTCCTATTTGGCTGCAACTTGCTTCAGGTTGGATTCAAGGACGAAAACCCTTGTTATCCTAGTGAGTTGGACGAAAACCTAGCTCACATTGAGAGGAGTTTACTTCAGGGCTTCGTTTGCACTTCATTGGCATCATTCTAGGTTATCAAAGATATATCTTTTGCAGGTTTATGATAGCATTGTTCACCTAGGGTTTCAAGGCCAAATTGATGAGATTTTGGTGAAATACCAATTTGGGTGTGAAGGATATTGGAATAAGATTACTCTTGGACGCCTAGGGTTCGTTATTCTTCATTTTGGAGTGCTGGCAATTCGATTTGGAGATACACAGGAGTTCGATATTGAAAGAGATGATCACAGATTTGAGCTCATTCTCAATTGTTAAATGAATTTGATATATTATTAAGGAATCGTGGCAAGCAGTTTGGACACATTGATTCTCTTTGAGGAATCATATCTCTTCATGAATATTGGGCGCACCATTATTTGACATCAGAAGGCTTCGATTGGCATCTGTGGACTTCAATTTTTATAGCAGAGGAAGGTCGTGGCACTAAGACTTTGAAGAATTGTAGATTTAATATATATTGGAGGGCAAACCGTCATACATTAAGGAATCTGGACGCATCATTTAGACATAACTGATATTCGAATTTGGTGAATATTTCTTGGTGCAGCTTCTGGGAAGTATTCTTGGAAATTTCGATTGGCAAAATCTGCATTTGGGAGTAGCTCGACTTGAAGGTTGGAGTCTTGAGAAATTTCGATTTAAGCTGTTAGTAAAGTCGCTTCATCCCTGGCAGCCTGGGCGTCATTACTTGGAGGTTTGACAGTGCATACATTTGGTTGAATTCTGCTGAAAGCAAGTTAGGCGTGGCTTCTTCATTGATATCATAGCCTCTTCCAGTCGACATATCCAGGTTCTTATTTCAGTAGTTTACACCATCATTGTAATTGCTTTTCCAATTGTCATTGGCCCTTCTTCTAGTGGCTGGTCTGTTAGCTGTTATACAGTGATACATCATTGCATTTCATATTGAACTACATTGTATAGTTTGGCATTTAGACTCTTAACGGTTGCTGTCATTAAATTCTGAGTCATTTATATAAGTTGACTTCCTTGAGGATGTTCGGTGGTAGCCAGCTTTGGCAATAGTTGTAATCTGTTGAGGAATTTGCAATATTGATCAATTGGGGTTTCTCATGATATGTTTGACAAAATGTCAACCTGCTGTAGATGAATATTGCATTTCATTTCAATCTTCTTATTGCATAAGAAAATCACAAAAGCATCTGCATTTCATCTTAGTTGTTTGGGAAGTCTTTTGGCATTGATAGATAAAGTCTTTATGCATTTATCATCATACAAACAAGAAAATCAGACCAAACATCATTAGACCAGCTGACAGCAATTTACAAGCAAAGTGGTTGACGAAATTCCTCAAGCACCAAACTGAAAATTTAGAGCCAATTCAGCAAGGGTCTTTAGCAACTGAGGTCATAACAAAGCACAAGCCCCTAAGTACTAGATATTACATCCTCTTGATAGACTAATAATTAAAGACAATGAATTAAAGGTTTAATAGATAGACAAAGTGTATATAGCATATGCATTTTCATTACCTTAAATAAAATATGTATGCCTTGTCTATGAACGGATATAATCTTTACACATTATAGATGCACAAAGAAGAGTTTGCAAAACACTTTAAACTTTAAAGACTTCATAGAATAATACCATTGACTTTTAACTGAGTGTGCATATTAGAGTGATCATCTAAGGAGGATACCCCCTAGAAACTGTCAATTTTGAGACCCTACTAATCCAGAATTAATTTGGAATAAGAATAAAAAATTATAAAGGGAATGCCTGGAGTTCTGAGGTTAATGACTACAATTGAAAATACACGAGGTTTAAAAACAGCCATACTGTCAGTAAATATACATAGAAGATAAATTACTATGGACTTACTTGAACTGTTGTTCTCCTAGCTTTAAGAACAAAGCAACTGTAGGCCACTGAAACTCTTTCCTTTCATTTAATACCAGCTGCAGTGACAAGAAAGCAAGCTAGATTACAGCCACATATTTAGCAAGTTTATACATGTGGCACATGCATGTTATAATCAAATATTAATTTGACATTGCCTCCCAACATTGTGTTAGAACATTAAGACAATTTTTACATGAGAGCATGAGTGTAACAAATGAAAAGCATTGTCAGACTAATGTGGCATGCATCCCAAAACTCTGTTTCTCTGAAAATCCAAATTTGAATGTTAACTCATAAAACTTTCATTGACTGATATTCCAAGAGCACACACAACAGGAGGAAAACATTATGGAACTTGAAAATAATCAATAAATGCAGGATCCATTTAAGGTATACTGAAAACATACTGAGTGCAATATCTTCCTCATACGGATCGAATTATCAGTAAGAAGCCTATGCACAACATAAGGATAGGCTGCTTGAAATGTTTTGAAATCTGGATCTACTGCTAGTGCCAAACCTGTCAACAACATGTATCAACACTGTATTGAGGATTATAAAAATATTCTACACAATGTTAGTTTCAACTTTCAACAACCTAACTCTAAGTACCAAGCATGACCAAAAACATTTTTCATATCTTGCAGATGATTGGAGAATCTCAACTTACAATCAAAAGATTCAAAACCGCTAAAGTTTCTAGTAAAAATCAAAGACTTAAACAGGCCACACAGCCCAAAAGTAATATTAAAGTTATGTGTAAAGACATTGTTGGAAGAACATGGTTTCCTCTTTCAGCAAGAAGCAAATGGATACCAAGGATAGAAGAAAAGAATAACTAAGAAAGCATGTAACAACTCTACTAGCAAAAGTCTCTTTTATGTGCGGACAAATGAGCAAAAAAGGTTGTACTTTCATTCTAAGAAAATGCAAGTACAAGATCAAGGATATAAAGAGGATTCTTTGAGTGTACCCCTACATCAGCACATATAAAGTGTTTTTTACTTTTTACGGAAAATAGAATGTAGCACATACTTGGAATGCAAAGACATCAACAAAATGATGATGATTTGACCTACAAAAGTTTTCCTTTGTAACGTAAAAGGTCAAGATGCATCTTATTGACTAAATGAATGATAACACTAAATCTCAGAATAGCATGAAAGCTCAAAGTGTAATGTCCCCATTTTCGCGAGCATCAATTTTTTGGAGATTAGCCTATCAATTGACCCTCGTAGGCTAACACTGTTGGTTAGAGGGTCCTTCTTGGCAGTGATCAGTGTGTTTTCTCCTTCAGAGCTCAGTGTGGGTTAAGGTTTGGCCTTCGTTAGACTCAGTTCTTCATACTTACTATTTATAGTAAGTCACCATTTCAAGAGAGTCGGGGTTACTAAATTTAGTAAGGCACTTGAACAGGTCTCAAATGCAATGTCGACCTTTTATTCAGTTGGATGGGCGAAATATTAAATGATTGATGATTAATTATCATTAAAGGTACGTTAATGATAATTAAATATTATAAAGTTAAATTATAAAGTTAAAAGTGTACTTTATTTCCGATGAGGCCATGACCCTCAATTCAAAATCACTTAAAGTACATTTTTATATTATTATTTTGGGAGCCCAAGTTTGGAGAGATATTATAAAGTTTTTATTAAAAACCTAAAAGTGGATTTCAAAAGACAATTAAAAGCACTTAAGAGGTCGACCTCTTTGAGGAATTTATAAAAAGGCTTCAAGAGGATTTTATTTCATTATGTTTTGAGATTATAAAATTGTTTCTTGAAGTTCATGCTTGGTGAAGGAGCCAGCTAGGGTTTCTGCCATCTTTTAGCATTGGAGAACGAAAACTCTTCAGTGTTTATGCAATTCTGAGGATGTGCAAGACCAACTGATATTATTGCTTGAAGGAGCTTCATTCAGGAGTTCTATTTGTACATCATTGGAAGAAGTTTATATCAATTATTCAAGGGTTTCAAAGAACATCTACTTGCAGATTTAAAAGGCATTGAAGATTCATTGAAGAATATTTATTATTGCTGTTGTGCCTTCTCATTGTGGCACGTGGAGTTTATGCAGAGCATTTAGAAGAGTTTATTGTCAGATTTTCATGAGGGTTTGAAGTATAGTATTCAGAACATTAGAAGTTTGTAAAGGGTTTATGCTCAGAAATTCTGGAAGATAGCATTGCTGTGAGTGGACATTAAATCTGGGCAGATTTGTTGTATCCTTGAGGCCGTATTGCTGCTGCAGCTTCAGCAGTACTAGCTTTTTGAGGAAGATGTGTTCATCTAGGAGAAAAACGCCTAGACTTTGCTGCTTGCATCTCTTCCTTGGGTGACCTAGCTAGCTGCAATCATTTCCAGGGAGGATGAACTTCATCATTGGCTGCAAACAAGCATCTACAGGTTTCATTATTTGCTGCCAGTATTTCAGAATTTGAAGATATCATTTGTAATCTTTTTGGAGATGAAAGTCAATGTAAAAACATCGTCTAGCTGCTACTGTTAATGAAAAATTAGTTTGCTGCATATATTAGTTTCATGATTTTTATCAGCTGTAGTTTCTTTTCATGCATTTAATATACTTGGCATTCTATTTAAAAATTACAAAAAAATCATATATTGTTGAAACCCCAAAACAAAAACACAACACTTGCATAGCATTCGACAGTCGGAGAACCGGAGGGTTTATTGGTGTATTTAATTATTTAATTACACTTTATTAAGTTTACTTAGGCAATAATTAGTTTACTTAATTAATAAGTAAGCTTTATTTAGTTGAGTTGTTTTAGGTCAACATTAGGGTTATGTATACATTGCTTTTATAAAGCAATTCATCTCTTGTAATTTCTCAATTTTCAATAATATCAATTTGCACATCTTCACGTAAAGCTCTGTTTTTTTGTTGTTTCTCTCTTGTGGAAGGCTGTTTTTGGTTTGCATGTTTGATCTTGGTTTCTAACATGGTATCAAAGCCTTGATATGCAGCCCCTTCTTAGATTTTGGAGAAAATTATTGCAGAGCACGTTCGGAGTTCCTCGAGGGTATCATGCCTTGAGATTATTGATGCAACGTTTTGGATCAGATTGGGCATCTCCATTGGATTTAGAGCGCCAGAAAAAGTTAAGATTGGTTTTTATTTTATTGATTTTGGCAATCGTTGAAGAAATTTGTGAGGGTTTCAAGCTTGGTGATTTTTTGCAAGTTTTAGGGGTAGCTGATTTTTTGGGTCACTTTGGGCACAAACGGAGGTCACCATCGCGTTCATAGTGGCCAAAACACCTAAGAACACCTGTCGTTTGGTCGATTTCTGAGCAGTTGATCTGAAAGGCAAAAAAAAATTGCCAATGAGGCCATATACCAGCATGCACTCCGAGGCATGATTTTCAAAAAGATAAAAAATAAAATTAAAAAAATTGATTTTAAAAAAAAAGAAAATCGGCTCCTCCTATTTAAAAGGTGAGTGCCACCCACCAGCCACTGAGCGGCCACCGGAGGACTGCTCAGCCTGGCGACGCCACCCCCTTCCACCGCCGCCGGCCTCCTCAGCCCCTGTGGGCCTCTTTAGCACCTACAACGGTCCTATGGGGGACTGGGCGTTATGCGCCCAACCCCCGACCGCCTTAGTCCCCTATATGGTCATATGGATGACTAGGGGCTTTGCCCCAACCCCTTGCCCGTCAAGCCCTGGTCGCGCATAGGACTAGGGGCCAAAATTGTTTTAGCCCTATGGGCTGCCTGTAGGCCAAATTGGCCATTTTGGAGCACTTTTACAAAATCGTGCATAACTTTTGCATACAATGTCTTTTTTTCGCAAACGAGATACCATTGGAACGCTGATTCCGATGCTGATCCAGTGGTGGAGGTTGTTTTTTTTAATTATGCTCCAGTTTTATTTTGCAGGTCTTTGAACTCAGATGAAGCATTTTTCGCTTCGAAGGGCATATCTTTTGACTCGGTTATCCTTTTTTCGCCATTCTCGTGGCATTGGAAAGCTGGTTTAGTCCTCTACAAAGATCTGAGGTCCATTTTAATCAGGGAGGCATATATGAATTTTGTTTTGTGCATGCACTCTATTTTTGTTTTCATGCTCTAGGTTTGCATTTTCTCTTTAGTTTATGCATGTTTTGCATTCTCTCCTTTTACAATCATGGGTTATTGTAATAAATGAACTTATATAAAGTTCCATCAGGGAGGTTTCTTGCATAATAATTTGATTAGAGTGTAGTTGCACTTTGATCTCATCTTGATTTTGATGACAACTCGTATGGGTTGTATTTGGATTCTGCTGTTTCTTTTGGCCACATCTTGCTCATAGCTTGACACATTTTGGTTCGCATCGGTTCACATCTCAGATTGAGAGCCTATGGTTAATGATCCTGAATCGTATCAAATTCACATTGGGTCACATCTCAATTTGAGGGCCATTAAATTTATGGCTAATGTTCCAGAATCTTCATGGTACTTGCTCCTATGGATCAGTTTTAGTCACCGTTTGGCATCGGCATCGAGATACACATAGCTTTCAGATTCTTTCATCATATCATTCCCTCTTATGGGGGGCATCTTTTTTCATCTACTGTTGCTTCACAGATTCCAGGGTTGTTCCTGTTTGTGAGTTTTCTAGTGTTTCGTGGCATTGGGTTTGTTGTTGTTTTATCACGATTCCTTGAGTCAATCAGTGATTCTCAATTGGTTTTAGTAGTAAACAAAAGTATCTTTCCTTGCTTGTCGGATTCAGGTTCCAGTGTTACTCCACAGTGTTCTTCCAGTGCTTCTTTGCAGCAGGTCATCTCATTGAGGGGGGGGGGGTTTGTCCCACTGGGTTTTCTCTTCTTTCTCACTCATTGCATTTGTACATGGGTACTGTTGACGTGTTTTTTATGACAACACCAACACAGAATAAAATGTCCAACGGTCACTCTATTCCCTTTTGATCAAAGTATTTCGCATGCTAAGATTGCGTGAAAGTTCATGCGTTCAACTCCAAGGTTCCTTTTATTGCGAATAGACTCAGTTGGTTGATGTGAATATGCTGGGTATTCCAAGGGGACTTACGTGATTTGCTCATTCGGAAGAAAACGATTCTCAAATTTCGGGAGATTTGTCGATGAGGCTCAGGTTCTTAAACTAGCCGGATAATATTGAATGTAAAAGGATATAAGGATTAGAGATGCTACCATCTACTCCTAAAGGGTGGAGGACGAGGATCGACTTAAACAATCTTCAAACCAGACTTTGCTTCGTCTCCCTTTGGACAACTTTGACAAAGTTGGTGTAATCTTCAAAGGATGGATAGGATGTTCAAATTGAGATTTAACATGCGCACCCCTTCACAACGAAGTAAGTGGGCACACAAACCACAACCGAAGTTAGGCACTGATATTCCAGTTGACCACACAAGGCGAACTTACCATCAGCAAGCCCGCTAGTGGTATGGATGAAAGAAGATATGCTCAATCCACAACGCCACACTCCACAATTAACAACTACTTGCATAAAATAAATTCTACTCTACTCTAATCTACTTGAATCGGAAAGACGAAAAGATCTCGTCAACTACCCACAATGCAAGATAGAATCACCAATCAATGAAAATCCTTATATTATGAGAGTCTTACACAACAATCTTTTACAAAAACTTTCAAAGGGAAAGTCTTTCTCTCCTTTCCAAACTAAGCTAACTTCTAAGCTATCTTTCTATCTATTCTAACTTCTATCTTCTCTACCCTCTGATCTAACGTCTACTTCTAATAATTTTACAAATGAGGGGGGATACCCCTTTTATAGTTGGCCCAATCCAACAGACGACTTAGATTGAATTACAATAAAGGGCTCAGATCGAGCCATGCGTGCCCCAATTAGGGTTTCTGCCCTAAAAACCGCCACAGAGAGGAGTGGGGCAATAAATGCACAAAGATTCTCCACTCCCCGTTACGAGCAATTAATGCCCACTATCTTCTTCTAGAAGATTCTCATCCAGAAACGCGTTCCCACTGCTCTGTCTGCCAATTCTGTTGCGCCAGGAGGAGAGGCGAGTATACGATTGATATAAAAGTGATGAGCAAGGAATTCTCTTCGTTCCAGTCTCCCGTTGCTTTAATTTCTGGACGCATTTCTCTCTTGTAACTCATATTTCTTCAGCTCACTGCCTTGGGTGCACTTAGCCTCTTTTGCATCACGTTCCTAATGCCTTAGCCAAATCTTCACTGCCATTTCTCTTTCCGTTGGAACCTTTTCAACTTTGTCCCAACACTTAGCCATTTCTTTCAACATCTTCTTCCTGCAAAACGAACAAAAAGAAGGGCATCAGGACATTATAATATAAACTCACTTTACTTACCTAGTTCTCATGTTCTGACTGATTGATCTCCGAATTTTGATAGAGTTCATCATTTCCAGCAAACTTTTATAACTTCTTAACATCTGAATGCTTGATGTTCTAGCTTCATTCCATCTTCAAATTCTTCTATGCCTTGGACAAATTTTATCTCTACCCTATGAGTGTATTTGACCTCTTGAGCTTTATTTTACCATGCTTTAGAAAATTTATCCCTCAGAGCCTTAGGAAATTTGTTAAATGGGTGCCAGGCCGAAATCTCTGCCGAAACAACACAAGCAAGGTGTGGAAGAACCTCAAATCATCTCCCAGTGAGAAATATCCAATACCCAGAAGAAACTTCCCCTCAGAAATCATCGTTTTCATGTGTATCCAAACGAAGGGGTACATTTAATTTTTATTACTTTTGAAAAATAATAAAATTTGCTAAGGTTGATTCCATTTCAAATTTGGGCGCACTTCACACCTGTAGTCTTCATTTTCATGTTTTGGCATTTTCCTTGATTTTTCTGAAGAAACTCCCTCCTCGTTAGGCGTAATTATTACTGTCACCTTGTAATGCCTTAGAAACTTTTTAATTTAATTAACTTACCTTGGGCGCACTTCATAACACAACTTTACCTTCATTTCCCAAGCAATTTCACGCCTTAACAATTTTCCCATCTTTACTCACCTTGGGCGCATATCACATGTGAAGCCTTCATTTAGACTTAGACAAATTTTAAAACACCTTCAACACTTGATGGGCGTATCTTGAATCCCACACTTCCATTTCTCACGCCTTAGTAAATTTCTAACCTCTTCACCACCTAATGGGTGCATTTTGGAGTAGCTATTTCCATTTTCATGCCTTAGAAACTTTATGACTTCTTCACCTCTTCTTGAGCGCATTTGGAAGGTCTTCATTCCATGTTAGGGTGCATTTTACCTAGGGAGCTTTCATTTCCCATGCCTTAGCATCTCCTTGCCTCTTGAGCTGGGCGTATTTTATACTCTCCTTTTTGATTCTAATGCCTTAGGCGTATTTGACTGGCAACATCAACTTGGGCGCCTTTTCATGCTTCTACTTTGTTTCTATTGCCTTAGGCGTTTCCCATTCCTTGCTGGAGGTGGGCGCATTTTGAAGGTGGTGCTTTTGTTTTGTAACTTAGGAATTTTACACACCTCATGTTCACTTCCTTTGCTGGGTGCATATAGAAGGGTGTGCTCTCATTTTTAACACTTAGGCGTTTTCAGCCTACTCCTCCATCATGGGCGCATTTTGCCCCTCAAGCTTTTGTTTTCTTGCCTTAGACAATTTCTCAACACCTTCACTCAACTTGAGCGCATTTAGGAGGGTATGCTTTTATTTTTCAACACTTGAAGCTTTTCTTCACTCACAACCCTTTGCTGGGCGCAAATAGCTTAGGCTACTTTCACTTTGTGCCTTAGAAACTTTTCCATTTACCTTTGCTGAAGGTGGGCGCATTTTCATGCTTCTACTTTTATTTTCACGCCTTAGAGATTTTTTTTTTATGTTTGCTTGATCTCCCTTTAGGCTGGGGCGCATTTGCATGGTGGAGCTTTCACTTGAGGGTGCAAATGGTATGCTAAGCTTTCACTTCGTGCCATAGAATTTTTATGACCCTCCTCTCAACTTGGGCGCATTCTAGAGGTCTAGCTTCCATCTCATGCCTTAGCATATTTTCCTTTTGCAAGGTGGGCGCATTCTAGACTGCTTACTTTCATTTTGAACACTTAGGAAAATTTCCAAGTTGTTTCACCTTGATGGGCACATTTTGCCTGGGGAACTTCCATTTGTGGACTTAGGATTTTCAAAGCCCTCCTATGGTCCTGCTACCCCTTTATACCTATTGCCCAAGCTATTCTGCTATTTTTAGCCTGCTTGCTATTTTTAGCAAACCCTAAAATTGCTTGACTTCTGCAGCTCTGTTTTGCCTGAAAATTTCACCATATGATACTCTTCACCCTTGTGGTCCTGTTTTCGCCTGTCCCCTGCTCTGACCTGCTATTTATAGTAAGTTCCAAAGTTGCTTGACTTATGTAGCTCCGTTTGACTTGAAACTCGCTATGCTTGATCCTGATAACTCAAGTGCCCTGCTCATACCTACCTCTGGCGCATACCTGCTATTTATAGCTCTGAGATGACTTACCAAAAATAGTAAGTTCTCCAATTTCGCTCAATTTTTGCCAGTAGGTTGCTTGGATGATATTGATATCGGTGGGGTACTTCATTCTGACAATTTCTGAGTCTCGCCCCCTATAAAAGTGGAAACCCTAATTTGACTTGCATGTATCCTGAACGGTCTCCGTTTGACTTTATTTCTGTTGCATGTCATTCTGCTTGCTGAACTGGAGTGTCGGGCGGCTATCTAAGTGTACCTGCTAAAAATAGAAACTTCCTGAAAAGTGACCAATCCACTGCCGGATGATTTTGCATGTTACATTGCCCGTGGGATATCAAAAAACCCAGAAAAACCCAAAAAACTAGTCTACATGCATGCACTGGCTAAAAATAGTAAGTCCTTGAAACTTGATCTTCTTTGCTTGCATGTCACACTGCTGCGAAGCTCTCGAAAAACCCAAAAGGAGTATCCGGACATGCGTTGAAGAACTTTGTATGCAAACCCTAAAAATAGCCTCCGAAGGCTAAACTCTGAAAGTGATTGTCTCGGTTTGCATGTTACATCGTTGCGAAGGTCTTGAAAAACCCAGAAGGAATATTCAAACATGCATTTGAAAAGCACATGTGAAGATCCTAAAAATGGCTCCTGAAGCCTGAACTGCTAAAAATAGCAAGTTGTCTGAATCTGTTCAAATTTCTCGTGTAGGCACCCTGAAGTTGCCTGGATGCGCTGAAGTAGTCAGAATCTCGAAATCCTGAGGAAAAGACCTCGTTTTAGGTACTTACTAAAAATAGTAAGTTGTCATATTTCAACGAAATTTCAGTGGGATCCTGCCTTGAGCCTTCTGACTGTACTGCTGTGTTCAGATGTCAATTTACCAACTTGATTTAATCTCAATCCAGCCTGAAGAACAAAACCCTAATTTCACAGATTCACTTCAGACTTAGCCAAAATTTCAAATTAGGTCAAATACAAAAACATCCCCAGAAGAATAGAGAAATTAGAAAGAGAGAGAGAGAGACGCAAAACAAAGGCCAAAAGACCAAAATGGAGCAAAATTAGGGGGGTCCCCATCTGGCATGGGGTGATGTGTGAAAAGGTCACAACAAGTACTTGATCAGGCCTTGTTGTTGGGACCCATTCATGCTTTCTTGCATTCATCCTAGCATTAGGTGCATGCTTTTTTAGTCTCCCTAAGTTGCACTTAAGGGAGGGTGTTGGTGTAATTAATTATTTAATTACACTTTATTAAGTTTACTTAGGTTTTATTTAGGTAATAATTAGTTTACTTAATTAATAAGTAAGCTTTATTTAGTTGAGTTGTTTTAGGTCAACATTAGGGTTATGCATACATTGCTTATATAAAGCAATTCATCTATTGTAATTTCTCAATTCTAAATAATATAAATTTGCACATCTTCATGCAAAACTCTGCTTTTTTATTGTTTCTCTTTTGTGGAAGGCTTTTTTTGGTTTGCATGTCTGATCTTGGTTTCTAACAGGGTTCTTACACAAAGTTCCCTTTTAAACATTCAGGGATCTCCAAAAGTTCAAATATTCAATAGAAATGTTAATAAATGTTAAATATATTGCTGGATCCTAATCCTTAAATTAAACCCTTTAACCTATGTAATGTCCCCAATTTCCGACTAGCTATTTAATTTAATTGATTAAATATTATTTTGTCCTAAATTAATAACTGGGGCATTAATATTTAATTAATTATTTATTTACTAGAGTGACAATTAAAAATAATAAATAAAATCACTTTATTAAATGGAATCTTCTAGAAGCTGGGTCAAATCTTTAAATAGAGAGGAAAGCAAGTCATTTGGCATCATTTTTGAAAATATTATTTTATAGGGAGAAATTTTGGAGATCAGAACTCTTCAGGAGCTTGAGGACGAAAACCCTTGGGTTTGAAGGATTGAACGAAAACCCAAATCCTTCCGTAGGCGGATTCACATCAAGATTCGCATTTGGGCATCATTGATTGTATAGAAATTTGTTATGTCTTGTGTCAAGACAAATTTCAGGATTAAAGTTGGAGAAATTATTAATATTTTATTTCAAAGTATATTATTGCTGCTATAGCCAACTTCAATATTCAGCGCAAGACTTTGGGTTACAGGAGGTGCCTGTTGCTTGGTTAGTATAAAATTATTACTTATTTCAAGGAGTCAAGGCTTTTCATTATATCGTAGCTTCTTCAAGAGTATTCCGGCTGGGTAAAGGAGTCATATTAAGTTTTATTAATTCAGCCGCCATTCGTTTTGGGAATCATGGTACTTTAGAATGGGGCGCCGCACTAAGGAAAGGATGTCGTACCTATTTGAAAGACTCTAGGGTGATGTGGAACTGGTCAAATGGAGTCAATACCATTGTATTACCTTTAGCGCCAACTTTAACATGCTTTGGAATTTCTAAAGGGGGTCCTGGGTGTTGTATGCAAGCCGTGACAAGGTTTAAGGTGTCGTCACTCTCCTAAAACCATCGATATTAATTGTGAATCCCATAATTGTAGGTTGGGTTGCTGCACATCATTTTGAGCTAATTTCCAGATCAAACATAATTTATAATGTATTGTTCATTAACTCTGATATATGGTCTCCAATATTATTCAGCTTAAAGATTATTCCAGGTACATACATCAGCATAATTCCTTCTATGTATATTTCTGTTATAAAGGAAAATATGTAATAGGCAACCTTGTTCCGCCTGTTCTAATTTTGATTTTTGCTGTTTGTTTTGCTTGTGTTTTACTTTTGACAATATTTATACTTGCAATTGAACAAAATTAAGTGCAAAAATAATAGAACTTGCAGCAAAGAAAATAACTCATAAATTCCACTTATATTCAACAATACAAATGCCTAAAAATTCCCGATTTGTATTACTACCAAAATATTGGGGTTTTCTTGAATATGACAACTACCCAGTTCATAAAAAAACATCTAATAACTAAATCCAACATAACTAGAAAAACTTAGCCACTTTGACAATGTGCTGTAGAAGAACCCATCAATTGAAAGCCATGAAATGATGGATTTGACCTTCACAAATTGATGTCTCTACTATCCTCGAAGTGGTTGAGTGCTCCTCAGCCCTAGACGTCACCAAGCCCCCAAATAAATGCTCCAAACCCTAGGCGACCAATATGTAAACCCTCACCCCCTTCCTTAAAGTGGTACGGCCAACATAAGCAATGGTACGATCCAACAATGAAGATGAAATAACTGCAGCAAACTTCTCTAAAACCCCTTAATTCGTCCTCCACAAATCTAATATGCAATGCACTCAACAAATATGGAAAGACAAACTCTTCCTATAAGCCCAACTATGATTCCTGTGTAAAACCACATAGAATCCCCAAGATTGGATCTCTCACCAACATTGGAGATGATGCCTGCGAGGGATTTCGTCCCCACAAACCCTAAGAAGAAGAGTCTCCTCCAAGAACCTAAGCAATATCAAATATTCATCCAGCATAATGAAAGAATGAGCTCAAAAGCTCTTATAAAGCCACTCCAAACCCTAACACCTCCTTTTAGGGTTTTAAAAGATTTAAATTTAAATTATTTCCCCCCCTTATGTCTCCCTAGGCATTGCACTTTAAGTTATAACCTTTTATAATTTAATTTTCACTTATGTCTCCCATGGTCCCCTTCAAGAAGTCACTTTATTAAAACAAAATAAGTCAAATTATTTAATTTAACTTTAATAACATAATGTTATTTTAAATAATTACATAGGACCATAATAACATTGAAATTTTAATGCCAACCTCACTAAGCTGCATAAATGGCCACCAAGGTTCCCTAACCACATCCTATTAGCCTACGGGAACGACTGAATAGGCTACCCCTGATAACTAGTGAGAAAAGCTAGGGAGGGGACATTACAAAATATATATCAGATATACTGCATCTGAAGTTACAGGTAAATGTTAAAAAAATATTCCTGAGCTAGTTGCTAGTCAATTGTTTGGCTATATTCTGCAATTTAATATGCTGAATGATTTATTTTTGAGTTGAAGGAATCAGTTATTCATATATTGTGTCCTGAATATCTACGTGATGAAATTTAACTTCATAAGGTAAAGATAATTGTATGAGATGTATTACATATCCTTCCATGAATGTAATAAAGTTATAACTCAGACTCAAAACAACATGCATATGAATTGTTTGACGAAATGCCTATACCACTAAGGAGGCGAAAACTAAAAATATCTTTGCATACAAATTGGACTAGGATGTTACAATTATTTGACAAAATGCCTGCATTGTCAAACATGGAGAAAGCATAAACATATTGAGTCATCCTTTAATGAATTCAGAAGATAGGGAATACATCACATACATGATAAGCAGAGAAAGGGTAAGCATGGGGGATAGAAATGAACCGCCAAAACCAAGCACCATGCAGATTTCAAATGACCTTGCAAGAGGACAGCAACAGTTGGTTCAACTACTTACCCAATTTATGACAAACAATTAAGGAAACCAAAACAATTCTAGTAACAATGGTTTGGGAGGATCAAATGGTAACAACAGTAATAATGGTAACAATGGGAATCATCGTGAAGTGAGTAACACTCATGTTCCTACACACAATAACTTTGGTGGTAGTGAGTAGGGTGACTCCTAAGCCTCTTTTGCCTAATTTCTTGGAAGGGCAGAAAGCTGGAGACCAAGGACAACAAGGGCAAGGTGAAGGATTTAGTGATTACTTGAGGGTGTACCAAACTCCAGGTTATGAATTTCACGCAGTGATGTCCTTACAAGAGTTTTGCACTATAAAGTATAGGAACAAGCCAAGGGATAACAAGGGTCCACAAAATCAAGATCTTCAACGGAAGGTTGGGAAGTTGTCTCTACCCTCCTTTGATGGTTCCAACAAGTGCATAGCCAAGGCTTGGGTTCAAAAGTTGGATACATATTTCCAACTCAGCCCTATGTTAGAAACTAAAGCAATCAAGTATGCTACATTGCATTTAGATGGAGAGGCCCATGAATGGTGGTACCACGGGTTAGTCACACTAGGGCATGCCGGTATTTCTTCGTACCTAGATTTCACACAGAGGCTTATCGATCGATTTGATAAGAAGGATCCAAAGCTACATTCAAGGAGCTAGCACAACTCAAGTAGATTGGGACAGTGGATGCTTATACTTCAGAGTTCCAGAGGCTCTCAATCATGGCGATTGATGTTTTGGAATGCAAATTAGCTGTCCTATTCATTGAAGGATTGTCTGAGCCACTTCACAGTTGGATTAAGGCTTTCAAACCAGAGTCTCTACAGGATGCTATCCAATTAGTGCTTGATCTTGAGACTGCTCAACCTACACCTCAACCCCAAAAGAAGAATTCCAAGGATAATAAATCAGAAGCCAAACCATAAGGGAAAACTTTTGATCAGCCTAAGCCTATGCTACTTGATATGGATTTTGAAACAAGAAATGAATTGCGTAGGAAAAAATTATGCTACACATGCAAGGAATTGTGGGAACCCAATCATAGGTGCCTTGGGAAAGGCAAAACACATTACATGGAGGTCATCTTCGATATTGAAACCGGTTCAAAGAGTGAATATGAGGAGCAACCCCTTGGCATGATGATGTTAATATGAGAGGTGTGATGCATGTTACTATTGCCTCATTATCCAAAGTTCCCAAGTACCACCCTTTTAGAGTGAAAGGAGTCCTATGTGGACAAGGGGTTACCTGTTTGGTTGATAGTGGGGCAACTCATAATTTCATTGACGGGAGTCTAATGGTAAAGAGAGGTTTGCAGGTTGAGGACTTCCTAGGATTCAATGTCATGATGACTAATAGTTTCAAAATGAGTTGCACTAGAATAGTTTCACAGTTGAGAATTCAATTGAGTGACTATGTAGTCACTGATGACTTCTATGTGATCAAGATTGGTGAGGTTGATGTTGTCTTGGGGATTCAGTGGCTGTATTCACTTCACAAATATAGCCGAGACTTTCAAACGATGGAGTTGGAGTGTAAGTCAGGAAGAAGATAGTGTCAAGAGCATTAGCTGATGATGCGCCGAAAGTAGTTACAATCAAGTGTGGGATAGCATTGGAAGTACAAAATGATTCCTACCTTGGGACACTTGTTCTCTTAGTTTTATTCCAGCACGTGGGAGAATTTTCAGATTTGGTTCAAGGCTTATCATCTCACACAAGGTTATATGGTGGCTGTTCAAGAACATTGAGCACAAAAATTCCAGATTTGGTGTGGTTGACTGAAGCTAACTGTCTAGATTTGTGTGAGAAAAATTGTTACTTCAGCATTTGGAGTTTGAATGACAATGCTTTCCAAGCTTTGGATCCAAGGATTCATGTGATGGTCAGATTGCTCCATTGGGTACTGTAGGAAGAAAGAACTACAGATTTTGGTTGTATCGGAATGGTGCAACAAAAGCATGGCGGAGCATTCTACAAGTTTATTTGGGGTCCTGGTATCGGGCCATGGTATACAAGGACGAATTGCTTGGGGACAAGCAATCTCCGGAAGGGAGGAACATGGTGTCCCCAATTTCTGACTAGCTATTTAATTTAATTGATTAAATATTATTTTGTCCTAAATTAATAATTGGGGCATTAATATTTAATTAATTATTTATTTACTAAAGTGACAATTAAAAAATAATAAATAAAGTCACTTTATTAAATGGAATCTTTTAGAAGTTGGGTCAAATCTTTAAATAGAGAGGAAAGCAAGTCATTTGGAACCATTTTTGAAAATATTATTTTATTGGGAGAAATTTTGGAGAGTAGAACTCTTCACGAGCTTGAGGACGAAAACCCTTGGGTTCGAAGGATTGGACAAAAACCCAAATCCTTCTACAGGCGGATTCACATCAAGATTCACATTTGGGCATCATCAATTGAAAATAAATTTGTGAAGTCTCCTGTCGAGGTAGTGCAATAGGTTTGCAGTTTGTGTATGCAATAGGTACGTAAATTCTGAATTTAAATACTTTGTTATTGTAAGCGAATGGAAAAGGCTCATCAACAAAATATTCAAATTATGACTCTAAGCCTAGATTTGGCACCAAATAACATCTGCTAACAGCTTTGAGAAGATCGCAATTGTCTTTGCAGCTTCTCTCTGAATTTTGTCAAGGTACAACTCCCTTACTAAATTTTCAATGAATTATCCTATCTTAATATCAAAAGTATGCTTTTAACCAGAAAGCAGAAAGGGTGACGAACACTAGTCCATAAACATGAGGCTAGCGCGAGCAGCATAAATCAAATCACAAGCTATCAATACAAAGATTGGAAGTTTACGATCATTACGTTTGAAAAGAGGGCTCAAACTGTAATAAATGAAAATATGCAGCCAATATTTCAAAGAAGATACAACTACACCATACGCAAAATTCTAAGATCAACATACCACATTATTAAATTCATAACACAAATTATAAATCATTACAGTTTGCAATAAATGCGTATTCCTTCTCGATAACACCCCCAGGTGTATCCGAAAGAAGGAAAAAGGAACCCCCTCTAATTTCTAACCATCCCAATTTATAGCATTGCTAAGGCCATAGGACGGGTGCCAAAACCGTTACTAAATCACCAACTTATTGAATTCCTAACGCTTCTCTAGAGAAGAAATGATTGGAATTATCTGAATTTGGCAAAGGAATAGACATCAGCCGAGAAAACCGATCATAATTCACCAACAGTCACCAAGGGGCCAATCAAACATCCGACCATCAATGCAACGTATAGGGATATTAATTAGTGGCACGCGTGAGCTGTTTTGATGGGAAATTGTAACTTAGAGCAGCGTAAGCCAGCAATAAATGGAAACCAGATCAACATCTTGTCAAGCCTAGGAGAGAGTACCGATGTCCAACCAAAATCCTATAAATTCAGCCAACGTCACCTTTCCTTCACAATTAGTTGCATCAAACATGGCGAGCTCCTAGAGTGATGGCAATTTTGCTAATGACTACATTATTCTGGAGGAGATCAAGTGTAATCCGCTATTCAGGCACATCTCGGACCAGCTGAAGGAGGTCTTCATAGTGTAGAGCGAAGTGGAGGAGGAGGTGCTTCGTAGCATCCTTGGCGAGGCGTTTCTGAGCCAGGCTCACGTTCATAACACGACCATGCTGGAGCGCTTCATCTATATAGTCATTAGGACTTATGGTCGTTGTGACTGGGGAGTGAGAGCATTGGAACGCTTGGTGAAGCCCGAATTTCATCATCGCATCAGAGTGGCAATCAATGGGCTCAGTCACTACCCTCGAACTGAAGTGATCGTTGACGCTATTTGCATTGCATCAACTCTTCAGGACAAGACCTTAGAGGAGGCTGTGGCTCTTCTGCAGACAGGGGAGGCAAGGAACGACATGGGACTATCTGCACAGTACCTTGAGTTGCATGAAAACCTCCTATCGCCAACGCAAATTGAACACCTGCAGGTTGTCACCGAAGGGATTCGTGTGTTGATATTCACTTTGTGTGCCTAAGAAAGCACTCTTTGTCTTTGGTTGATGAATAGATTTTGTAGTTGAACAAGACGTTTTTTGTAACGCCGTAGCCATGTAAAAATGTTTATATATTTATCAATAAAATATTACTTTTTGGTATCACTGTGACTTTGTGTGCATGGCCCCCTTTATCTTTTTGCATAATGCACAAGTTAAGTTAATAAACTTACTGTTATGGCATCACTCACTATATATCTATTTGGGCGGCAAAATGAATGGTTCGCATAACCTAGTAAAACACCGCTTGAGTTCAAAACAACTCAATGAATACCACCCAAAGTATAACTTGCGCGTGAAGTTTCCATGCCTCTGACATATGACGGCCCCACTAACCAGCTATTAATGACTGTACGGTCATCTCGAAAAGACAAGTTCAGAAACGGGAAGAAAACACCGCTTAGAACCCCCAAGTGCATATAGAGCGAGCGAGATAATGGGAGGTTCGACGAACTTGGTGAAAGCCCACCCGAGTTCGAGAGGGACAACAAAAGGCCGCCCAACTTGACTTAGGCATAAAACTTAGGTCGGAAGAGAACATGATTAATAAAAAAAGGTAAAGTGGGGGGGGGGGGAACATCCCTCTACAATTAACAGTTATGATACTTCATAAATATTTCAAAATTATCTTGGTGTAAGATTTATATTCATATGTTGAGCTGCTTTAATCCTGAATATGAATTCAATATTAATACTGCTTTAAACAATATCATTTTATTTGGAAACTTAAGAAATAAGTTCTGAACAACAGGACAAACTGTTTGTCGGAATGCCTGAGCGGCTAGCTTGGTAAAATAAAAAAATTGGCATACATAATTAAGGTGGTACATTATGCAGCATATGCAAATGAGCTTCCAATTCACCTTTTATAATTTCCCCGTAGAGCCTCCCCGAAGGTACTTTTAATTCCCACCTTAAAATAAATCAATATACCACTTTTATAAAGTGACATTATAATATTTATCATTTTTTTTAAAAGTCACCTTTCCAAATTAATTAAAATAAAGCCATCTAGAATAATATGTTTAAAAGTCACTTTTAAACAATAATTCATAATTATTTTCCATCCACAAATGTGACTTTATATTTTTTTATATTTGGTCCCCAGCTAAAATTGTTTTAATGAAATAGTCATCTTAATAATTAATTAAATGCAAGTTGCCTAAAAATATCAATTTAAGACAACTTTATTTAATTAATTAAATTATCTCCTTTCCATTCACCAAGGCCGAAAAAGGGGACATCACATTTAAGTGGTCAAGTCTTTATAACAATAATGGTTACTATTGTTCTATTAAATTTGTTATGTCAATGCTACATTGAGTTTGAAGTAGCTTCGGTAAAAAAATATTTATATGTGAAATATCAAAATTGTTGCACATATGTTACCTATACTTGTCATTGTTTTTCATTGATGTCAACACTCAATTTGGGTTGTCGTTGATGCTTACATTTGTATGTTGATGATGTGCTAACAGTGTTGTTGCTGATGTTCATGGTTGGATATCATGCCTTGTTTGATGTCAATTAAAGTAGCATTGAGAATGTTGTCAGCAAGGATGATGTCATGATGATATATTAATATGAGGATTAGAAGTAATGATGAAGTTGGAGATATGTTGTTGATAGTCTTTAGTATGTTGTATGCTCTCTCCTGTTGTTCTTGAGGAAGTACGTGTTGCTACAAGGAAGTTCTAGTCTTCGAACGATGGTGAAGGTTCTGCTACAGGAAGTTGCTTTGAATGCTCCACATTCCTCTGCCTTTGATTTAGTGCTTATGTTCTATGGATGTTGCCCTCTTATCGTTTCAAGTCACCAGTGTTGCCAAGGAGGTCTCTAGTGATTGCAATGGGTTGGCAGTTTCAAAAATTGCTCCGCATTTCTCCACATTGTTATTTCTGCTCTTGCGGCTTGGTGGACATGCTTTTAGTGTTTGTGTAATGTCCTAGTTCAATTTTCATGTGATGAAGTTTACCGCAAGTTGGTTTGTAAATGTTCTATCTCATGATTATGTCTTTTGGGCTTCCAGGATGAAGTGTTTTGTTTCTATTTGGTTTGCACTAGCTGTTTTTGGCATGACAGTGAGAAAGAAGCACATAAAAGTGTTGTTGGATGTTCATGGAACATATCTTTGTGGTTCGCACATCAATGGTTGATCTCTTTGGTGCTGCATATTGCTTGAGTTGGTTCTCTGGGTGATTTGTGGATGTTTGGCCGACAAGGCTTGTTAAGCTGCTTGCGCTATGTGCTTGGGGGTCTGCGCTAGCAATTGAGGTTGTGTTAAGACGAGTTTGGATTCTACCCTATCTTGTTGAGAACCACATTGAGTAAATTCAGTTGGAAGATGTGTTTTTGGGCCGATTGGTAATGTGCTACACATTTCCTTGTTGCCGACTTGGGATGATATGCATCTGCGTGTTTGATGTTTGGGATCACATTGGAATATGTAATAAGTTGTTTTTGGGTCCTCTCTATCTCCTGGATAGGACTGCTTTCACCGCATTCGTGTTTTTGTGGCAGACTAGTTGAGGTCATTGCTTGTCCCCTATTCTGGCCAACCTAATTTGATGTTTTCCTTACTTGCAGTGGATATAAATGGAAGAACAAATCAGTTGCAAGTTGTGTGAGCGTGGAACAATGCAGTAAGTAATGTGAGTTGGGGAAAATATAAGTCAAATGTGCTTCAACGCCTCAGTTAGCAGAGTGTATTGTTGACATATGTTGTATATCCAAATCTTCATGTATCCTACTTGAAGATAGCGAGTCTTCCTAGTAGGTCCTTGTATCTTGCCTTGAGGTTGTGCGCCTTAGCCTGCAAGTCCTTGTATCTTGCCCTAAGGTTGTGCACCTTAGTTTGCAAGTCCTTCAAGGAGCAATGAGCTTCCTTAGGCAGTGAGCCTTAAAACAAATTGTAATTTTTCATATATTGTGAGATTTGTCACCATGGTTTTTCCCTTCTTTTCCACATATATCTGGTGTCATCTTGTGCATGTGTGTTCATTACTTTATCCTTCAATTGCTGCTGATTTGAATAAGTGTTGCTGATCTGTTTAATGGCTGCTGATCTTGTTAGAAGACTGAATTTGCATTGTGCTGAAGGGTTAAGTCTTGAAGATACTGATTCGCCGCCTCCCTCTCAGTATCAAGGTGTGTTCAACAAAAACAAAAGTAATTCGGCTAATACTTTGGATATACAACTAGGATGTCAAATAGTCACCTAATTGTTTTTAATCTTTTTTGTTTTGAAAGCAGATATTTATTCATTATATCAATGCCATGACTATGGATACTTAGTTACTCAAATATCTTAAATACATCAATGAAAGATGCTAAGAGATATCAATCTCAGGGGATCTATCATACCACAGTGACAAATCAAAGATAGGTGGCTCAAGATTCATATCTCAGCATTTTTCAGATAGATGTATTTAAGATATCTGAGCTTGTTATTTTGTTAATTTAAGCTTGCCGTTGTAATTGTTTATTAAGTTGGCTAATATGCACTAAAAATAAAAAGGGGAATCCATGCAATTTTAGCATTTTCATTAACAATCCTCTATGCAAGTGTAAGAGAAGTTTTCATGGCAAAAATACAGGAATTGTACAGGGAAATGGAATTCGGAATGACTATTACTGCACTGCCTTAGATAAAGAATTTATTTTTGTATCCATACTAGAGAAGCCAATGTTAGATGGCAGACAATATAACTTTTGCAGAAGATATTTCTTCTTCCTTATCAATCCACATTTCAGGTCAGAAATGCATACTTATTAGCCATGAAAGTGCCAATAACTATTCCTAATCTATCAAAGGCTAACCACCTCACCTTCTAGGGAAGCCACGGAACGTAAGACCAAAGTGTAGTACGGAGGCATTTTAAAGTGATACTTGAGTGCTATCGCCCAAATTTTCCCAAGAACCTGCAAATATAAGCATTACAGTTGACAACATTCAACTAGGAGTAAGTATACTACAGATCACAATATTGAATTTTGATGCTTTCAAGTATTTAGGCAGCACAAGCTCAAGAACAGTGAAGAAATCAAATTGAAGTCTTACAGAAAGGAGGAAGATGTTAGCATTTGTATAATCTAACTCTTGGAATAATAAGATATTTCAAGGCCTTAGAATATTATTAATGGTAAGCATAGTGAACTTTGTTCTCAGTCAATCAACTAAGCGAACTAACCATTATCTGCATATATTTCCATTTGGCATACATAAAACTAATCTTACTAAGTTCTAGCTGCATTAGTACTTAAATAATTAGACTACAAACATTATCCACTTCCTTGCCATCTCATATATAAAATTATGTACTCTAGTAGTGGGAAAAAAAAGCTAAATGGAATTAAGAAGTTCTATCATATATATTAATCTTGATTTCATTTTGTAATATTATCTTGTGCATCATATTTGAATTCGAAGGATGGTTGACCTATTTTTAGTATACATTGTAATTGATGGAAGAACAATGTTTATTGTTGGTAGGATTTAAGAAATCACAAATAAAGTATCAAGTACAATTAAAGTGAGGGTTTCTATAAGCCACTTGATAAAAGGGCCAAGATTAAAACTTAAGATCCAATAACAGTATATTAACTCATGAATTGAGGGGGTCGAAGATGCGAGATGGACAATATTAATATTTAGCCCATCACCAATTCAAGGACTAATGGTATTGTATTGTATCATTTCTATGAGCTTCGAAGTGTTTTGGAGCATGGCTGAAAGAGAACTTTGGAGTATTATGGAGAGTTCTTAAGACTATATTGTAACAATGTATTACATCATTGTTAACTAAAACAATTTTCTTGAGGTTGGGCTTTCCTCCTCTAAATTCATTATCTCCCTTCATAATTTGTCGTGTTAGCATTTCCACATATTTCTTTTAGTGTTTTTTTTTTGTGCTTGGTAGATTCCTCTTACGAGGAGTCCTTTCACTCCTAGATGCCACAATCTAAGGGTGTCTCTTCCATTAAATTCCCTAAGGACTTACAAACTTGGCCTTCTCCATTGGGCTATATGATCCACAAAATTGGATGTGATAGTTTACTTAATTTAAACACTCAACATTTGTACTTATCGGTATGTGATATATTTCTTAGGGATTTGAACATGGAACTTTACAACAAACACCCCAATGATTTACCACTTGAGCTCATCTCATTTACATATTTTACTTTTTTTTCTTACTAATATTTTATTAATTCTATATAAGCATGTGAATGGTGTAAAATCCTTACCTTTTTAAGATGCTATTTGAGTTCATGGTTGTCTGATAACTAAACAGTCTCATGTGTTTGGAGCTATGCTCCATGGGGTTTCGGGGACGGCGAGTACTCGGTACGCTGGGACGAGTTTCTGGTATGGGGGTACTTTTGGGTCATTTTTTAGGGGACAACAAGGAACCGCTGATAAAAAATAGGGAAATTTTTAAAAATATAGAGAAATTTCAAATGTTCATAGCATAACATTGATAAAGCATTCATTCTAGACATTGTATAAGCTTATTACATATCATTAGACTTGAATTGAGATTTCACATGAGAAGCGACAAACAAATTAACAAAATTCAAATGTTTTCATTAACAATGTGCATACATATCATATAAGAGTCTAATAATTATAACCAAAATGCCCAAAGTCTCAAAGTCTCAAAGTCTCAACTATGAAATGACATGATAAACATAAAACTAAGAAAATAATTGTATGAATACAAATGGATATAAGTAAAAGAATAATTATATAAATGTATATAAAGTATATATATAGATAAATACATATACATGATTATGCAATAATGATACTTATAAGTAATGATGACTCTTTAATATAAACATGAGTAGATTATGTATATTTATGAATTGTCCTCATCCTATGATCAATTTAGTATAAGGTTGAAGGAGGCGAGTAAGGAAACATGGAGAGATATAGCAACTCAGGTGATGTACTCACTTAGCAATAATATTTAGCATATTTTGAATATAAGAAACATATAGTGCTAATATGATTATTGGTGTAATGCTTTCTTTAGTATTATCATGATGGTAATGATGTTGATATTGACTTAAAGAATCAGTAATAAATGCAAATGTATTAGAGTGCTAAAAGATTGTCTTCTTTGTGTTTGTAAGCTTATTGGGAGGAAGGGTGCGAGGGAAGTGGTGCCTAAAAACCCCACTTAAGTCCGCCCCCGGAACCCAAGGCAGGGATGGGCCTTGGAGAGGTGGAAATTCCACTCATAGTCCGCCCAATCCCAAGGTCTGGGTGGGCCATGGAGGGGTGGGGGTTCCACTCATAGTCCGCTGTGGCCCTGGAGGGGTGGTAGGCCCGGGCCACTTATCCGTTCCCCCGACTATCCCCAATAATTCAAGTGTCTTCCGAGGTGCTAACATGGGTAGAGAAAGCAAGTACCAGTGTTTCCACTAAGCACGCCACTCCGAGTATGGAATGGTCTTAGTTTGGATGTTCAACTGGGAGCCAAGGGGTGGGTTGTCCTAATGAGGTGCTTGTGCCCTTGGGCTTAGATGGATAACTTTGGGATGATCTATCCATGCCACTCCTCTTCTGTTTCATTATTACTTTTGTGATTATGGTTAGATTTTGGATAGCTAGATATTAATGCTAACGGATATGTTGTTAATATGGCGAATACAGGATTCTTATCTAGGGTTATTGCATTAAGAGAACATTCATTTGGAAAAGAAGAATTCTTAAACCTAATAAATAGATGAACTCTTGGGGAAATCGGGTAAGGGACATTACAACAATACAGTATGATAGAACCATAAGATGTTTGTATTCATATCCAGTAAATATTACCATGTACAATCACCAGTATATCTATGCTATCAATCATGGAATCATAATAATAATGACAACAATAGTGGTGTCCCTCCCGACTACAGAATGAAGTACATATAACGTTCGGCGGTTGGTTGAGCAACCAACCGTCGTGACGTTCCATAACAGCCCGCTACAACTAATCGGGACTTAATTACCCGAGAGTACATGTCAACCAATATTCTCATTAAGACTATAGTTTTATTGCATTATACTAACTTGGCCGACTACGGCCGACTACACTAAGGATATTTAGCCACTTACATCATCCCCCCCACAAAATAGGTCGCCTTCCAGGCGACAAGATAACAAAAATGGGAAATGACGCTATTCAAAATTTATTGAGAGGAAGGGGGGAGTGAGGACGTCCCTGGATGAACTGATGAAGTGGGAGTAGCAGCAAAAGAGTGCTGGTCCTTCAATCGCTTGACTTCTTCCATGCGTACTCGAAGCTGGCGATTAGCAAGAATTTCACGTTCCCTCGCAGCTTTCACCATGTGGGCTGCCTCCATCAGCTGGCTCTTGACCTTGTTTGCCTCCACGCTTGTGGTTGCCAACTGGTCCTCCAATGTTTTGAATTTCTCCCTCCACATTTGTTCTTGTTTCTGAGTCTCCTCCTCCCTCTAGCGGTTCCCTTCCTCCAAACTACTCACTCTCGCCTCCAAGGTGGCTATCTGTTTTGCCCGTGCATCCAACACCTGAGTCTGGTTTGCTAGCTGAGTTTGGAGATTCTTTATAGTCATGGTCGATTCCTCCTTTACTTTTTTTAGCATGTGATAGGCTTCCTCCTTTCCTGCTACTGCCAACTTTGCAGACAGTATCTGCTTCTTTACATTGTAGAAGACATCTCGGAAGGCAAGCTCAATGTGATAAAGGCTTTCTATAACTTTCGCATCCCTTCCTGCTATCCTTGGTGGGTTGCCTCGCCAATTTTTGAGCATGGCTGTAGTTTCGTTTGCCGGCCACCCTTGGCTGGTAAAAATGCGAGCGAACTCTACCTCACATCCCATTTGTACAAACCCTCTAAGGCATTGTACCTCATGTCCCACCAATGGAGATCGGCCAATCTTAAGTTCCTTTGAAATATGCCCCACTTGCATCATGACTCTCCCCATGTGCTGGAGCTCCTCCACATATCTCTGCACAGTCCCTAAGGGATCTGCTGGATCCAGTTGTGATATCTCTACCACATACCCTCCCGACTCATCATCCTCGTCAAGTGCCTCCTCCTCCTCTGGGGGAATATTCCCCGCCCCTCTCTGTTCCGCTACTGTCTCTCCTACTACATTCACCTCCTTTGTGGCCATTGGCGGCTGCTAATATACCTCCTCTGCCACTAGTTGCGCTGGTATGTTCATCACCGTGTCACTTCCCTGTGTCTGAATGGCTGAGCCTGCAACCTCTGTATCACCTCCCAACCCTTCTGGCAAGTTCTCCTCAGGTATCTCAGCCACCTCCACTCTCAGGCCGTACGCTTCTAACCAATCATCAATCTGGGCAACTCTTGGCGCTTCTGGTGGTGCAGCGGGGGGGACTTGCTCCTGGGGAGTGATGGTTCCCCAAGTCCCTGAGATTTCTGGCGGCTCGGTGGAAACTGCTGGTGATGTCTCTGGCAGCCCCTCTATTGCCACCCTTGGCGCTATCTCTCCTGCGACTGCCGGTCCTGGTTGTATGGCTGCCAACCCTGTTAGTGTTGTGAACCCTGGTGGTGGTACTGTGTCGCCGGAAGCTACCGAACTTGAAGATATGGTGGTCACATATCCTAGTGGTGCCCATCCTGGCAATGCGCCAGGTACTGCGGCTGCCACTCTCAATGTGTGTCCACCACCAATGGAGGATGCTGGGAGTGTGAAGGTGACTGCTGGTGCTTTTTCCTGGCCTACTGGCGATGCTAGCAATGTGAACCCTACTGGTTGAAACGGAACTGCTTTTGCCACCTCCATTCTGTTTCGTCCACCTACAGCCAGTGACACTTCTTCGTCCTCCGACGAACTCCCTGCTGAGGTTGAGGAAGACACCTCAATATGTTCTCCTTCCTCCCCACTTAGTGCCGATGTTTCTTCCTCTGTCGATGCTTCTCGACCTTTCCTTTTCCTTCCTATCACGGAGCCCTCTCCAGCCTGCTTGAGCTCCAATGTTGTCCAATAAAATGTTGTTGGTAATCCTGGGTCGAGATGTTTGAGTGGCTGCAACCGGCCCCACCTACCCTCTGGTACTTGTGTGTGTACAGCATCTAAGAATAGAGCGATAGCATGCTGGGTCATGTAAAAAGCCTTGTGTCGCTGGGATAGAAACTCTCGCATCCGCTCTGTAAGTAACCGTGCCCAATTATATATTCGGTCGATGCTCAGTCCCACCATGTAATCTACCATCCATATGGCAATGTCGGACGCTGCTGGCACCTATAAGTCGGCACTTCATCACATCCAGTACGCACTTCCATTCGCCTGTAGCCAAATAGTGTTTTCGAAGGCCCCTGTTGCCGGTGTTCCATATAGTATCTTTTTCCTCTGGTGTTAAATTGCTTCGGCACACCTGCTTAATTAGGACTTCCTTATGTTGTTGTGTCATCTTCTTTGGCTTATTAACTCCGATCCCTGTGGCTGAAACGCCGAAGACTCGCTCAAAATCCTGCGGCCAGAATGAGACTATAACCGGACAACCTCTGTAATCTATCACCGACTTGTGGGTGTGCCTGCAATAATTTTCTACCATGGCTCTCAGCCAAGGTTCAAACTCTCATGAATTGAAAAATGGCACCAAGATGGCTTTATCCACTCGAGCATGTTGGAGTGCAATCTTCAAGGGGTGGTCATCGGCTGTGCTCCGCCACCACTGCTTGCACTCGTTACCAGTTAAATTCTCCCAAGACATCGGTTCAACGTCTGCATCCATTTTCTTTTTCTTTCCTGTCGAGGCTATCTTTGGCTTAGGCTGCGCAACTTTCTTTCCCTTGTCCATTGTATTGCCGGCTTGGTAATCTCGGCCAACTTTATTTACTTCTAAATGGTTGTCGAAACTACCTGACTTCAGTAACCGCTGTACCAAGTAAACCTGGAGCTTTCAAATTTTTTGAAAAGGCTGTAATTCTTGTAGGTTCTGAAGCTGCCGTACGGTTTGGAAGACCACTGCCAAGGAAGGTGATTGCTATACGATCTGGAACTCTATCAGTGACGAGTGCCGTACGACTTGAGCAACTTCGGCCAGAGAAAGGAACTTCCGTACGACTTGCACTTCTACCAGTGAAAGACAATGCCGTACGCCAACTTCTGCCAGGGAAAGGAACTTCCGTACGTCCTGCACCTCTCCCAGTGAAAGACAATGCCGTACGCCAACTTCTGTCAGGGAAAGAAACTTTCGTACGACCTGCACCTCTACCAGTGAAAGACAATGCCGTATGCCAACTTCTGTCAGGAAAAGGAACTTCCGTACGACTTGCACCTTTGCCAGTGAAAGTTGATACCGTACTATTTGAAAAAACCCTGCCAGTGAAAGATGTCGTACGGTTTGACAAAACTCTGCCAGTGAAAGATGTCGTACGGTTTGACAAAACTCTGCCAGTGAAAGATGCTGTACGGTTTGATAAAACTCTGCTAGTGAAAGATGTTGTACGGTTTGACAAAACTCTGCCAGTGAAAACCTTGCTAGTGAAAAATGTCGTACGGTTTGACAAAACTCTGCCAGTGAAAAATGGTGCCGTACGATCTGGCAAAACTCTGCCAGTGAAAGATGCCGTACGATTTGAAAATTATTTGCCAGTGAAAGATGGTGTCGTACGATCTGGCAAAACTCTGCTAGTGAAAGATAATGTCGTACGATCTGGCAAAACTCTGCCAGTGAAAAGGGATGTCGTACGATCTGGACCTTTGCCAGTGAAAAGGGATGTCGTACGATCTGGACCTCCGCTAGTGAAAAGGGATGCCGTACGACTTGAAAAATCTTCACCAGGGAGAGATGGTGTCATACGATCTGGACCTCTACCAATGAATAGGGATGACGTACAACTTGAAAAATCTTCGCCAAGGAGAGATGGTGCCGTACGATTTGGACCTCTACCAGTGAACAGGGATGCCGTACGACTTGAAAAATCTTCGCCAGGGAAAGACACTTTCGTACGATTTGAACCTGTGCTAGTGAAAGACACTTTCGTATGGGTTGGGCTCTTGGTATGAGTGGAATCCGATGCACGCACAGTTCTGGCGGTACTCCTTTCAAATCCTTGTACGTCCAAGCGAAGGTGTCCTTGTACTCCATGAATATTTTGAATGCCGCCACCTTTAGTACTGGGTCCCAGTCATCACCGACGAGGATCTCCCTAGGCTTCTCTTGTTCTCCGAGATTCACCCTTTTGATTGTCGGTTCCTCGTACTTGATGGGTTTATCTTGTTCAAGCTTATGGGCTGGCATCTCATCTAACTTTGCCATGCCTTCCTTATAATAACCATACTTTGGCGGGAATGCCTCACTGACGGAGCTCTTATCTTCGCCTTCTCCTCCTTCCTTGATCTGCAGCATGTTGCAATCTGGGTGGAAGACTTCATAATCCTCCATCTGCCAGTGAAATAACTCGTTCAGTGAACTGGTTTCATCTTTTGAACAACTTCCAATTTCTAGAACGCCTTCCTCGTTTGGCTCCATAGTTCCCTTTTCTTCATCGCCATCTGATCCCTCGTCAGATTTTGAAGACGCCAAGTCCTCACTGACCGCCTGATTTTTCAAGTCGATCATATACTTCTTCCCATGGCTATCGATGGAGAGGGTATTCTTCTTCCAGTTATGGTTTGCCTTGGCGGCAATTAGCCATCCGCGTCTGAGTAATACATCGTATGCTTTTCTTTCTAGTGGAATGACAACAAAATTCAACAGGAATTGTTGCGTACCTATCACCACTTTTTGTGCCATCAACGTACCTATTGGTTTGATATTATGTTGATCGGCACCTACCAGTTGAAATGTCGGTGGCCAAAGTGTGGGTTTCCCGAGGCTCTTCCATGTATCCTCGGGTAGTACGTTAACTCCCGATCCTCCGTCGACGATGATATTAGAGAGTTTCATCCCTAGGATTTCCATCTGTATGACGACCGGTTTCCTCCTGCTGCTTATTGCGAGTAGCGTTGGATCCGTGGTTGCTCCTGTTGGTTCTTTGGTGTCTTCGATCGGACCCATTTGAGTATTGTCTGTCATGATATTTGTGAGTGCTACTCTTAGTTGCAGCATGGTTTGCAGCAGGCCTGTTACCTTGACTGGTATAGTCGTGTGAAGTACTTGCCGTACGATGTTCTTTTCCAACTTTGATTGTAACGGCGTACTAGCCGCTTTAGTAGTTCTCCGTTCGTTTGCCATTGCTGCTTCTACTTCCGCCTTGGCTTCTCGGAGTCGTTCTTTCTCCGTACAGGGGTCCGGGTAGTTAGCCTTTTTTGTTTGTGCCCTTGTAAGTGCCAGGACTTCTTCATCGGCTACCTCCAGTATATTGATACCATTCTGCTTGGGGTAGTCGGTATCTTCATGATCGCCCGGACCGCACCACTTGCACAGCTTCCCTCCGACGCCTTGGCCACTCTGGCATTCCCTAGCAAAGTGGCCCCATTCGCTGCATCTCCGACATTGGATCATGGGCCAACCTTTGCTGTCATATTGGATTTTGCTTCTTGGTGTGGTGTTTCTCTGGTTGTTGTGATAGCCGCCGGGCGATGCGTTGTTATTCTGATACTTCGGTGGTGTGGTCGAAGGGGTGGATTGTTCCCCTTGTGTGAAGAACACTTGCGCACTCCGTGTTTCCAAATTGTACGGACATTCTTTGACAGAGTGTCCCATAACTTGGCAGATGTCATAGAACATCTTCTTTGGGCAGTTTGTTTTTGTATGGCCTTCCATTTTACATTCCGTACGCCATAGTTCGGTTGGTTCCTTTGACCCTTCCTTGTCTGCTTTTAGTTCCTTCATCATCCTTAGCATGTCGCGACGGAGTGCTTGTACAGTTTTTGATTCATCCTCGCTTCCCCCTGTGCTTTCTTCATCATCATGCTTCTTCCCTCTAGAGGATGTCTTGTTCTCACTTTCAATATCCATCGCACGGTTGTATGCTTCAGTGTACGAGGATGGAGTTACTACCTTCATGTTCTTACGTAGCGAGGGCAGCAGCCCTTCGATAAACCATCTCTTCTTTAAACCATCTGCTGGCTGTGATTCTAGTTTCCCCAGCAGGTCTTTTAATTTCCGGTTGTAAGTTCGTACGCTTTCGTTTTTCCCTTGTTTGGTGTTGTAAATCTCGGCCACAATTTCACTGTCGTCCCTCAACAGTTTGAATTCGTCTTGAAATGCCTGTTTCAACACCCTCCATGAAGTTTTCTGTGTTCGGTCCAACTCCGAGTACCAGTCAATGGCACTGTCTCGGAGTGTCATCGGAAATGCTTTCAACCAGTTATCCTGGTCGTCTTCTCCGTTCGTTGTCCAAATTGTCTCACACGTTTTACAGTGTCGTACTGGATCCTCTGACCCATTCCCCGTAAACTTCGGCAACTTTTGCCGTTCTGGAGTCACCATCCTGCCCCGCTGTCCTCCCCGTGTATTGCACCTGACTAGACTGGTTTCGGTACGTTTCGGTGCGTCACTTGCACTCTCGGCCACGTCCGAGTCACCCTTTTGTCCCCTGTCAGCGTCCTCTACACCTTGGGTTTCCTGGGTCCCACTCCGGTGCTCCCTCTGCCAAGAGGTCTTGGGCTCAGATCTCCCTGTCCCCAACCCTTCATCGTCGTCCGATATGGACAACTCCTGAAAGCATTGGATATTTTTTCAAGTTCATCGTTCAAGTCTTCCTCATTTTCTTGGTTTTTATGTTTTTCTACGTACGGGGTGCCGAATGGTTCCTCGTGCTTCTCTTCCTCAAGGTGCTGATGTGATTTACTAAATCTCCGCCGCCGGTTTTCTTCCTCTTGTATTCTTAATGATCGCCGAATTCTTTCGTCCTCCACTTCGTGCCCGATTGGTACTCGATTCTTGTCTTTGTTCGGGCATTTACAGGTCTTTCACGCGATCATTGTTGGTTGCCAACGGTACGTCTCCGACTAGTGTCCCTTTCTTCCTCTTCCCGTTTGGTTCGTTCCTCGTACCGTTGCAAGGTTTGCTACCTTCGGCGTTCTTGTAGGATGATGGAATGACGGGCAAACAATCTTGGCATGTAGTGGAGGAGGTGATCGACCTCGTCGTTCACTTCGAGGCAATCCTAGATAACTGCCTCAGGGACTTCTCGTCGGAGGGCTTTCCTCCGTACGTGGTCTCGTAGGGATATGTTCCAGAGATTTGTCAAATCCCGTCTCAAGTCGTCCTCTCTTTCTTCATTCGTTACTATGGGTTCGTCCACTGGTCGACCCATTACGCTGCCATTACACCGAGTGCTTCCCTGGTTCGCTTAGGCAACGATGCCAAATGTTTACCTCGCGGAGTGTCTATATCAATGTACTACTTACACAGGAAGTAAACGGAACTATATGTAACATACAAACCAGAACAATACAGTATGATAGAACCATAAGATGTTTGTATTCATATCCAGTAAATATTACCATGTACAATCACCAGTATATCTATGCTATCAATCATGGAATCATAATAATAATGACAACAATAGTGGTGTCCCTCTCGACTACAAAATGAAGTACATATAACGTTCGGCAGTTGGTTGAGCAACCAACTGTCATGACGTTCCATAACAGCCCGCTACAACTAATCGGGACTTAATTACCCAAGAGTACATGTCAACCAATATTCTCATTAAGACTATAGTTTTATTGCATTATACTAACTTGGCCGACTACGGCTGACTACGCTAAGGATATTTAGCCACTTACAGGCCCCAAAGAAGAAACACGTCTTTGCTAGAAGGGGCGCGATTCTCAAGGAAGTCGGCTTCTTTTAAATAATAAATAATATTTATTTTGTCTTTTAATATTTTATCTTTTTAATCTTAATGAAGGCGCCTCTTCATTAAATCGAATATATATAAATTTAAATAGCCATTGGCTATATTTAAATTTATTCTTCTATCTGATCTGGAAATTACTCACGCAGCTGTCATATCATCAACAATTATGTGTGGGAACTCAATCTATTATTATTTTGTTCTAAAATGAAGGTTTACTTGTTCGAAGGGTGTGAAAATGTTTTTCAAAGAACCACTATCCACCCTTATGTGAAGGTTCCCCTCTATTAAAAGGGGTGACCCTAAATCCTTATTTCAAAAAGTAGAATAATATGCTTTGTTGTTAGCCCTACTAATGTTATATTTTTTTTAAAAGAAGGCTAAACAAAAATTCTATTTAGATATAACATAAACTTATAAAAGGCCTTTAATATTTTTTGGATAATAACTTTTTATATGTATGTGCAACTCTATTTACTTTAAATTGGTCATAAACTCTCTTAAAGAAGGCATAACATTATGATTACTCAATTTTGACCCGAGGCAGGCTATTTTCTTAGTTGAAATATGATAAAAGATTATTTGTTTCACTATGTGCATATTGATAGGTAATATTTTAAATTAACAATCTATCAATTATTTTCATACATAATTCTTTAAAAGTTACTAAAGTTACGTTTTTGCTTGGATTAATCTTATCATAACTAGGTTAAGATAAGTGAATTTCCCTTTCTAGCTTTACAAAGCACATCACTTATTTTGTAACTTCTGTTGCATATGATCAAACTTCAATCAATATAGTGGTACGGATTAGTACAACATTTGTATATATGCTTGTGTATCTTGATATAAACTTTGAAGTTGTTCTTTAGGTATTGTTAAGGGTCAAATTTTTAATTATAACAAAATATTTTTCTAAAGGGAGCATGGAGCAAAACCGTACTCCCAACTTTGTTTCTCCCCATAATCAACTATCTAAAGAATCTCAAACTTCACTATGCTCAAAGGATCTAAATCTGCAAGACAATGAAGGCCATTTTTACAATCAAATTGAAGTCCACACACTAGACAAGGAGGGAATGTTGTGCACATGAAAATAAGTGTGAACTTGCTGGTTGGTGTCTAAATAATCTTGTCCATAAAATGACCTCACTTGTCACTATTGAATTACTGCAAAATGGCAAACCTTATGATCATTTGCTCATATAAAATTTGGTAGTACCTTTAAGAATTTCCTCATGTAGCTCTAAGTCTTGCTCATTTTGTCAAGTACTTTGCACCACTACATAACTGCATCCTTGAAGAAGGCTTGGTCTCTTGCAAGATAGCAAATTTTGTACAAAGCATTTTATATGGTGGACCTTAAGGATGAAAAAGAAGTGGTCTATTGAAAACTTATGATAAATATGAAAAAAAAGGGTATTAAGATCCCTTTCCTTTTATATTAACTTCCAAAAAAAAGAGCATATTTTGTTCATTACATATGCCCCAAAGGTGTTAAGACTCCATACAAATATAAACAAACCACTTTCATCACCCTCTAACTATAGCAATCCTAACAACCTAGCCATATTATGTTTTAATTGTAAATGTCCAGCAAAACAAAACAAGGAAAAACTAGGAACTATAAGCAACCCTATTATGCAATCAGTCATAAAGTATTACAACCCCTGCCCCCTAAGCATGATGGCCATTCTTAGGAGGCACATAACTAGCAACACAAAAGTTGCCTTCCTCACCTCAATAACTCATTCATGATCTGATAGAGGTGTCTCATGTCTCCTTTTTCCATAATCTATGTCGTGGTTCAAAATGCCCATTTCCTATCACAAACGTTCCTCTTGATCCAAAATTGTGTACAAGTTCTTCCACTTCATTCCCCATGCATCTGCTTAGGATCCCCAAAACATTTAAGTATGAAGGCATGGCCAATTTCCTACTTTAGTGTAAACTATCAAAATTGTGAAGTTTCCCTTTCTAGCATGACTTTCCACCCAAGTCTGCATTCTTCTGTACTTACATCAAGGTTTTGGACTTCCCCATTTAAGCACACCTCCCGACCATCCCCCACCTTCATTACCTTCTCTTGTTAGGCTATCAGACTAGTCCATCTTGCCATACCTCTCTGCCAAACTATTCTTCTTCATAAGCCTTTGTTAGGGAGTTGGACTTCCTCCCATCAGCATACCTCTCTTCTGAAACCCAATCTCTAACACCCAAACTCTAACTACTCTTCCCATTTCTCATTATTCATCCCACCTACCGCCTGAAAAATTTGTGCATCAAGATGCCTATTCTCAACACGTAGCTCTAATTGTGGTACCATATCACCAATGACATCATTTACTTGGAGGACATGGCTCCACATATATTTTCTGCCACGACAGCTGAGTTTACTACCCTAGCTGCCATTAATGCAACAGTTAGGGTTTGTGGCCACAAATCCTAACTGTTAATGTTGGGAGTTGTTGCAAGTTTTCAGTATATTGCTCTAGTTACCATTAATGTGGTAGTTAGGGTTTGTGACCATATTCATGCCATTAATGTTGGGAGTTGTAGGTTTCAAGTATCTTCCTCCATACCTCCCTAGTACCTTTATATGCACATGGATGCAGATTTTGGGCATGATGGAAAGGAAAACAACATTGGTAGGTATGAGTGCTCTCTATCACATACCAGTCAGGAGATATTGGAATTTAATGTAAGTTTCAACATTCCTTTTGTGGGTATTAAGGATTCATAGTAAAAACAAAAGAATATTATGAAAAGTATAGAGAAACCCTAACTGAAAATTGTTTTGAGCATTTTGTTAAAATACTCGGATTTGAGGACAAAAACTCATGGATCTACTAGAGGTCAAAGCACCCTGAAGATCTCATGCACCAAAGGACAAAAAGCCTCTTTGCCAAAGGAGCAATCTCATCCAAAGGTCATAATTGAGTTTTCACAGCGACAAATCTCAACAATAGCAAATTTGCATCACATCGTAGTTATTATGGGTTCTAGTATTGTATTCCAACTTGCAATTGTAATTTTGCAATCATTATTTCTAGCATTGGTCTATATTGTTGTATTTCCAGATGTTGTCCTTGCCATAACAACATTTATAATGTATTACAGTCCTATCAATGCAAGAAATACTTTGCAACCTATTCTATATCTTCATAGGTCCACTTTGTAACCTAGGTAATTCATGTTAATGCATAAATTGTGTTTTGTGATATGAATTTGTGTTGGATTTGACTCAATTATATAAATCTGGAATCTTTCTACTATATTATCAATATTAATGTGTAAATCATGAGAAATCTAGAGTTTGGTAAGATTGGGTAGACATTTAAATTTGAAATCAATCTTTAATGGTGAACACTACTCATAGATTTAGGGTTTGTTAGATTAAAGAATCTACAATTCAACTTTGAGCTGAGAAGGTTGATGTGTAAACATTAGTGTGTTTTAGAGTATTGAAGATTACTTGCATTCATATTTTAGTCAAGACTTTACAATGGTATCAAAGCATATCACTTGAAATATATAGTTGCACCAAATTTAAGGAATATGACCACTAATATTAGCTTGGGACATTACAATGGTATCAGAGCTAGTTTTCTTGCCAATCTATAAATCATGAGATTCCTAAAGATGCTAATATTTGGTGGAAAAAGTTCTTCGGGAATCAATGGTATTGAGAACAAAGGTGACAATGACAACAAGCAAAGAACAGCGGTTGGATCAGTTGATAGAACTCCCAAATCCACTCTCCTTAGCAAAGAAGACGAAGAGATTACTACAAGTTTTGATAGATATATGACTCTCTCAATAGAGTTGGGGAAAGAAATTTCTTTCCTTGCATTTTATGGTATTGAGGAAGTCATTAGTAGAAGAGACTGCAAGGCGGTTTGCAAGGTACTGGAATCTACCAAAAGATTTGAAGACAACTTTATCATTTAAAAAATATGTAGATTTCTCCTTCCCAAAATACGCATAGTGGATAAGAACAAGAGTTACAACTAGACAGGGGAACCAACACAAAAGGATCAAGAAACTAGAGAAAACTCTACAGCCATAGAGTATGCACAAACTCCAATTTTGACTAAAACATCACAAGATGTGGGAAATTCAAAGGTGGTTGAGGAGGAGATCAATGACCGTGGCAAAGAAAAATTGTTCTTGTAGGAACAAGAACAGTTAAAACCAAAGCCCCAAAAATCCATAAAATGCAATACAACATTAATGTAGTCAGTGCATAGAAACAAATTTCATTATAAGGCAACTCCTCCTAGTCATGAGCAAAAGAAGAGCTCTCATGTTGCAAGGAAGATGATACCAAAAAAAAGCTTAGAAGAAAGAAAAATTGCTTCTCGTGCAAAGAATCTTAGGAACCAAGTCACAGATGTTGAAGTAAGGAAGAGGTGAAACTAGAGGGAGAAACAGAGAAATCTGATAAAGAGCTCAGAGTAATGGTGAATGTAAAGGACCTTGTACCTAATTAAGAAGATAAAGAAGAGAGATTCGAGACAGAGGTTCAACCAATTACAAAGGAGCAAAAGGAATACATGAATCCCTTATATGAGGATGCAACAACTCCAATCCAAGAAATAGAAAGGGAAGGTACAGAACTCTTGGTAAAGAGTATCTAAATCCTTTATATGGATTAAAAAATTTGACAGTTGAGCATGAGTCAGAGGATAAATCAAAGCTGCAAAGATGTGAAAGGAAGTAGATATTAGAAGAATATCCCATGCAATTGGAATGTATGGAATTATTGTAGGAAGGATATCTTTATGAATTTTGATAGTGCTGACCAGCAAAGTGTATATTTCTATGCTCCACGGGGACGCGTCCCCTATGGTTTTTACCCGTTTCCCGTACCAGGTACGAAACGGGGACGCGGGTACTGCTAGGAAACGTACCCTAGCAGTACCCTTTTGCCCTCCAAGTACCCGGTACTTCTAGGGGACGGTTTCCCAAAAAAAGGGGACTTGGGTACTTTTAGGGTACTTTTAGGGGACTTGGGTACTGCTAGAAGTACCCGGTACTGCCTGGCCGTACCCCGACCGTACCGGGTACTTCTAGCAGTACCCTACGGCCCAGCCAAAAAAAAAAAGCTTTTTTTTAAAAAAGTAAGAGTTTTTTTATAAAAATAAAGCTATGGGTGGGCCCACAAGGGACGCCCCATCACACTTGACCTAATGTAAGTGACATGGACACTGACACTGACTTAGACTCGAGCTCCGATGGCGATGCTGATTTAGACCTACCTTTTGCTGATTAGGGACACTGGACAGCGATATATTTTCTTAGTTTTATGTTTATCATGTCATTTCATAGTTGAGACTTGGAGCCTTTGGGCATTTTGGTTATAATTATCAGACTCTTATATGATATGTATGCACATTGATAATGAAAAGCATTTGAATTCTGTTAATTTGTTTGTCGATTCTCATGTGAAATCTCAATTCAAGTCTAATGATATATAATAAGCTTATACAATGTCTAGAATGAATGCTTTATCAATGTTATGCTATGAACATTTGAAATTTCTCTATATTTTTAAAAATTTCCTTTTTTTTTTTATCAGCCGTCCCCTAAAAAATGACCCAAAAGTACCCCCGTACCAGAAACTCGTCCCGACGTACCGGGTACTTGCTGTCCCCGAAACCCCGTGGAGCATAGGTATATTTTAATGAAGTCAAAGAGAAAGTATCACTTGTTGAATGTAAAAGTGAGAAAATTGTTACTTTTCAGTCCACACACATCAATCATTCAACATTTGATGAGTTGCAAGATATTAGTGAAAAAGAGAGTGAGAGAAATATTTTGAGTCCTTAGGTTAAAGGTGTTGATTTAACAAAAAGTTTTGAGTTTGATAGCTTGTATAACTATACTGAAGAATGTGCATTGAGAAATACCCCATTTAATTCAATTTTTGAAATCTTGAGCCATAAGAATGTTCATGACGATGTCAAGGGTTTTTCCTCAACAAAAGAAGGGCCAAATTGTTATCATCATGAGAAGCATCCCAAGGAAGATAAAAAATTCAAGTACATCCCTACATAAGAGTATGGAATATGAGAAGTAAATTGAAACACATGAAGGTTGAGATTCTTAATGGGTATAATATCATTGTTGTTGATTTGCATCCCATGGATGACCACCTAAAAAATAATCAATCTAGAAAGATAAAGATTGCATCCGTAGAAGAAGAAATGGTGTGTGGAATTGTCTCTAATCCATCATTGGGAGTATTCACAGGAAGGAGGACTTCTTGCAAGCGGCAAGTAGTTTGGACAGCAAGAAATATGGTGATGGAGGACATGTATACTAACTAATTTTATGGCAAGTCATATAGTCTTTAGTTTGGTATTCAAGTGTTTCTAAAAATGCATTGTATGGTGTTCAACAAGCAATCCCTAGGATCACTATAGATAAAGGATTCCAGCAAGCCTTAGAAATACTCGAGGTCAAGCTAGCAACAGATAATTGTTTGCAGACAAATGCTTTGTTGGGCACATGGAGTTCTTGGTCATACCTTTCAATGTAACTAATACTTGAAATACTTTCCAATTCAAGGCAAATCAAGTATCTAATGTTCAGACGAGACAATTTGTTTTGATAAGTTTTTATGAAAATGCGGATATGTGAAAAGGCACGGAAGGATCAAATTGAATACCTAAAACTGACCATTAGGATTCTAGAGCAACAAACTCTATTGCGCTGGAGAACATAAAGATTTTAAGTAAAATCTTTGGTTAAATCACTATTGCTCAAGGCATGTAGGTGGATAAGAAGAGGATTCAAGTTCTTCTAGTCTATGCATTCTCTACTACACTAACTCCGTTAAGGAGATTTTTTGACCTGTGTAGCAATAATAGAAGGTTTGTTGGTGGGACTAAAAATACAATCACTCTTGCAAAGTTGCAAGTTGTGAAGAATACCTCGGGGAGGATAACCTACTTTTGATCAAAAAAAGAGATATAACCATCATATATGGAAAGATGGCTGTAAATGCATCCAAGGAAAAGAAAGGAAAGATTAATGAGCTCATATTTTATTTAGAACAGTTTCCAATAATACCACAAGTTGCAAACACAAAGTTTGGCTTAATTGAAACAATTGGGCGAGGTTCTCTATACATAAGAGTATGGGGTTTGCTATGGTTGCCTTTGTAATGGCTAACCCCAATTTTCAGACTATTTTTTATAAATCCACTGGCTGTATCACTCAGGCATTTTGACAAACAATTGCAGTTTAAGAGAGGTATACATTTGTTTGTTTCCAGAGAATTTTTATAAGAAACAAAATCACAACCACCACCACAAAAAAATAGATACCAACTTCCAGATTTATAACAACATTCTTTACAACACCAAGCAACAGGTAATATGTATAAAAATTTGTAAGATTTAAACACAGCACAAAAAAAAATCTGTATACAGATTGTGTTGATGTTATAGCAGCTATGGTCTGCACTTCCTTCGCACAAATTACAAGAAGAAGCATATGAATTAAATGAGTAGCCTTCGGCTATTTAATTCATGATTACAATATTTAATAAATGCAAAGGGCCGACCCTTTATGGTTCGCATGCTTTCGTCATTACTTGGGCCGACCTTATTCTAATTGATATTTATTATAGTTCTTTTATGTGGGCTGACCTATCTTGAAGAGGCGCCACACTTGTATAAATACAAGGTCTTATTTGTCATTGTAATCATTCATTCTACCAAGCAAGTTCGCATTTCCTTAAGAGCAGAATTCACACTTCATAGCAGCAGATCCGAATTCAAGGAAGAACATATTCATTTGTATCTTGTGCATCTAGGAGAGGTGCGACCTCATTGTATTCATTGTTGGCCATTGCTGGGCCTGAGTTGTAAGCAGATTTCTGCTCTTGTGCTACATTATATAAGAGATTCATTTGCTGGGTTTTTCTCCCTCAAGAGGAGGGTTTTCCCAAGGTATCTTGTTGTGTTCATTGTCTTATGTGTTGCAATATTTCTAAGTGCTTTCATTGTTTAATCTGATCTAAGAAACACTAACAGATTGAACTATTTTTTGACCTGTAGAATGCCATTTCAGACCTTATATTTGTTTCTCTTGATACAGCTCACTTCAACAATGGTACAGCTCCTTCTGTTCAGTACTTGGCACTTGCAGCCTCCAATATGTACAGCCCAATATTAAAACCATTACCAACTGTATGCCAGTAGTATGTGAGGTTTTCAGCAGCTTCTAACACCCGGTACAGCTCCTTCTGTTCAGAACTTGCAGCCTCCAATATGTACAGCCCAATATTAAAACCATTACCAACTGTACTACAGTAGTATGTGAGGTTTTCAGCAGCTTCTAACACCCAAGTATGGTTGCTCAGAGAATAATTTTACTTATTAAAAGTAAAACAAAGTCATAACCCCTTAAAATGCTACGTTTCCACTAAGGAGTTCATGTGGGAATTTAAACTTCGTTAACATTAATAGCGATTCCATGATTTGACTCAGGTGCCTTCCAAACTGTAAGGCCCACCCCTATGCTACATCTAGTACTTGGATTATTTTGAGATTGGTTATTGTCTATGCCTATTGATACCATTGAATGACAGGATATTTAAATGTTTAAGTTCATATGATGATTTGATTTTGATTATGCTACATGCTTAGTAATCTGATTATGATGATTGATCTAATTTATGTTGGTTATTGAGTTTGTTTAATTTGAATCTGGAAACTTAATGATGAGTGAATGAAACAAGTGATGTGAACCAATCATGTTGCAATTAGATGAGTATGAAAATTATGGCTAATGAAAATGGGATAAGATAGTGGCTAATGATTTTTTCAATTATGTTATTGGATCTTTATGTTATGTAAATTATGAAACTTGTTTGAATGCAATGGTTTGATTTTTATATGAATATGATTTACTTGAATGGATTAATGTTTGCATCAAGTGTGCAGGTACACTTTCCATGGCCAATGGAAATTGGAGGTGACCCTTGGAAACCCTAAATAATTTAACCAGTGAAACCAAATTGTAGTCCATTTCGAAGGACTATAGTTTCGTTCTGTGATGTATTTTATTTATGATGTAAAGTGTGAGTGTTATTAAATTGATTTTTATTGCCATGTCGTTCCATCTAGGAGGTGAGTTGTCCATCCAAGTGGACAAACTCGGATTTGAACTTTTAGGCACTTTTTGGGGATTAAAAAGTGATTTTTTTTAGTGTTTTTATGGGTTTAAGGTCCCTAGGGCAGGTACCTATAAATTAGGTAACTTTTTAGCTCAAAATCTTGGGTCAATATCAAGATTGGACACTCCTTTTGAGACTTTTAAGAGCTTTGACGTAAATAAGGTTTTGAGAAGTGGGATAGGGACTAGTCTCTTTCCTTTCCCACTTCTCCAAGTTGCCTTGGGAGGCTCCCAAGATCTCACACATGTGTGAGCACACATGGGCACACATGTGTGAGTGTGTCTGGGAGAGTGAATGGGAGGTTGACAAGTGTTAGCTCCCTATTCAAAGGAATTCAAAATTGAGTTCCTATAAAACAACTCAAAGACAAGGGTTAGGGGATTTTTATTGCATTCTTGATTTTGGTGGAATTTTGGGGGTTGAGGAGATTGAAGCAAAAGCCTAGAAGAAAAAGGAGTTGTGTGGATCCTCATTCCATCTTTCCCTAAGCTTGCATTGAAGGTAGGTTTACCATTCTACTCTTGTTTCTCTATGTTTTTAATCAAATCAGATTGTATGTTGTTTTAAAATACTTATGGTGTTTGTTTTTTTTTTGTGTTGTTGAATGCGTATTATGTGATGGGAAAAAGGGTTGTATAGGGATAGGTTCACCCAAAATTTGGGTAGAGCGTCCCTCGTTGGAAATGGTATGGAGTAGGAACCTCCATGGGGATGTTTAGTTCCTCCTTAAAAGGAGAGGCTTAAAAAGGGTATGAGTACCCATATGCAAATTATGAATTGGTAGAAATGGTTTTGGTGGTATGGGTTTTTTTTTTGTGAAAGAGGAGTTATGGTGGAAGGGTTGCATGTGAATAGATGAAAGTATGATAATGGTTTTATCCTTGTTGTTCTCTTTTGATTCCCCATATGGAGTGCGTCGTCCAGCCTCCATTCCCCATGTTGGATTTGTAATGGATCCTTAAGTTATGTGATAAACCCCTTGGGAGGGAGTGAAATTGTTGTATGTTTCATGTGTGTTTAACTTTATATGGCTTGTTGGAATGGTCTTTGTGTATATCCGGTTCCCTTGGCTGCCTCCTAGCTCGGGGGTGGTTGGTTTTCCAACCAAAGGTTGGGAGGTGAGCACTACCTTGGCTATGGAGAATATGTTTGTGCTTTGTGTAGGTTGGAGAAGGTTATGAGGATCCTTCAAGCTTTGGAAAGGGGTACCTATTTTGTTATATCATTATGTCTATGTCATGTCCCCGAAATAGCAAAACCATAAAGACCAAGTGTTAAAATACAAATAAATTAATAAATAAACTAAATAGCAATATTAATATTAAATATAAAATAAATGTGTATCATATCAATATAAAAATATATAAATATGAAATAACAAATATAATAATAATATATAGGCAAATTATTGTTATAACATTCTAGTATTAAATAACTTAATATCAAAAATAATAATAATAAATAAATATTATAATCATTACATATCAAAGATTGTAATACATTAGAATAAAATAATAATAAGATATTAGCAAATTGGTTTTATTATTATACTTTATTGTTAAAATATGTTCAATAAAACATCAAAATAAAATAATAAAATAAGTATAAATCTGAAATATCATAATTATTGGTAATATTATATTATTTTAAAAATAGATATTATTGTGATAATAAAGGCAGCAATTAAATCTAACAAAGGGATATATTTTGTGAAAAGTCACCTCTTTCACCAAACAATACATTCCCCCCATGAGTCACCTACCTTGAATGGTATAAATAGAAGGAAAGAAAATAAGGAAGGGGGAAAAACATGGAGAAATACGATTTGCAATTTAGAACAGCAGCAACAATGATTGTTATGCATTGGAATATAGAGCCATTTAATATATATATATATATATATATATATATATATATTATTTAATATATTATTTAATAGGCATGCAAATATATATGCATAGATATAGATAAATTTTATAATGAATAATATGCAATGAATAAAGAATATATATGAATACTAATGATGATACTTATAAGTAATGATGACTTTTTAATATAAACATAAGTAGATTATGTATATTTATGAATTGTCCTCATCCTATGATCAATTTAGTATAAGGTTGAAGGAGGCGAGTAAGGAAACATGGAGAGATATAGCAACTTAGGTGATGTACTCACTTAGCAATAATATTTAGCATATTTTGAATATAAGAAACAAATAGTGCTAATATGATTATTGGTGTAATGCTTTCTTTAGTATTATCATGATGGTAATGATGTTGATATTGACTTAAAGAATCAGTAATAAATGCAAATGTATTGGATTGCTAAAAGATTGTCTTCTTTGTGTTTGTAAGCTTATTGGGAGGAAGGGTGCGAGGGAAGTGGTGCCTAAAAACCCCACTTAAGTCCGCCCCCAGAACCCAAGGCAGGGATGGGCCCTGGAGGGGTGGAAATTCCACTCATAGTCCGCCCAATCCCAAGGCCTGGGTGGGCCATGAAGGGGTGGGGGTTCCACTCATAGTCCGCTGTGGCCCTGGAGGGGTGGTAGGCCCAGGCCAATTATCCATTCCCCCGACTATCCCCAATAAGTCAAGTGTCTTCTGAGGTGCTGACATGGGTAGAGAAAGTAGGTACCAGTGTTTCCACTAAGCACGCCACTCTGAGTATGGAATGGTCTTAGTTTGGATGTTCAACTTGGAGCCAAGGGGTGGGTTGTCCTAATGAGGCGCTTGTGCCCTTGGGCTTAGATGGATAACTTCGGGAGGATCTATCCATGGCACTCCTCTTCTGTTTCATTATTACTTTTGTGATTATGCTTACATTTTGGATATCTAGATATTAATGCTAACGGATATGTTGTTAATATGGTGAATATAGGATTCTTATCTAGGCTTATTGCATTAAGAGAACATTTATTTGGAAAAGAAGAATTCTTAAGCCTAATCAACAGATGAACTCTAGGGGAAGTTGGGTAAGGGACATTACAGTCTATGAGGTGAAGATAACCTCACTAAAATGTAACTACCTATAGGGTGGGAGGAAAGTGTATATGTGTGAAAGTGGTGAGTATTTGCATGATCTTGAAACTCTATATGTGGGAGTGAAAACAATACTTGTTAAATGCAATTTTCATTATTATTTTATTTAAGAAAATATGTGTTTCATTTTGAAAGAATGAGATGTAAGTCTGAAAATAAAGTTCCTGCCTTTTATTCATTTATTAAGGAAGGATGATACATTTTGTTGTAACACATAAGTGTATATGTACAGTTTCTGTGTTGTTGAAAGGAAAAGGCACATTTGTTGTTTCTAAGAATATGTGTTTACATTGAAAGTAATAATAAGTGGGTATTCTGAATTTAAAGATAACATCATACTGCTCTGTGAAAAGAAATATGGTAAAAATGTATGTGTATATAAATGTGTAGTTGCAGAGTTTTGAGGTCTTATTTAGCAAGTTTGAAAAGTTGCATCTATTGTTTTGGTGGTGTTAAGTATTTGGAAAATGAAAAGAATGGGTTCTAAATGAAATATCACCTAAATCAAAATAAAATGAAAGAGAACTCCATGTAGTTTGCATGTCTATCCGCAACCTTCTTATTGAACTATGGCGATCGGTTTTTTAGTAAGCAGTAGTAAAGTTTTTAATAAGATGTCGGCATATTTTTGCTCAGATCTGTAACAAGAGAAAACGCTAACCTATGTAATTCCTAGTCGAACTAAATGGATCAGATAAGGAAACTCACATAATATATTTCTTTAATGGTTGCAATCCCTCCCTTCACAACTGGCAGATAATACTTATTTGGACTGTTGCAAATATAGAAGGATATCTAAATTAACATATTGCTTTTTATCTTCTTCTTTGCATCTGCGCATGGTGAGTTGTAGGAGTAAGGCGAACCCGATCACCACCCTTCAGCCTGCGAGTTATGTAAAGCTAGTAGTGAAGTAAGAGGTCAGAAAATCATTGTGGAAGGAATAAGATATAATACAAGGAGAAAGGAGATATCAATATTGTTAGTAATCCCTATAATCCTAATATGAAGGGAGGGTGCCTCTGTGATTGGCGAGGTCAGGAACCTTTCAAAATGATTTCCCCTTTTATATGTTTGCTATACCTAGGAGGGTCATGTTGTGACCTTTTCACACATCGTCCCATTCAAATGGGGACCCCCTAAATTTTGCTCCATTCTGGTCTTTTGGCTTTGGTTTTTGGATTGTTTTCTCTCTCTCTCTCTCTGATCTTTTTGTCCTTTCGGGGATGTCCCTATCTTTGACCTAATTTGGAATTTTGGCTGTTAATGAAATAAGGGTTTTCATTCTTCAGGCTTAATTGAAGTTAAATTGAGTTAACTAATCGACAGTTGAGCTTAACATTGCTATCAGGAGGCTTCCAACAGGTTCCCACTGAATTTTTATTGAAATCAGACAACTTACTATTTTTAGAAAGTGCTCAATCTGGGGTCTTTTCAGCAAAGATTTTGGAATTTTGATTGCTCCATCACATTTTGGGTACTTCAAAGCAGTTGCACGCAAAATTTGGGCAGAATCAGACAACTTGCTCTTTTTAGTAGTTCAAGCTTCAGGAGCCATTTTTCAGGATTTCCACATGTGCTTTTCAAATGCATGTTTGGAGAATGTTTCTAGGTTTTTCAAAACCTTCGCAGTGATATAACATGCAAATCAGGATGGTGACTTTCATAAATTCAGCCTTCAGAGGCTATTTTTAGGGTTTGCATGCAGAGTTTTTCAACGCATGTCCGGACATTCCTTATGAGTTTTGCGAGAGCTTCGCAGTGGTGTGACATGCAAGCAAGATGGATCAATTTTCAGGGACTTACTATTTTTAGCTAGTACCCGCATGCAGACCAGTTTTCTGGGTTTTTTTGGGTTTTTTGAGATCTCACGAGCAGTTTAACATGCAAGTTCATCTGGCAGTCGGTTGGTCACTTTCCGGACACTTACTATAAATAGCAGTTTCACTCCGGTAGCCACCCGACACTTCAAATTCACAAACAAAGCGGCATGCAACAAAAATCAAGTCAAACGGAGACCGTTCAAGGCACATGCAAGTCATATTAGGGTTTCCAACTTCGATGCCTAAAAAGAAGGGTAAAAAGCCAGAATTTCGAAAAACGAAGGTATCCCATTGCGATCAGCATCCTTCTGGCAATCTACTGGTGAAATTTGGGCATAATCCGGGCACTTACTATTTATAGTACGTCGTCTCCAGAAAAGGGCTATAAATAGCAAGTCAGCACGAGGGGCAGGCGTGAACAGGTTCACCAAGCGATGAGGACCACATGACGAAAAATTCAAGTCAAACAGAGCAGCAGAAGTCAAGCAATTTTAGGGTTTGCTAAAAATAGCAGGCGGGCTAAAAATAGCAGATGAGCTTGGGCAACAGGTATAAAGGGGTAGCTGGGGCATTGAAAATTTCCAAGTTAAGAGCTAGGGCAGGCAGGTTGAAAATAAGCCAAGTGTTCAGATACGCCAAGAAGGGGACATAAAATTTGCCTAAGTCAAAAAATAGAAGTATACCCTCTCATATGCGCCCAAGCAAGGAGTAATGTGAGAAAATGCTAAGTGTAAAAAAAAATTCCTCCACCACATGCAAAATGCACCCTCAACAAGTTGGAAATGTTGAAGAAATTTCTAAGTTAGAAAATGGAAGTAGAGGACTTCATATGCGCCCAAGGTAAAAGGGAAATTGTATGTTGGCTAGGAAAATTGCCTAAGGCAAGAAAACAAAAGCAGCAAGGGTGAAATGCGCCTTCAGCATGGAGGATGTTTAAAAAAGTTTCTAAGTATGAAATGAAAGCCCACTCCCTTGAATGCGCCCTTGAGAAGAGGGAGTTGTTTGCAAAAAATTTCTAAGTTATAAAGTGAGAGTTGCCCCCTCCAAATGCACCCATCATGAGCAGGGGTGAATAAAAAATTTCTAGGCAAAGATAGAAGCTACACACTCCAAATGCGCCCAGCTTGTGATAAAAGTTTGAATATTCTCTAAGGCATGTGAAACATGAACCTCAAAGAGCCTAAATGCGCCCCAGCTGAGAAGTGAGTTGGAAGAGATTTGCTAAGGCGTGGAAAATTGCAGCACATGGCCTCAAAGGTGCCCTTGACTTGAGGTGAAGGAGCTTAAAAAAGTTCCAAGTATGAAAATTGCAGCACAACCCATAGAATGCGCCCAAGGGGGATGAGGACTTGTAAAAGCTTCTAAGGCATTGAAAGTAGAAGCTAGAAGGCTGAAATGCGCCCAGCCAAGGTTAATGAGGTAAAAACATTTCTAAGTAAAGAGAAATGGAAGTCCCCCCTTCAAAATGTGCCCAAGTTAATGATACCAAGCAAAAGATGTTAAGGCATGAGAAACTAAAGCTTGCCTAGCTAAATGTGCCCAAGCAAGGAACATGACTTGAAAGTATTTCTAAGTCATAAAATGAAAGAAGCCTACCTCAAATGCGCCAAAGGAGGTGAAGGGATAGTGAAAGCCTTGAGGAAATTGTCTAAGGCGTGGAAAATAGAAGTTGAGAGGGCTAAATGCGCCCACCTTGAGTGAATGTTTGAAAAATTTCTAAGGCATAAACATTAAAGTGCAAGATGCTAAATGCGCCCAAGGTTGCTGAAAGGACAAAAACGACTAAGGCATTACATTGAAAATATAAGTTGATACATGAAAATGAGCCCTTTATGGGTAAGTTAACAAAATTTTAAAAAATTCTCTAAGGCATTTCTAAGTAAAGTGAGAAATACGCCTAAGGAGGAGGTGATGCTAAAAAATTTCCAGAGGCAAGGTGGTATGCGCCTGGGAACAAAGGGAATTCTTCAGGAAAAAAGGGAAAATGCCGAGGCATGAAAAATGAAGGCTACAAGTAAGAAGTACGCCCAAAATTAAAATGGAGTAAACCTTAGTAATTTTTTTTATTATTTTTCAAAAATAATAAAAATTAAACTTACCCCTTCGTCCGGATACACATGAAAATTATGATTTCTGAAGGGAAATTTCTTCTGGGTATTGGACATTTCCCACTGGGAGATGATTTGAATCTTTTCCACACCTTGCTTGTGTTGTTTTGACAGTGATTTTTGCTTGGCACCCGTTTGATGAATTTCCTAGGCGAGAATAAATTTTCTAAGGCAGAGAAATGTTTTTACAAAGAAATGCCTCGGCTGGTGATGTCAAAATGAGTGTCTGGATTACAGTGGGTGAAATTCATAAAACAGATAAGGTTGTCTAAGGAAAGAGAAAATGAAACAACAAGAGGTCAAATACACTCACAAGGAGGGGGTGAAATTTGTCTAAGGCATGGAGGAATGTGAAAATGAAACGAAGCTCGAACATCAAGTGTTCAAATGCGTCCTCAAAGTGAAATATTTTCTAAGGCACAAGGTGGTGGATGCACCCTTGAAGAAGACTTCATGAATTGAACACCATACATCCAGATGTTGAAAAGTTATAAAAGTTTGTTGGAAATGATGAACTCTATCAAGATCCAGAGATCAATCAGTCGAAACGTGGGAACTAGGTAATGTAAGTGAGTTTATATTATAAGTGTTCTGATTCTCTTCTTTCTGTTTTGCAGGATGAACACCGGAACCAGAGCGTGAGGACTTGAGGTGATGAAGCTAGGACAGTGTTATAACTTTGGAAAGGGAAACGACTATGAAGATTTGTATAAGGCATTAGGAACGTGATTAAAACAACAAGAGGGCTAAACGGGAAAAATTCCTTGCTCATCACTTTTATATCAACCATATACTCGCCTCTCCTCCTAGCGCAGCAGAATTGGCAGGCAGAACAGTGGGAACGCGTTTCTGGACGAGAACCTTCTAGAAGACGGTGATGGGCATTAATGGCTCATAGTGGTCCCTACAGGAGAGTGGAGAACCTTCTGTTCATTTATTACCCCACTCCTCTTTGTGGCGGTTTTTAGGGCCAAAACCCTAATTAGGGCATATGTGGCTCGATCTGAGCCCTTCATTGTAATTCAATCTAAGTCGTCCGCTGGACTGGGCCAACTATAAAAGGGGCATCCCCCCTCATTTGTAATAATTAGATTAGATCAAGAAGTCAGAGAGTAGAGAAGATAGAAGTTAGAATAGATAGAGAGTTAGCTTAGAAGTTAGCTTAATTTGAAAAGGAAAGAAAACTTTCCCTTTGAAAGTTTTGTAAAAGGTTGTTGTGGAAAACTCTCATAATACAAAGGTTTGTCATTGCATGGTGGTTCTATCTTTTATTGTGAGTAGCTAGCAAGGCCTTTTCGTCTTTCCAATTCTAATTGATAGAGTAAAGTAGACTTTTATTTCATGCAAGTAGTTGTTAGCTGTGGAATGTGTCGTTTAGTTTGAGCAAGTTTCACTCATTCATACCACTAGCGGGCTCGCTGACGGTGAGTTCGCCCTGCGTGGTCAACTGGATTATTTTGCACTTAACTTCGATTGTGACTCATATGCTCATATGCATCGTTGTGATGGTATGCACATGTCGCATTACAATTTGAATATCCTTTCCATCCTTTGAAGATTGCACCGGTTTTGTAGAAGCTGTCCGAAGGGAGGCAAAGCAGAATCTAGTTTGAAGCTTGCTGAAATTGATCGTCGGGTCCCGCCTTTAGGAGTAGGAAATAGAGTCTCTAATCCTTGCATCCTTTTACATTCAGCATTATCTGGTTAGTTCAAGAACCCAAGCGTCATTGACAAATCTCGCGAAATTTAAGAATCCTTTCTTCTGGATGAGCAACTCACGTAAGTCCCCTTGGAATACCCAGCATATTCACATCAACCAACTGAGTCTATTCGCAATAAAAGGAACCTTGGAGTTGAACGCATGAACTTTCATGCAATCTTAGCATGTGGAATACTTTGATCAAGAGAGAATAGAGTGACCGTTGGACATTTTATTCTATGTTGGTGTTGTCATAAAAAACACGTCAACAGGTCATAGTGTTGCGCCTTACTGTCTATCTCTTCTGTTGAGCAACCCATCTTCCTAGCCCCTACTTCACCCATAGTCATGAGATTATAAACTAAAAGCAGTTGTCTAATCCCATAGCCACTTGAAGATCCACCATACTGCCATTTCTCTTTGATGTCCACATTCAGATTGTCGATTGGCTACTTACTCATCTCTACTTCTTTGGTACAGTAGCCGTCGTATCCCATTTACACTCATCTTCCTTCCCTCTACTGTTGTTGTCGCTACCTTACTGAACCTCACTATTTTGATCTGCAAACAAGAATAAAGTGAAACTTGCGCAATGAAACTAGTCAAATGAATGCGCTTGGAAAGTAGGGCTTGCCCTCATTGCTCAGGCAGAATGGTTCCTTAGGTTTGGAAGATCATAGAGATAGCATTGGATTTCCTCCTCCTTCAGACGCCCCATTTCTCCTAGCTGGTGTCGCTGCCTAAGGCTCTCACCACACCAATACTTGCAAACATCTCGACAGGCAATTAATATAAACATGGACGCATTTTAACATTATCAAGAATTTTGATATCGTGGATAGTGATAGGTCTTGCAGCACGCAACACTGTATGTAAGTCAACTACATCAAATAAAGATGACGATGATACTCCGTTGGGAACAATTCAGGTAGGACCCATCACAACATAAAAATTGTTGGCGTAAGAACTAACACCTCTGGAGTGTAAGTTTGTACGGACAGCTATGCACACTACATAATAAGTGCTCTTCAAATTAGGAGGGGAAGCTCCCTCGTTGTGCTGGAATGCATGGAATAGAAAAGTAAACTAAATCCTATCTTTTTGTTCTCAGCTAGTAGAGGCACAAGGTTAAGAAAACCTAGAACGTTGTAACTAAGTATTTTCTGGTTTCGCAGATCATCTAACTACAACTAAGCTAACTTCTTTAAATCTATCCAATTTCCTCAAGAAAACAAAGCGTGAGGAAATGGAGCGGGAATGTATTACATGATAAACCTCAGGTGCGGGCTCACAACATGAAGGCAAGGTAGGCACAACTATTTGTTTATCCGGGAAGAAGCTTATTAAGACAAACGAATATACGGTAAACCGGGTACAGCTTCACAACATGAAGGCAAGGTAGGCGCAACTATCTGCTTGGCTGAATGAGTTTACTATTACACACATCAAACGATAAGCTTTGAGTACAGATTCACAACGTGAAGGCAAGGTGGGCACAACTATTTGCTCTTCTGAATAGGCTCATGATAAACAAAACATAAGGCAAGCAACTGGGACAGTATATTGTATAGACGAAACACGCATGCAATAACGATCAAACCAACAACCCTATTTAACTAAGATTGAATAAACACCATGACAATAACATGAAGGCAAGGTAGGCGCAGCAATTTATTATAACAGCAATCACTCTTGAACAGATACAATAATAGCAATACTATAGGCAAGGTAGGCGCAACATGTATGCTATAAAGCAAAAGTTCTAATTTACAAGGGTGAACCAATCTTGAGAATAGGCATGTTGCCGACAACGCAGCAATTCTCTATCACAAGGAAAAGCTAATTACAAATGAGCTGAAAGCTCTTATTTATAGACATCAAAGGTGTAGGCAACCCTAAAATCACCTTGAGTCAACTACAGTCCTGTAGTACATGCAAGATCTTATTCTCTAAACCTAATTGAATGAAACTAAACAGTTAATTGGTAAACTATCATCAGTTAACTGAAACATCTAATCTAAATGGACAATGTGCAAGCATGCACATCCTTATTGAAAGCAAGTTAACTGGAATACTATCATCAGTTAACGCAAAAACCTAAAAGAAACTCCAAGTGTATGTCGATGTTTCCAAGAAAGACATGGCATGCAATGTGTAACAACAAGCTAACTCAGAAAGAGGCATCGAGTTTAACTCATGTGTCTAATGTCTATCTTGGAAAAGGTGGGACCCCCTGAACTGAACTTTACTGGTCCTGATCTCGGGCAATTAACCCCTCCACGAGGTTAATGACTGCATCACCATCTAGAGGTCGTTACATGTCTCAACTGTCAATTCACTACTTGTCAGTAACTCAAGCAAACCTGAAAAATCTTTGCATAATTAAACTGGCACTTCACTGACTGGTAACTCTGGCGGCTCTGCAATTGAAGTGATGGCCACTGTTTCTTCTACAACTTTATACCTCTGAAGCTTCTCATGTTTTTGACACTTTTCTCTATGGAAGAATGTTGCATGATGAAACCGCAAAGTTTGACTGCAAACACTTTGGTTGTGAGAAATGCAAATGAACTTGTTGCACACACAAAAACCCAACAGTATCAACCCTCTAAACTGGCCTTGGAAGACAATCAGCTATACGAGGCATGAAACCATGTGGACTTGAGTGACTACGCTTGTCAACCTTTCTGATGCGCTTGATACAAATCGATGTCAGTTTTTCTGATGAAATCATGAATTAAGACTGACTTGGTCTTGAATTCGTTTTGCGTGAACTGCATCCTGAAAAACTCGCTTGTTGAATGTGAACATGGCTATATTCTGACTTCTCCAAAAAACCAAAAATCTCTCCTAATGAGGCTAAAAATAGCTTGTCGGAGGGCAATTTTCACAGAAAATTCTGAGACGTGGGTTTTATGTAGAATCAAATTCTAAGATGACCCACAATGTCAGAATTGTGAAAAAATGTGATTTAGGCCCGCATGCAAAAGGTTTTCAGTTGAGATCTGAGCGGCTGTGAGGACATTTTTCTCGAGAAAATTTGAGATATGGGTTTTGTCCAGAAGATTATTCTAAGACAACCCACAACATTAGATTCGAAAAATATCGACTTCTACTCCACCATGCAAAGGAATTTCACTTAAGAAAATCAAAGCCTCAAGAACTGATGCTCTGGAACAAATTTTCCTTGAAAATTCTAGCACATGGGTTTTACTGAGAAAGCAATTCTGAATCAACCCAGATGATTTGTTTTGCAAAAAACACCAATTCTTCAAACATGCGAGAGATTTTAAGACGAGAAGATGGAAGAAATTTTAGAGAAGAAGAAATACGTTTTTTAGTTTTTATTTATTTATTATCTTCTTCTGTCAAAATCGCCACTCTGCCTTGAATTTTGCTGATGAATCTAGACTTGTACTTGCAAAAGAATATTTTTGATGCCTTCACAACTGACTACTGAAGAAATTCGCCCAACTCTGGAAAGAATTCACCTCTGCTCAAGCTGGATGAATGAAATGATGAATGCCATGCTTGCATAACTAGAGCAAAATCGTACCACAAAAGCAAGATTGCAAGCTCAACCCTAACTATGAAAGAAGAATTCGATTGGCCCTTCACCAGCTGAACTGCCACTGTCTCTAAGTCTTAGATAAAAATAATATTTAATTTAAAACATGCAAACTAAAAAGAGGCACCAATATTTAGCTCTATGAAGAAATTCGTCACTTTTTAATGCTCTGCATGCAAAAATATTATTTTAATCATTTTGCTAAAAATAGCATCTGACTGTGCCCAACAAACTTCACTGATTATAGAAAGCCAAAATTTGACCTTCTAGGCGTCCATTTGCAAGAGTTACGAGATTTTTGAGTATCTCCTACTTTATAGCTGACTGCAAAGTTACATCTGACCATGTTCAACTCTGATTTTCGGGTGACCGAATGATCCTGTGACTGATCTGAGATATCCACGGCGAAGCCTGTATGACGAGGATGAAATGTCTGTTGGGAGCTGCAACTGCTAAAATCAACATCTGACACCTTAGAAAATTAGGCGCCTCTGATTAAATTGATGCACTGATTCAAGACTTAGCCATTTCTCCATATTGCCTTCTGATGCTTCAAACTGCCGCTGACGGTGAATGATGAACCCTGTTGACTGAATAATAGACTCATGACATGACTGGAAGTACTCTGCATCCAATGACTGTACGTAAGGTATCTGAAAATTGTATCAGGAACCCCAAAAGGATGGGCGCCCCTATTCTGTGATAGCACAAATACCGTTCTGACAAAAATGTCACTTTCATCCGAACACCATACTTTGACCCTTGATACCGAGAGCTGGAATGCTCCGATTTGCACGTCGACTATCTCTCTGCACAGTTGAGTCAACTTACAAGAGATGTTCTTGGAGACGACGAAGCCAAAAAAAACTGCTTCTAAGGCCCTTAAAAGAGAATTGCCTTTTTCAAGGAAAATTCTAGTTTATACTTAAGTCATTTTTTGAACTATCTTCAACCACCTCTACTTTACAGCATTGTCACCTTGACCTCGCATGTACGAGCATTCGCCAAATCCCAGAGGCTGTCGGCTGGACTCGTTGGATAGCTAGAGTGATTGCACACAAGTCTTGTGAAGACTATAATTGCAAATAACCCCATCTGACAGGCCTAAAGGCTGGGCGCCCCTAGCCTATTGATATGCAGCTGTGTGTAGCCACGTTTCACCATCCTCTGTTTTACGTGCTCAGTAGAACCTCTGTCATGGTCTCTCAGAATGTCGGATCGTCTTGTGAACGGGTGCATTACGAAGCTGGACTGAACTGAAAAAGATCTTAGAAAGACCCTATTTGCAAACTCATCCATCTGACAAGTCATATTCAAGGGCGCCCCTAGGCTACAGGAGCGCTCAAACCATCTACTGGCAATCTTTGCTCACATGTATCCTACCTGCAGTTTCCACTTCTGACGCTGATAACCAGAGTTCTGCACTGGATACGCTTTCGCTTGATAGCTCGTTGAAAAGATAGACTAATTCTGCAAAGACTTAATCCATTAGCAAATACATGCATCCAGATCTAGGCCTTCAAAAAGAAGGGCGCCCTTGGGCTACAGGGGCGCAGATCTGCATTTCTAGACTGTCTCCGTGTGGAATACACTTGCCAGAGTTTTGTAACTCAGATGATCTTGCTCCATAGCTAGTCGGAAAGCTAACTGAAAACTCAACACAATGAATGTATTCTCCATCCAAAGCAATCAAATCCTGACCTTCAAATGGAAGGGCGCCCCTGGGCTACAGGGGCACAGATTTGCTCTGAATTCACTGATTTTCACCATTTTATGCTTTACAAACATCGTATCTATTGCTTGAGGTTGACCACGTTGAAGCATTGTGAATGCCGAGGTGTGTGTATGACTATACTTCATCATTTTCCCATGTACGGACATTGTAAAGTTGATTTGCACATTGATTGCGCAAGTGTCTCCCATGTTACATAGTGAAAAGTTTCCAGACTTAGAATATTTTGGCACTTTTTGCCAATTTGAAAATCCCCTCCGTCAAAAAGCATATTTTTCAACATCTTTCTTCGTAGAGCGTTCTTCTTTGAGTTTCAAGCTTAGATATTGATACTTGGTACTGGCCAACTGCCATTGAGGACCTTGGAGGTCCTAACTTTTCTCCTAAAAAAGTGAAAACTACCCACCAGCCTTAAACTGACCTTCAACTGAAACTGACTTCACCACTGTGATCATGATGTGAAACAAGCCAATCAAAATTAATTTCAGCCAATTCTGACAAGTTCCTATTATTAGGGTTTTGAGCTTAAAATAGATTTCAGAAACCCTAATTTTCAAAATTTTCAAATTTTGCCAGTATCTTCCTGGCATCACACTGACTAAAAGCCCATACTTTATGTTGGCGTTTCAATTAGCACCTCTGGAGTGCTTATTGGAAACAGACAGCTATTGCAAGTGTGTTAGTACATGCTCTTCGGATTATAGAGTGGAAGATCTCTCTTTGCGGATTTTCTACTGTAAAAAAGGGGTGTACTAAGATTTCCTATCTTTTTTACTCAGCGGCGGGACACAAGGGAGCATAAACCAATGCGCCGTAGCTAAGCTTTTTCTCTGGTTTCCGCAGATCTTAACTACGACTAACTAACTTCTAGACTATCCTACCTCCTCAAGATAAACAGAGCATGAGGGCGTAGGAGCGAAATGGTATGGTTGGATCACTTGAATCCTCCGTCTCAATGGAATATGGCCGAGGCTCTGAACCTTCCGATATATACCAAGATAGGGCTCGATACAAGCAAACACTCGTTACGGTAAACTGGATCTGAGACTTGCCAAGGAGGAGGAACCCCTATCCGAGGTATAGGCTTGGAAGCAGCTCACTGGAAACAACAAGGAACGATGGCCTTTCTAACAGGATTCCCGAGGAGGTGACGACACCTGTCCAAAGTCTAGGCTGCAAGAGAGATCATTAAACAACATCAAACGATAATGATCGATGACAAAATATCCAAGGAGGCGACGACACCTGTCCAAGGAGGAGATTGAAACAATGCACTATTTAAAAACAAGACTTTGAATAACTCAAATAATTAGATCAATCAAGCTTGCACCATCTGATTTATTTCTTCAAGGTTCTTCAAAGAATTACAAAGGTCGGGACAGCAAAGGCACGAAATCATGCACAATTGCGATCAACCAACGAACTCTCATCCAAGAGTGAACAGATATAAACAAGCGAACTCTGGCAACAGTGGCGCAGCAATTTTGCTAGTAAATAAAGGTTAAACAAATAAAGAACCTAAGGCTCTTATTTATAGAAACTCAAAGGAGTAGGCAACCCTAAAATCTCCTTGAGTTAACAAACAGTTCTTGCCAATCAGCAAGATATTATTCTATGTCTAAAAGTAGGTGAGCAAACAGTTAACTGGAAATCTACTTCAGTTAACTGAAACTAAACAAAAGTCAAACTGGAAGTCTACCTCAGTTGACTGACACCTAACTAAAAGTGAACTTATGTTACAAATGTGTCTCCAAAATAGACATCCACCTTTAAAGGAGATCTGAGATCCACAAATCGTGGGAGTCAATTAGACATCCTAGATCAGTGGGATCTGACATGCATGATCTGTGGAGATCTGGAGTCAACTTGGAAAGGGGCATCAAGTTGACTTCAGTCATATTTATTGCTACTTTGAAGGGTAGGACGTCCTTCTTGAGGTGTTTGACACCTCATCACCATTGGTCAACGGTGCTTTTGTTCATTTGTTGACTTCTTCATACGGAGACCGTTACATGCCTGTCAATCGTCAGCTTACCGCTTGTCAGCAACTTGATGTATGTATCTCCTTCATTCTGCTTCCCTTAAGAGGGTTACTCCTTTTCTTTTTTGTCTATGTTTCCACTTTGACGTGGAAGGTAGTGTAGTATTAACCGATGGCGGCTCTATGTTGGGAATGACTACCTTCTGCGTTCTTTTGCAACTTTGACGTTTTCCTTGATCTTTCTCAATGGAAGAATGTCGTATGATGAAACCGCGAAGTTTGACCACGATCATTCCAACCGTGAGAAATGCACATGAACTTGCTGCATGTGTAAAATTCCAATGGTTACCATCCTCTAAACTGGCCTTGGAAGGCGATCAGATATACGAGGTGAAACCATTATGAAACTTGTGGACTTGTTTCTATGCTTGTCAATCTGTCTAGATTGACCTCTGGGTGTGCCCGACGTAGATCGGTGCCAATCGTTTTCAGAAAATCATGGAGTAAGACCATTTTGGTCTTGTATTCGTCTTGGGAGAACTGCATTCTGAAAACCTTGAAGATTGACTGTGCACACGACGCTGCTCGGACAACTTTTTCTGGAATTGCTAAAAATAGCCTTGCCAGGTGTAATTTTTATGAAATACTCTGAGACATGGGTATTGTTGAGAATAATTCTCTAAACAAACCCAAATCGTCAAAAATTCGGAAAAACGATTTTTTCTATGACATGCAAGAGCCCTTCGGTGGCAGAGGCAGTAGGGGCACCAGAAAGTGTTTTTTCTCGGAAAAATCCAACACATGGGTTTTGTTCGTGCTTCAAAGCTAAACAAACCCAGTTTGTTTGATTTTCAAAATTATGACTTTTTCCGGAAACTCTAAAAAATAGGGGCAGCAGGGCTACTTTTTCTGGAAAAATCCAACATGTGGGTTTTGTTGAAAAAGCTATGCTGATCATACCCAGTTGGCCAGATCTGTGATTATCTGTCGATTCCTGTGACATGCAAAGAAATATAGACAGAAATAGAGGAAGTAGACAAAAGATGGATTGGAAGTTATAAACTGCCACTTTGGAAGAATTATGCCTTTTGATGCAAACTCTGATAAATAGTCCCTCTGTGCAATAGATCTTCAAAAATATGAACGGTGAAAACCCCTCCGTCAACTCTTCAAAAATGTTGGAGAAGAAAAATATTCGTTCTTGAGCTCCTCAACCTGCAAAGAAATAATGAAGAATGAATGCCTAGATGCTTTGATATGTCAATTTGGAGTTGCAAGCATCAATTGGGCATCCAACTCATGATTGAGCCTGATTTGGAGTTCAAAAAGGTGATTTCCACTGATTGTGGAGTGTTTGGCCTCTTTTTGCCTCCAAAATTTGTTAACTCAAGTCAACATTTGCTTTTGACTTTCTTAGGCTTCCCTTTTGGAGTTTTGATCATTTTGCAGGCTGAAGTGCCTCTGTTTGATCTTCGATCCTGGTTGCTCAATTGATCTTCGGAAGTTGCTAACGGATTCGTTGTCGAGATGGGATCAACCTGATGAGATATGCCTGGGAGAGATTAACTCAGAAAACTGAGTTTGAACCTCCAAAATGAGGGGCGCCTTTCTTCAAGAGGGGTGCTTTTGGCTGTGCCTTAGTCAATTTTCATTGACCGTTCTTCATTTTGGCCTTTTCAGACCCTTTGTGCTTTGATCTGACGTTCCCGTTGATGGATGAGTCAGATGACTCTGCTTGACGATGCATCGGGTAGCCAGCTCAGTCCTGCACTGGATGACTGACTTCTCAGTTGATGACAATGAGCTTATGTCTTTCAAACTAAAGGGCGCCCCTATCCAGCAAGGGCGCTTTTAGCTTTTGACTGGTTTTACTTATGCTGTGAACTGCTTGCCTTTGACCTCCTCTATCAGATGACTAATTTGTCAGAATTTCTTGCTGATGGTTTCGTTGACGAGACTGGTCATAGCTGAGAAGATCATCCTGGGAGGTAGTAAAGATTCTGACTGAATCTGGATGCCTTCAAGAAAGGGCGCCTTTCTTCAAGAGGGGCGCTTTTAGCCATGCCTTAGCCATTTTCTGGCTTGTCTTTCCAGTTCTTCAAATTTGGCTTTTTTCTGCTTGGTCTCATCTCGTGATCGTCTGGTGTGTCTTATGGACTTGCTGTTAGATTGATCACGTAGCTGGGAGGAAGCTAGAAAGATATCATGTACAGAGTTGCTGCTTATGGATTCATTTGGTGCATGCAACTGAGGGGCGCCCCTGGGCAGCAGGGGCGCTTTTACCTTGAAGTTCTCTGATTTGGCATCTCTGTCGTCAATGGATCCTCCATACTTCGCTGACGGTTGGTCAATGATCCCTGAATCAGATGATCTTGTTGATTGTTTCGTTGTCGAGCCAGCATGAAAGTGAAGAGGATGACTGAGTTGAAGATGCCAAATGTTTATATTTTCCCTCTGAGATCCAAGGGCGCCTTTCTTCAAGAGGGGCGCCTTTTTCAGCTGTAGACTGTGTTTTGCCTTGGTAGACAAAACGTCCATCTTCCAGAGTTAGCCAAATTTTGGCCTTTTCCGTTTTGAGAATCTCCTTCGTTGAAACAACATCTTTTTGACCTTTTCCGCCATGGCTTCTTCGTTGAAGCTTTTGAGGTTTAGCTTTCAGCACCTGGTACTGGCCAATCTGCCATTAATGGCTGCGGAGTTCCTAACTTTGTTCCTGAAAAATAGAAATAGACCCACCAGAGTAAAAGATAATTTTTGATAATTCTAACTTGATCAGTGTGATCGTGAAGGCAATTAATCCTATCAGAATTATTTTCAATCATTTCCGGGACGGTACTATTTTTTAGGGTTTCCATAAAAATAGGGGTGTAAAACCCTAATTTTCATTTTTTCAGAATTTTAACCATAGGTTCCTGGACAGAAACCCACAAAGATTTCATGTTTGTTTTGACCTAAAACATACTTTCGATGGCATTTTTACATTGTTTAGCTCAATTTAAGCAGAATGCCAAAAATTTCATTTTGGGTACAACACTTTATTTGCCCAAAAACTGTGTTTCGACCTCATTTTTACAAGGTTTAGAATAAAGTATCACTTAAATTTATTTAAGTGAAAATTAAAACACTTTATAAAAAAGGGGCACCCATTTATTTAATCAGTGACTATTGAAAAGATATAAAATACATTTAAATGTATTTTAAAGTGAAATTGGCGTCACTTGCGGAAATGAGTGCCTTTTTGGCCTTATAAGGAAGCAAAGGAAAATTGGATCTCATCTTTTAACTATTTGACATTTTCTCTTTGGCTTTTGCTGAGCTTGGTTTCTTTGAGACAAGGGTTTCAAGAAATTTTATCTTTGGAGAGCGAGAATTCTTCACAGATTGGTGATTGTGAGACTGTGAAAGATCAGTTGAATGTTTGCAACCATGGGAGCTTCATTTCAGGAGTTCTTCAGTGCTTTAATTAGGATTTTCTATACAGTTTTATTCAGTTTACAATAAAGGAGAGGGATTCTTCATCAGAGACGTCTCCTTCAGGTTTTCTGCAGTTTCCAGTGTTTGTTCCACAGTTTCTTGCTTGGCTGTACCTTTTTGCCTTGGGAAACGTGTCCTCTGGAGGCTAGGCATGTGAAGCTTCTTGCTGAAACGCCTCCTTTCTAGCATCTAATAGTGTTCCATTCTTGGCGTCCACCCTTCATGACTTCTGTTGGGGAGAAGTTAGATCTGTAGCCCAGGCGTCCTATTTTGTCAGTTTTCACCATTTCCGACTAGCAAGCTTGGATAATTTCTTAATTAAATAATCTAGAAGCTTACAGGTATGTCTATCATTTGTAATCTTATTGTTATGGTTGTTTAATACTCTCTGCATTTACACTTAATCAATATTAGCTCAGATTCATGTTTTATGAGCTTTTATATGTTGTCGTCCCTTCTATTTCTCTCTAGAAACTTTCTCTAAAAAACTAAAGAACACAAAAAGATAGGCAAAACTACGAGGGTTTCAGAAGGACCCAATTGGGCTCACCAAGTTTGAATAACTCTTTCCAGAAGTTACTCATAAACCTACTACCACCCACAGACAGATGGGTAGACTGAGATAGTCAACAAATGGGTGGAGGGATACTTGAGGAATTATAGTTCAGGGCAGCAGAAGGCATGGGTGAAGTGGTTATATCTTTGTGAGTATTGCTACAATACCACTCATCACATGAGTATTCAGATGACACCTTACCGAGCGTTGTATGGTTATGATGCTCCGAATTTTCTAGATTTGTTGCTGAGTGATAGCAGAGTACCTAGTACTAGGGATCTATTACAGGAGAACCAATACATTATGAGAGCACTCAGAGAGAACATTCAGAAGGCTCAAAATCAGCAAAAACAATATGTTGATCAACGGAGAGTGGAGTGATCATTTGAGATTGATGATTTGGTGCATCTGATGCTACAACCTTATAGGTAGTCCACCCTTCGTAAGAAGGGCGCCGAGAAACTCAAGCCACGATACTATGGACCATTCAGGATTGTCAGACGTTTCGATGAAGTGGCTTATGAGTTGGATCTACCGGTGGACAGTAAGGTTCACAATGTGTTCCATGTGTCGCGCCTCAAGAAGGCGTTGGGACAACATGTGACTCCTACAAACTTACCACCCCTGGATGATGAGGGGAAGCTGATATTGATACCTGAGACCATTCTGGATTCCAAAGAACGTCATCTTCGGAGGCGGGTTATCAAGGAATATCTGGTGAAGTGGAAAGATCTACCAACAAAGGATGCTTCTCAGGAGCAGTTGAGTTAGCCTATCTCTTAGACCCTTGTAGGCTAACAGGTTTTAGTTAGAGGGTTAGTGACCTTAGTTGGTGGGTTTTGTCGTTTTCATCCTTTGAGTTCAGTGATTGGCTCACAATAGGCCTTGGCAGTTCAGTGATTGATAGCTTCTAACGACACGTCAATATGTTGAGTTATGAGCGAGATATTAATATTTCAATGAATTAAAGTGTTTTACTTTATTTGATGGAATATTATAAAGTCAACTTGATTTTATAATAAAGTATCACTTAAATTTATTTAAGTGAAAATTAAAACACTTTATAAAAAAGGGGCCCCCATTTATTTAATCATTGACTATTGAAAAGATATAAAATACATTTAAATGTATTTTAAAGTGAAATTGGTGTCACTTGTGGAAATGTGTGCCTTTTTTGGCCTTATAAGGAAGTAAAGGAAAATTCAAACTCATACCTGAGACCATTCTGGATTCCAAAGAACGTCATCTTCGGAGGCGGGTTATCAAGGAATATCTGGTGAAGTGGAAAGATCTACCAACAAAGGATGCTTCTCAGGAGCAGTTGAGTTAGCCTATCTCTTAGACCCTTGTAGGCTAACAGGTTTTAGTTAGAGGGTTAGTGACCTTAGTTGGTGGGTTTTGTCGTTTTCATCCTTTGAGTTCAGTGATTGGCTCACAATAGGCCTTGGCAGTTCAGTGATTGATAGCTTCTAACGACACGTCAATATGTTGAGTTATGAGCGAGATATTAATATTTCAATGAATTAAAGTGTTTTACTTTATTTGATGGAATATTATAAAGTCAACTTGATTTTATAATAAAGTATCACTTAAATTTATTTAAGTGAAAATTAAAACACTTTATAAAAAAGGGGCCCCCATTTATTTAATCATTGACTATTGAAAAGATATAAAATACATTTAAATGTATTTTAAAGTGAAATTGGTGTCACTTGTGGAAATGTGTGCCTTTTTTGGCCTTATAAGGAAGTAAAGGAAAATTCAAACTCATCTTTTGACTATTTGACATTTTCTCTTTGGCTTTGGCTGATCTTGGTTTCTCTGAGACAAGGGTTTCAAGAAATTTTATCTTTGGAGAGCAACAATTCTTCACAGATTGGTGATTGTGAGACTGTGAAAGATCAGTTGAATGATTGCAACCATGGGAGCTTCATTTCAGGAGTTCTTCAGTGCTTTAATCAAGATTTTCTATACAATTTTATTCAATTTCCAATAAAGGAGAGGGCTTCTTCATAAGAGACGTCTCTTTCAGGTTTTCTACAGTTTCCAATGTTTGTTCCACAATTTATTGTTTGGCCGTACCTTTCTGCCTTGGGAAACGTGTCCTCTGGAGGCTAGGCATGTGAAGCTTCTTGTTGAAATGCCTCCTTTCTAGCATCTGATAGTGTTCCATTCTTGGCGTCCACCCTTAATGACTGCTTGTATCAGTTTACAATAAAGGAGAGGGCTTCTTCATCAGAGACGTCTCTTTCAGGTTTTCTACAGTTTCCAGTGTTTGTTCCACAGTTTATTGCTTGGTCGTACCTTTCTGCCTTGGGAAACGTCTCCTTTGGAGGCTAGGCATGTGAAGCTTCTTGCTGAAACGCCTCCTTTCTAGCATCTGATAGTGTTCCATTCTTGGTGTCAACCCCTAATGACTGTTTGTATCCAGTTTTTGTTGGGGAGAAGTCAGATTTGTAGCCCAGGCGTCCTATTTTGTCAGTTTTCACCATTTCCGGTTGGCAAGCTTGGATAATTTCTTAATTAAATACTCTGGAGGCTTACGGGTATGTCTATCATTTGTAATCTTATTGTTATGGTTGTTTAATACTCTTTGCATTTACACTTAATCAATATTAGCTCATATTCATGTTTTATGAGTTTTTATATGCCGTCGCCCCTTCTATTTCTCTCTAGAAACTTTCTCTAAAAAACTAAAGAACACAAAAAGATAAGCAAAACTACAGGGGTTTCAAAAGGAGCCAATTGGGCTCATCACAGAGGCTGCAAGGATAGAAGATGGTTGGAAAACAATAAAGGGGAAGAAAGCAAGGAAAGACAGGAAAGATACCTTTGCAATGGTTCTCCGGTCCCAAACGAAGCAAAGACTAAGCTGACCTTCAAATATCGAACTTGTTAATGGGTTGTTAAAAATGATTAAATTTCCTTCAGATTTGATCTATCTATGGCTTTTCTATTTTCAGAATATGATTCTTACAATCACTGTACTTTCTTGCAGATTATAATCAGAATATTGAACTTGATAAATATGAAGTTGATGCCAAATCAATATTGAAAAATACTGATCATGAATTCACAGGTCTAAATTTTTCCTTAATGGTATTCGATCTACAAGAGCAAAACATTTATTGATTTCGATGTCTCCAATTGTGGATCGGATTTGTAGTTAATATATAAGGAAGAGACACATCCCATGAGCGGACATGTCTCCACAAAGTGGAGGCATGTCCGTTCATGAGATGTCTCATGAATTGTGCCTTTTCATCTAACTAAACACTCGATCTCTAATCGGGGTTTGTTACTTAATAAACATAAATGCTTACCAAGTTCGATTTGTATTTATCTTGGACAAATAAATAATATCCAATCTAGAGATGATCACCGATAATGATGCTTGATCGGGATCCTATATGAAACATGGAAAGCCAATAATCTGCAAGTAATAACCTCTAAATGTAGATCAATAATATACATGGAATATAGTAGATTTCGATCAGTTATATAAGTGATCATCGATTTCCAGAATTTATTGCAAATGATGACATGAATATATATACAATTAAATATATATGTGTATACATATGTCAGTACATACTGACATATATATACACACACATATTATCAAATCGATCATCATTTTTATATTTGACCGAAGCTACCATATTTCAACACTCCCTCTTAGCTAGGGAAGATAAAACTAACCAAGTATATAGTGATATCACCTTACTCGTGATATCAAAAGATATGGTATGCTTCTAAGAGTGTCAAATCACATGACATTCTTCATAATACATCTTCATTATGGTATGTGCATTGACATCAAGTCTCATAATGTCTACCATAATAAATCATGGCATATCCAAGGAAACATTTATCCACCATGATTATCTCATAAGGATCATAATGATCTTCAACTGATATCAAGTCTCATGATATCTATCAAAATGTGCAAGAGATACTATCATGACATATCCACGGATATCAAGTCACATGATATCCATCATGATAGTGAAACTAATCATTGTAAAGTCGTCACCTTACAATATCAAATACAAGTGTTCATTATCAGAAAGATCGTCACCTTTCAATAATGTACACAAGGGGGGGGGCATAAAGTCATGGAGTCACACACATGACAAAAGAGTTTACACATTAAACATCTTTTAAATACATTAGTACAAAATAAACAATTTGAGTCTCAATCTCAATAATAATTTACATTTCAACCATACCAAGTTTCTTCCTGAAGTGTTCAACTTTAACTCTGGAGAGAGGCTTGGTGAGAATGTCTGTTGTTTGATCGCTTGTACTAATATACTCCAACTAGATCACATTCCTTTCTACCATGTCTCTCACATGGTGGTAAGGGATCTCTGTATGCTTTGATCTATCATAGAATACTGGATTCACTGAAAGCTTAATACAACTCCGATTGTCACAGTGGATAATAGTAGGATTCAGGGGCTCACCAAATAATTTCCACAAGCAATTTCCGGAGCCATACTGCTTCTTTTGCTCCCATAGAGGCTGCAATATATTTGGCTCTTGTTGAGTTGTGTGCCACTGAAGATTGTTTCCTGCTGATCCAAGAGATCATAGCCGATCCTAAACTGAAGCAACAACTTGATGTGCTTTTCCGATCGATTACATTTCCAGCCCAATTTGAATCAGAGTATCCATGTAAATCTAGGTTGGCATTTATGTATTGAAGACCATATCCAATAGTACCTTGAAGGTATCTCAATATATGCTTCGCAGCAACAAGGTGTATTTCCTTGGGTTCACACATAAACTGGCTTAGACCATTCACTGCATAGTAAATATCCGGTATGGTGTTAACCAAGTACATTAATGATCCAATTATCTGTCTATAGAGAGTAGGATCTGCAAATTTTGACTCTGTTGCTGCTTCTTTCAATTTGTGTAAGTTGGTTTCCATAGGTGTAGACATGGGTCTACAGTCCAACATCCCAAATCTCTTCAGAATATCAATAGTATACTTTCCTTGATTTAAAATGATACCATCTGATTTCTGCCAAACTTCTAACCCAAGGAAGTAATGTAAAATGCCCAAGTCTTTCATATCAAATTCTGAGGCCAGGTCCTTCTTACATTGAGTAATAAGGTGATCTTCTCCTGTTATTAGCAGGTCATCAACATATAAAATTAGTATTAACATATCACCTTTAATTACCTTAAAATAGAGATTTGGATCTGCATTATTCTTGGAAAATCCTAGTCCCATAAGGTAGTTATCGATCCTTTCATACCAGGCTCTGGGGGCCTGTTTAAGTCCATATAGAGCTTTCTTCAATTTGCATACATGTGAGTCTGCATTATGTATCACAAAGCCTTCAGGTTGCTCTAAATAGACTTCTTCTTCAATGGTCCCATTCAAGAAGGCAGTTTTCACATCCATTTGATGGATTTTCCAGCCTTTAGCTACTGCAATAGCTATTACTGCTCTAACAAAGGTGTACTGGGCAGCAGGTGCAAATGTCTCTTCATAATCAATACCTTCCTTTTGTGAGAAACCTTTGGCAACAAAACGTGCTTTGTGTTTCTCTATACTGCCATCAACAGCATGTTTGATTTTGAAGAGCCATTTGGAAGAGACAACAGATTTCTCTTTTGGTCTAGCTACTATATCCCATACATCATTTTTCAAAATGGATTGATACTCTTCCGTCATAGCATCTTTCCATACTTGATGCTTGAGAGCTTTTGTAACACTAGTTGGTTTTGAACTAATGATCTCACTCATTAAGGCAACATAGCTTGAGAATCTTTTGGGTCTCTTACTTTCTCTAAAAGTTCCTTTGGGTGTTGTATAATTCTCAACTTCCTCAATCATCTTTTTAGCCCAAAGTGGTCTCTTTTTGTTGTTGTTATTAGGATTCTCTTCTGGAGCAGTTTGGTTTTCATTTATGATTTCTTCAGGACACTCCCTCTAAATCTCAGGAGCAGGATCCTCCTCCATGACTTTAGGAGAATCTTGAATTTCTATCTCATTAGAACTATTTGCCCTTTTGAGAGCAATATCTTCCTCAAAGATGACATCTCTACTTAGTTCAATTTGTTTCTGTCTAGATATGTATATTCTGTAAACTTTTGAGGTTTCACTATAGCCCACGAATATCCCTTTCTTTCCAGTAGGTTCTAATTTAGATCTCTTTTCTTTAGGTACATGAATGTAGACAGGGCAACCAAAGATCCTTAAGTGACTTAGGTCAGATTTTACACTAGTAAATGCTTCTTCGGGAGTTTTGTTATCTATTTTGAATGTGTCTTGGAGGCTTCTGCCCAAAATGAAGTTTCTATGTTTTGGTCGTACAACATTGCTCTAGCAGCTTCTACAATAATTCTATTTTTCCTCTCAGCATCACCATTTTGTTGTGGATTGTAGGCTACAGTAAACTCCCTCTTAATCCCAGCATTTACACAAAATTCCTTAAAAAATTTTGAGGTGTATTCCTTCCCATTATCTGTTCTTAGTATTTTGATTTTCTTCCCGGAAAAGTTTTTTGTAAGAGCTTTGAACTCCTTAAACCTTTTAAGGATTTCTTCCGACTCCTTACATTTAAGAAAATATATCCAAGTCTTTCTAGAGAAGTCATCTACAAATATTACATAATAAAAGAATCCTGCCATGGAGGGTACAGACATGGGTCCACATAAGTCAAAGTGGACTAATTCTAATACATTTTTGGTTTTACTCAAACTATTTTGGAGGGTCCCCTTTGTATTCTTCCCTAGGGCACACCCTTTGCATGCTCCTTCATGAATTTGTTTTAGTTTGGGCAATCCTGTTACTAATTTTTCTACTGAAGGTAGGGCACGGAAATGAATATGTCCTAATCTTCGATGCCAAATTTCATTTGAATCAAAGGTCTCATGAATAAGGGCTTGATTAGTGTCAATGCAAAGTTTGTAGAGATATCCTTGTCTTATACCTATAGTTTGTGTTTTCTTTATGGTGGAGTTCTTTGGCCATGCCAAAACTTTTCCATCCATAAAGGTAACCCTATATCCGTTGTCTTCAAGAGCAGAAATGGATATTAGGTTCCTCTTTATTCCCGGTACAAACAATACTCCAGTGAGTTGTAGAGAGAGGCCAGACTTCAAATTTATGGTGCAAGTTCCAACCCCCTTTACTCGATGTGTAGAATCATCCCCAATAGTTACTTCTTCGTCAGTTTCTTCTATCATAGTATCTAGGTGTTCTCTGAATCCTGTGATGTGCCTTGATAAACCACTATCAATTACCCAGGTATTGAATTTGTTTGATACTTGGCTTGATAATGCTGAGTAGAAGACAAATTTCTCAGAATCATATTCTATATTTGTCTTTCCAACTTTAGCAAAGGATACTTGTTGTTTTGTTCTATCAGGGCACTTGATTGCATAGTGTCCATACTGATCACATCTGAAACATTGTATTTGGGAGATGTCTTTCCTTTTCTTGGATGATCCCTTCCCATAAGAATTCTTCTTTCTCTTGAATTTTTTCTTCTTACCTTTCTTATGAGAATTTGTGTTTAACACATGAATATCCTCATCTATGGGTTTCTGCTTGTTTCCTTTTGTCATCAGTCTCGCTTCTTTTTGTAAGCAATCTGTTCTTAGCCTATCAAATTTAGGGAGTTTTGATCTTGCACTTATTCCTTGAACAAATGACTCCCATGAGTTTGGTAGGCCACCTAGAGCTATTAGTGTTAACTCCTTGCTATCAATTCGATATCCAACTGTTGACAGTTGATCTCTTAGTTCAGTGATTCTCATGAAATATGCATTAATAGATTCTCCCTTGTTCATTTGTACATGATTAAGTTGCCTCTTTAGAGCAAGGGTCCTACTGGTGTTGTTTATTTCAAAAGTGCTTTCAAGGGATTTAAACATTAGGTATGCAGTCTCATGTTTAGATAGAATAGGTACTATATGGTCCCTAACTGCATCTACTATAAGTTTCATAGTTTTCTCATTGTTCTCGATCCATTGAGTTTTCTCCAGATTATTCTCTGGTTCTATCTTGTTTTCTTTCACAAATGAGTAACTTATTTTCTTTCAGAATCATCATGATTCTAAATTTCCATGATGTAAAGTTGTTTGCACCTTCAAGACGATCCTCAAATCTGATTACACTTGACATTATGAAGAATGAAATGTGTTTGCGATTTCAAGAGAGAATATGGTTTTAAAGCAATCTAATATCTTGAATTTAATCAGATCTTTCTTAACTTGGCTCTGATACCATGTTAAAAATGATTAAATTTCTTTCAAATTTGATCTATCTATGGCTTTTCTATTTTCAGAATATGATTCTTACAATCACTGTACTTTCTTGCAGATTATAATCAGAATATTGAACTTGATAAATATGAAGTTGATGCCAAACCAATATTGAAAAATACTGATCATGAATTCACAAGTCTGAATTTTTCCTTAATGGTATTCGATCTACAAGAGCAGAACATTTATTGATTTCGATGTCTCCAATTGTGGATCAGATCTGTATTAAATATATAAGGAAGAGACACATCCCATGAGCGGACATGTCTCCACAAAGTGGAGGCATGTCCGTTCATGAGATGTCTCATGAATTGTGCCTTTTCATCTAACTAAACACCCGATCTCTAATCGGGGTTTGTTACTTAATAAACATAAATGCTTACCAAGTTCGATCTGTATTTATCTTGCACAAATAAATAATATCCAATCTAGAAATGATCACCGATAATGATGCTCAATCAGGATCCTATATGAAACATGGAAAGCCTATAATCTGCAAGTAATAACCTCTAAATGCAAATCGATAATATACTTGGAATATAGTAGATTTCGATCAGTTCTATAAGTGATCATCGATTTCCAGAATTTATTGCAAATGATGACATGAATATATATACAATTAAATATCTATGTGTGTATACATATGTCAGTACATACTGACATATATATACACACACATATTATCAAATCGATCATCATTTCTATATCTGACCGAAGCTACCATATTTCAACATGGGTCCGTTGCAGGGGTTGTGGGAGTGCTGTCAAGTAATGCCTGCTTTGTTTGTAATGTAATTTCTCATTCTATGTAACTTAAGAATTTGATTGAAGTATGGTTAATAGGTAGGGTTAGGTTTTACTAGGAGGAAGTTAGTGGGATGTAGAAAAGGTATTATGAGGATTCTAGAGGGAGTTTCGAAATGTAATATGTTTTTTCAATGTTAAATTAATATATCTCGCGTTACCGACCAAAAAAAAAGGAAAAAAAAAGAAAAATATAGTGGGATACCCTGATTCCACCATATTTGGTAACTATAATTCCTTGAATGGTCCAACGAAGTCCAAGCCCCTCTTTCAAATAGCCCTTGGGGTTAAGGTAGATACAAAGGCATGAAATTAAGTATCAAAGGATTGCATAGGAAGGGTAGGAAAAAAGAAGAAAACACAATCTGCTTCTTAACACCATAGTATTTCGTTGTCATAATAAACTAGGAAGTGCATTGCATAAAGCTTGCATTAGTGATGTGACATTTGACCAAGCAGACAACAACCTAAAGGCCGTAAAAATTATTTTCCATCGAAATCTTTTGCGCACTTCATTTTTTTACCAACCACAATTTGTATTCTTATTATAATCCACTTTCTCAGACATATCACGTAACCCTTGTGGAAAAATGTATGCATAGTTCAAAAGTGAAGAAGAGTATTAGCCCAAAAATGTATTATAAAATATCGATTTCAATTATTTAAAGAGTGTCACTATTTTAATAGGATAGAAATATATTAATTATACCCTAAGGACTCAAAGAACTGAAATATTTACCGATATAATCTTTCAGATGAAAATAACAATACTAATGTAAGTTCTATTCACTAATAATTCCAAAGTTATGTAAATCACCTTACTAAATTTTATGTCAGGCATACTTGTACCATCAATTGCTGCTGCATCCCCTAAAGCATCTTGCAACTCCTGGTAGCAAGAATAATATACATTAACTTAGCTTGTTATGCTGCATTGCTGCTGAGCAATTTTTATCTTAAATAATTTGATTAAAAAAGATATATTTAGAAATGAATCAAATGAATTTTTCAAGGAAAAACAAATTAAGCATGGACTCTTTTCAATAAATTTGTTTCAGTCCAATTAATCCCCAGTAATATGAAGAAAAAAATGAATACCATTTGAATAAGACTGAGGTTAGTTTCTGATCTTATAATGTCCATGTCAGCCAAGTCAATTACAAGAGAAGCCCAATCAGCATTGACAATATGTACAATAGAGGCCAGCATTGCATATTGGTGTTTCTCCTCCATTCGACAAAGCAAACCAAAATCAAGAAACCTATGGATGCATCAACCAAATGTGGAAGTAAAACCATAAAAATTAGCTTTATATTATCTCTTATTCAAATACACAACTTAAACAATCCAAATTGAAACATAGAACTTATATTAACGTATATGGATACTGAAGCCACTTAATGGGATGCCTAGTTTTAGAACTCTATCTCATATTATTATTCTTTCAAAATACACAGCATAGAAACTGTTATATCTTGGAGTAATCCTAATTATTAAAATATTTTTTGAACAAGTCATTCCCCAAGCATTGCATTAAACCACAGCACAACACAATTACCCAATCTGGCCTGTTGATGTGTAGACAAGATTCCCAGGATGTGGATCTGCATGAAGCAAGCCTGTCTCTAATAGTTGGACCAACGATGCTTCTACACCCCTGTTAACCTGGATTATATAATGACAAACCAGTGGAGGCAACTGTCATCAGATAGAGCTACATATCACTTACTTGAAACAATGCGTGATATCTTAAAAGGAAAAATAATTTTCTAAATCAAAACTCTAGTTCTTATTTATTAGAGATCTCATGTGGAGAAAAAATATTATAAATCGCTACTCACCATAAGTAACTTGGTGTCATCATAGATCATTTGATTATATAACTAATCCAAACTGCATTTTTTTTCATTTCCAAGGTAAGAGAAGTACAGAAACACAACATTATATGTTATTTGTGAACAAATTGAAATTTAAGAAGAAAAATTTAAATAGCTATCTTTATAAATGTTGTGTTTCTTTATCTTATTCTTACAGTTGGAAAATGGTGCAGTTTGATTGTAGTCTTCATCTGCTTTCCAGATTGTCAATGTATTACAGAGCAAATTATACTTCTGCTTCTGATTGCACTGTTTTACATTTTGTCAATTCCAATTTTATGAGAAAGAAAGACAGGAAAGAGCAACTGCATTAATGTCTTTGGATGACCAAATTAGGTCAATGGGACTCAAAAGTACAAAAAGAAAAAATTGCACAAAAGAGCCAAAAAGAAGCTCCAAAAGAGGCTACAAGCTAAGAAATTAAGCTAAAGGAACAAAAGTTTCTTTTGAGAACTCAGGCAAATAGCTAAATAAAGCAGTTATTGTCTTCGGCAAGTTAGGAAAAGCTTGGGGTAGCTAGGAAAATAAAGTTGATGACTTTCTGCGAGCACACTCTTCGTTCCTTGGGAAATATTTGCTTTGCACGTGAAGCCTTGGCATCTGCAATTAGATCCTCTAACAAAAAATTCTGAACTTATTAGAGTTTGGCCCAAACCATCCTATTTATTTTTGCGAGATAAATCCTAAAAGGATACTGGAAATCATCTTGGACAATTTTTTGTCCACAGAATCCTATTAGATGAATCATATCACGTGTCAATTTTGTGTAGAAATGAATCTATAAAAAAGGTCTTATTGAAGAAAACTAGATCAGACAAGGAGAAGTTAAAACATAAAAAATCTTGACTTGAAAAGTAGTTATGTTGTAGATACTGGTTTGTGTACGTGCAAGTAGTGGGCAGATGCACAGGAGAAAATATGCAAGATAATATTGTTCAGAGATGGAATGTGTTGTTGGAAATATGAACAATAACCCAAATGAAGCTAGCCACACTTCAAAGGATCAACCAAGAAGAATACCATCCACATGAATAAGGAAGTGCTGCAACATGAGCAAGAAGACAAATTGATCAAATGATGAGCAGCACTTTCTTATTTATGTGGATGGTTTTCTTCGTGGTTGATCCTTTGAAGTGTGGCCAGCTTCATTTGGGTTATTGTTCATATTTCCAACATGTGTAAGGTGTGTCTTTGGCATTAAAAACTCAAAGAAGCTTTTGGAGTTCGGTTAAGACCTCAATTTACCCAAGAACAGGAGGGTTGTGCATCACCAGTCTTTTGCAGATGAATTTCAGCCTAGGATTCTAGAACTAGTTCTTTCCTTGAAAATTTAGTGACTGGGACACTACTTTTCATTCAATGCACTGACAAAAATCTTAGGCAGTTTTCTTTATTAATTTTTCCAGAAATAAAAAATCTGCTTTAATGAACGTTTGGATTTTACCTCACTCATGCAAATTAGTCAAGATGAAAGTAGTTAAATACTCTTCTCCAATAAATATTTATTCTATTTCCCAAAAGCATTACCTTCCCATAAGATCTTACTTAGGAAGAATACAGAAATCATTCCTTTTGTCAGTATGCCTCCTCCTAATCAAACTTGTCTTCAAAACCAAACATTAAGACAGAGAAGACAATATTCTCTTATGTTCTACTAACATCAATATCTCAACTCTAGATTTTGTGCTGTGTCCTCAAGCATCTGGGGCTCCAGATTCTTTCTAAATATACAAATAGAAACTTTTCTTCATGACTTAAAGTCTTAATGGGAAAACAACAAATTTGAAATTGCCATTAAAGTAACTATAAATCCTGAAAATCAGGCATACAAACCAGACTCAGAAGTCGATTCCTTGCTTCTAGGCGCTGCTGTTCTGAGTAAATACAACCACTTGGACTTGAGCCTGTGGATATGTAAAGTAATTCTTTAGGATTATCACCAGTCACCCATTCCATTGTCAGAACTCTTTTTCTGGTTAAGTGATGAAAAGCCTTTGGCACTGAAACGAATGGCAATTTTGAATGCAATTCCTGTCAAGTGAAACAGTAACACATTCAGAAAATTTAATCAAAAAAAAATTTAGAACTTAAACTGCATTATGACTGAAAAACTCAAATGTAACATTGGCAAGTAGCAGAAATATCACTCGCGTAATTTTCAGGACTAAAATGCATTTTGTAGCTCATGTCAGGTATTTCATAGCTCCTCAAGAACAAGAGAATTATTTACAAGCATAAAAAACAACTATTATTCATGAACCAGACATTTTACATGTCCTGGTATCATTTTAAATAAGAAGAGAGAAGACAAAATTTAACTACAAGTATTATGAATTAATTCAAGCTTCTTATAAGTACAAAAAAATATTAATAAGAGAGCTCCATTGAAGTTGGGAGTTATGAAGCAGCATTTGCAATAAGTTGTGCCAAGGTATATACTGCCTAAATCAACATCTTGAGACGACTTCTTATTACTATCTATACCTTGTTACCAGTCCATGTAATATTCAGCCTTCCACCTACTTTCCCAATTAGCAATGAAAATAATACTAACAATGGTCTCAACTCTCAAGTGTTTACGATGCATACACCAGTGGATACTGTGTCCACTTCACAGTAAGTTTTCCAATAGTCTTAGCATGTAATTCTCTAATTATTTCTTTTAAATCACCTCTTGTTCCAGACAGAGGTATTCATCTTTCTGAGTAAGAAGATGCTTTCTTTCAGGTAAACTAGTTAGTCTATCGTATTCTTTTAATAGAAATTGTTGATAATTTCATTTATGAATAAAAATTGGTGTGGTTTGTCCCAAATATTCATAAAGGCCCCCAAAATAGAATTAAATATCAAATTATCAATCGATTGGCTCAGGATAACATGATTATCATTAAATTAAATGGGGGCTACATCCTGATGAAGAAGAAAACCATAATATGCCCAAAAGTCACTTGGACTGTTCAAGCCATAATACAGCATGAGAGCATGAACTAGACTCTAAAATGAATAAGATTAGAGACTTCTGGATTAGGTTCAAAACCACATATAATATGATGCTTATAGATGAGACCAATCAATGAATCCCAGCTGAATTAAATGGCAATTATGACGTATGAACATGAATAAAATGCTTGATGGTTCCAATTCTGGCACATCTTTTGCTCATCACAGGGCATTCATAGTACATCAAAAACTTAGTTGAGAGTGTCCTAAATCAATTTCTCATGCTTTGGGACAACCATGTCACTTTATTTATTCCAAGAATTGATTCTTTTCATCCAGTTACAAACACAAATCTGGGTAACAAAAGGCTGGTGGTGTGTATTTATATCGATTCTTATCGAGGAAAAGACCCCTTAATAGAAACCAATCCCTACTTTCCTCTATGAACACCATATTCTCACCTCTTTTTCCAAAACATTTTAAATTTTGAAGGAAAAACATCTCTTAAAATAAGGGAAAAGCATAAGGCAGCTATAATCATGGTTGGAAAACTTGGCGAGTACTCTCTGAGTCGACGAGTACTCCACATTTGATCCTTGCCGAGTAACTCACAAGTTAACTCGCTAGTCAAACTCACTAAGTTTCTGGCAAGTACTTGCGAAAAAATTGATGAGTACTCGCCAAAAACTCGGTGAGTCTGACAAAAATACTTGCCAAATGCATAAAAAAATGCAAAATATGGAAAAAGTGAAAAAAATAGTCAAAAAATTCACGATTTTTCCCTATAAATGCATGAACGCCCCTCACACTTCCTCACACAATAGTTGGAGAGCAAATAATTTTAACAAAAATGTGTTCAAATACCTAATTTCTCCCTTAATTGATATAATTGTGAAAATGGTCAAATTGTGAAAATGGTGTGCACGATGAAGTTGCCCCCAAACCCTTGCACTCCGTTGGGGGTGTTTCCCCTAAACCCCCACCAAACTCATTTGATTCATTTTGTAGCTATATTTTGCATAAAATTTATGTTTTTTCAAAAATTGAAGTGTTTATTAAGGTGCCGAGTTTTGCCGAGTACTCTCCAAGTCAATCTTTTTTGGCTTGCCGAGTACTCTCCGAGTCCAAGTTCGCGAACTATGGTTATAATTGTTTCCCAATGGTAAGCCAATGCCATACAACAAGAATTGTGTCTCCCAATTTATCACTAAAGAACATTGATTTGAACAAAGTAAAATAATGGAAAAGTACATAAAACAGAAGTTTTGACCAGAGTTTTGCCCCAAGCTGAGCAACATAACTGTCATAGGGTAATTTTTCATCCAGTACCTGCACCCACCATTAAAACGCCAGTTATGCTTATATCCATGGCCATGAATATATTGTGCATATCCAAGCACAAATGATCAGCTTGGAAAGAACATAGATTGCCACATAGAATGTGGGGATCACAACAGTCTATATAGGAGAACCAGTGAGGTCAATCAGAATGAGAGTTGGCAAGCATAGCATAGACATAAGAAGGAATTGCACCAGTAAATCGTCATGACACTCAGAGAAGAATAAATTGCCACATTTTCTTGGAGAATGCCATCCTATGAAAGGATCTACATGAGAAGAAAAGTTGACAGGTCGATAGTTGTTGCTTGTCAGTACTACAACTTGAGTAGAAACAAGGGATTAATCCCTAGTCAAACTTAGGGTTCACTAATCAATCAACTCTGATTTAATCTCGACGGTTAATTAAGGAATTATTTATTACAAATTTAAGCACTAAGAGCTGATGAGAATGTAATTACATGTTGGGGCATGTAATGCTCCTTTCACTATGCATATGTTTATTATTATTCATTACTGATAGGGTTGTGGTGCACATCATTCTTTGGCATTACAAGCTTCAATAGATGAATTGTGAGCCATCTATATGAAGAAACCAAGATGTATTCCTTTTCACAGACATTGTATCCACTAGATGATGAGTTAGATATTAAGCCTTGAAACATTTAGGAAATATGTTCCTTTGCAACACTCTATCCGAAATCTTCTAACCAATATTAATGGAATGTGGATGTAAATGTAATCAAATCTTATCAAATTTGGATCCTAAGAAACCTATGGTAATTCTAAGTCTGATTTTCTGTGTAAGAATTCTAAGTCAGATTTTCTTCTTTATCTTTCGAATGTGCTGATTGCAGAACATTTATTGATTTCGATGTTTGCAAGTTAGAGAATGAAGTCCCATTTATATGAGGGAGACACGCCTCAAGGAGAGACGCGTCTCATGAGAGGACGTGTCTCCATCTTGGGCCGTGTCCCTTGGGCACGTAGGTTCCCTTAACAACCAACAACATTCGGTGTTATCCATGCGTGTATTTAACACACAACAATCATCTAATATGAAATCCGATTTTATTCATATGTAAATTTCGATCATCATTATCTGAAATTCGAATAACTTATTTGATGGTTTTATATTTTAAGAATAGTTTGGTTAAATATAAATGATGATGATGCATGAATGCAATCATCATTTATATCTAACCGAAGCTATCTTAAATCAACATTCCCTCTTAGCTAGGGAAGATATTCCAAATCAAATAAGTGGAGATATCACCTTCACACGTGATATCGAAGATATGATATGTTTTCTCAATATTGTCAAGTCACATGACATTCTTCATAATCACATCTTCATTATGGTATGTGCACTGACATTAAGTCACATGATGTCTACCATAATAATTCATGGCATATCCACGGATATATAATTATCCACCATGATTATCTCTTAAGGATCACAATGATCTTCAAATGACATCAAGTCCCATGATATCCATCAAAGTGTCCAAGAGATACTATCATGACATGTCCACAGATATCAAGTCACATGATATCTATCATGATAGTTCAACTCATCATTGTAGAGTCGTCACTTTACAATGTCATATACAAGTGTTCATTATTAGAAAGATCGTCACCTTTCAATAATGTACACAGGGGGAGCAGGCCCATAAGGTCATGGAGTTACACACATGACAAAAGAGTTTACACATTAAACATCATTAAATATATTAGTACAACTTATAAATAATTTGAATTTCAAACATAATATCAAATTACATTTCAACCATACCAAGTTTCTTCCTTAAGTGTTCAACCTTGACTCTGGAGAGAGGTTTGGTGAGAATGTCTGCAGTTTGATCATTTGTACTAATATACTCTAACTGGATTACATTCCTTTCTACCATATCTCTTACATAATGGTAGGGGATCTCAATATGCTTAGATCTATCATGGAATACTACATTTACAAAGAGCTTAATGCAACTCTAATTATCACAATGAATGATAGTAGGATTCAAGGTTTCACCAAAGAGTCCCACAAACAATTTTCGGAGCCAAACTGCTTCTCTTGCCCCCATAGAGCCTGCAATGTATTCAGCTTCTGTCAAGCTTTGTGCTACTGAAGATTGTTTTTTGCAGATCCAAGAGATCATAGCCGATCCTAAACTGAAGCAACATCCTGATGTGCTTTTCCGATCGGTTACACTTCCAACCCAATCTGAATCAGAGTATCCATGTAGATCTAGTTGGTCATTTATGTAAAGAAGACCATATCCAATAGTGCCTTGAAGATATCTCAATATATGTTTCACAGCCATAAGGTGAATTTCCTTAGGCTCACACATGAACTGGCTAAGAGCATTCACTGCATAGCAAATATCAGGTCTGGTGTTAACCAGGTACATCAAGGATCCAATCATTTGTTTATATAGGGTTGGATCTGCATACTTGGATTCTGCTGCTACTTCTTTCAGTTTGTGAAGGTTGGTTTCCATAGGTGTAGACATGGGTCTACAATCCAACATTCCAAATCTCTTCAGAATATCAATAGTATACTTTCCTTGATTTAATATGATGCTATCCGATTTCTGCCAGACTTCCAAACCTAGGAAGTAGTGTAAAATGCCCAAGTCTTTCATGTCAAATTCGGAAGTTAGATCCTTCTTTCCTTGAGCAATGAGGTGATTTTCTCCTGTTATCAACAGGTCATCAACATGTAAAATAATTATTAACATATCACCTTTAATTACCTTAAAGTAAAGATTTGGGTCTGCATCATTCTTGGAAAATCCTAGTCCAAAGAGGTAGCTGTCAATTATTTCATACCAGGCCCTGGGAGCCTGTTTAAGTCCATAGAGTGCTTTCTTTAGTCTGCATACATGTAAGTCAGGTTTATCTATCACAAAACCTTTAGGCTGTTCTAGATAGACTTCCTCCTCAATGGTCCCATTTAGAAAGGCAGTTTTCCAGTGCTCCACGTGGACTCGTCCCCTGCCTTAGTACCCCCGTCCCCGTACCGGAAACGTTTCGGGGACTCCTCAGAAACTTTCACCCGCCGTTGCATCCGACGGTGACTCAAACTTGAGCTCCAATTTTAATACTAACTTGCTAGTTACATCTACTGAATAGCCTGGACGGCCATATATTTTTTATGTTTTTGTCATTTTACAATTGAAACTTGGAGCCCTTGGGCTTTTTGTTATAATTCTTATTTAATATGTATGCACATTGACAATGAAAGCATTTGAATTTTGTTAATTTGTTTGTCGATTCTCATGTGAAATCTCAATTCAAGTCTAATGTTATGTATTAATTTTCTACAATGTCTATGATGAATGCTTTATCAATGTTATGATATGAATATTTGAAATTTCTCTATACTTTTAAAATTTCCCTATTTTTTTATAAGCCGTCCCCTACCGTCCCCTAAAAAATGGCCCCCCCCCGTACCAAAAACTCGTCCCGTCGTCCCCGTCCCCGAAACTCTATGGAACATAGCAGTTTTCACATCCATCTGATGAATCTTCCAACCTTTAGCTGCTGCAATGGCTATCACTGCTCTCACAGATGTGTAGCGAGCAACAGGTGCAAATGTTTCTTCATAATCAATGCCTTCCTTTTGTGAAAAACCTTTGGCCACAAAACGTGCCTTATGTTTTTCTATACAGCCATCAGCAGCATGCTTGATTTTGAAGAGCCATTTAGAAGAGACAACAGATTTCTCTTTTGGTCTAGGCACTATATCCCATACATCATTCTTTAGAATGGACTGATATTCTTCCGTCATTACGTCCTTCCATACTTGATGTCTGAAGGCTTCTATAACACTAACAGGTTCTGAATTTATGAAGTTATTCATTAGAGCAACATAGCTTGAGAACCGTTTGGGTCTTTTACTTTCCCTAAACGTTCCTTTGGGTGTTGCATGATTCTTGGCTTGATCATCTTTCTAGCCCAAAGTGGCCTCTTTCTACCGTTGTCATTTGGATTCTCATCTGAAGCAGATTAGAGTTCATTTGGCATTTCCTCAGGATACTCCCTCTGAATCTCAGGAGCAGGTTCCACTTCTAATACTCTAGGGGAATAAGTTTCTATCTCACTAGAACTTCTTGCCCTTTTGAATGCAATGCCTTCTTCAAAGATGACATCTCTGCTCAATTCAATTTGTTTCTGCCCGGGTATGAATATCCTGTAGGCCTTGGAGGTTTCACTATATCCCACAAATACCCCTTTCTTTTCGGAAGGTTCTAGTTTGAATCTCTTCTCTTTGGGCACATGAATATAGACAGGGCAACCAAAAATCCTAAAATGACTAACATCAGGTTTTATGCCGGTAAAACCTTCTTCAGGAGTTTTGTTATCTAGATAAGAATGAGGACATCTATTTTGAATGTAGACAGTAGTTCTAGAGGCTTCTGCCCAGAATGAGGTTCCAATGTTTTGATCAAGCAACATTGCTTTAGCAGCTTCTACAATGGTTCTATTTTTCCTTTCAGCAACCCCATTTTGTTGAGGGTTGTAAGCTATTGTAAACTCCCTCTTAATCTCGGCATTCATGCAGAATTCCTTAAAAATTTCAGAGGTGTATTCTTTCCCATTATCTGTCCTTAAGATTTTTATTTTCTTCCCAGAGAAGTTTTCAGTAAGAGCTTTGAACTCCTTGAACATTTTAAGGATTTCTATTGACTCTTAAAACTTAAGGAAATAAATCTAGGTCTTCCTAGAGAAGTCATCTATAAATATGACATAGTATAGAAAGCCTGCCTTGGAAGGTACAGACATGGGTCCACATAAATCAGAGTGAACCAGTTCTAATACATTTAGGGTTTTACTCAAGCTATTGTGAAAGGATCTCTTTGTATTCTTTCCTAGGGCACAACCTTTACAAGTTCCTTCATGAGATGGTTTTAACTTAGGTAATCCTGTTACAAGTTTTTCCACAGAAGGTAGGGCACGGAAATGAAGGTGTCCTAATCTTCTATGCCAAATTTCATTTGAATCAGAAGTATCAAGGGTAAAGGCTTGCTTAACCTCAGTGCATAGTTTGTAAAGATACCCTTGTCTTATACCTATGGTTTGGGCTTTCTTGATAGTTGAGCTCTTAGGCCATGCTAGAACTTTCCCATCCATAAAGGTAACTCTATATCCATTGTCTTCAAGGGCAAAGATGGATATTAGATTCCTCTTTATTCCAGGTACAAATAAAACTCCAGTGAGTTGAAGGGAGAGACCAGATTTCAATTTGATGGAGCAAGTTCCAACCCCTTTTATAGGGTGTGCAGAATCATCCCTAATGGTTACTTCTTCATCAGTCTTTTCAGTCATAGTGTCTAAGTGTTTTTTGAACCCTGTGATATGTCTAGAGGAACCACTATCAATTACCCAGTTGTGGGTGTTGTTAGATACTTGACTAGATAAGGTTGAATAGAATACAAATTTTTCAGATTCATGGTCTGAATTTGACTTTCCTACTTTAGCAAAGGATGCTTGTTGTTTTGATCTGTCAGGGCACTTCATTGCATAGTGGCCATATTGATCACATCTGAAACATTGTACTTGAGAGATGTCTTTCTTCTTGAAAGATCCTTTTCCATAGGAATTTCTCTTTTTTTTAAATGATCCTTTCTTGTAGGAGTTTTTCTTACTCCTCTTATTAGATGTTGTGTTGAGCACATGAATGTCTTCATCTATGTTCTTTTGTTTGTTTTCTTTTGTTGAGAGTCTTGTTTCCTCTTGTAGGCAGTCTGTTCTTAGCCTATCAAACTTGGGGAGTTTAGATCTCGCACTTATTCCTTGAACAAATGACTCCCATGAGTTTGGTAGGCCTCCTAGTGCAATTAGAGTTAACTCTTTGCTATCAATTTGATATCCAATTGTGGAGAATTGATCCCTTAGTTCAATGATCCTCATGAAGTATGCATTAATGGTTTCTCCTTTGTTTATTTGGACATTGTTGATTTGCCTTTTTAATGCACGAGTCCTACTGGTGTTGTTTATCTCATAGGTGCTCTCAAGAGATTTGAACATTAGATATGCAGTTTCATGTTTTGCAAGGATGGGCACTATACGATCCCTAACTGCATCTACTAAGATTTTCATGGCCTTTTCATTGTTTTCAATCCATTGTGTTTTCTCAGGATCATCCTCAGGTTCCCTTTTGTTTTCTCTCACAAATGAGTCTAACTTATTTTCTTTAAGAATCATCATGATTCTAAATTTCCATGATGTGAAGTTGTTTGCTCCTTCAAGGCGATCTTCAAATCTGATCACACTTGACATTATGAAGAATGTGATGTAAATTCAATTTCTCAAAAATGCGATTTTTTTTTTTAAGTAATCTGATACCTAGATTTGATTTTGATTCACTCAACTTGGCTCTGATACCATGTAAATGTAATCAAATCTTATCAAATTTGGATCCTAAGAAACCTATGGTAATTCTAAGTCTGATTTTCTGTGTAAGAATTCTAAGTTAGATTTTCTTCTTTATCTTTCGAATGTGCTGATTGCAGAACATTTATTGATTTCGATGTTTGCAAGTTAGAGAATGAAGTCCCATTTATATGAGGGAGACACGCCTCAAGGAGAGACGCGTCTCATGAGAGGACGTGTCTCCACAAGATGGAGACACGTCCGCTCATGGGACGTGTCCCTTGGGTGCGCGGGTTCCCTTAACAACCGACAAACATTTGGTGTTATCCATGCATGTATTTAACACACAGCAATCATCTAATATGAAATCCGATTTTATTCATATGTAAATTTCGATCATCATTATCTGAAATTCGAATAACTTATTTGATGGTTTTATATTTTAAGAACAGTTTGGTTAAATATAAATGATGATGATGCATGAATGCAATCATCATTTATATCTGACCGAAGCTATCTTAAATCAAGAGTGGAAACCAATTTTCATCCATATCAATGTATTTGTATAACTATCTAAGCTAGCTTCAATAACTCTTACACTTCAACTCGAATCAAACCATCCAATATCCCCACAAGACAACATAGACATTTTGACTAGGATCAAACCAATCAATATCACCATATGACAACTTGGGTGACTCGATTTAGACCAATTCAAGCAATATCTACCCAAGACAGATTTGGCACCTCAACTAGGATCAAACCAAATGTTATCCCCATGGAACGAATAACAAATATCTTTGCTAAGATTTCAATTCAACAAGGTACGACCACATCATTTATACCATATATAATATACATGAGAATCAACTATTTGTATTTGTACAGTAGTCACACTACACTACAAATATATGTTCCTCTGTCAACTTCAATTATTTGATACAATTGTCATTGGGTTATAGATTGAATTAAACTTGATTAGTTATTAATAGTCACTACTCAAAGATGCGACCTATCAATTTGATGAGATGCATCCTCTCAATGATTCCCTTGATCTGCATGTAATAACCTATTGCCCTATTCATTTATTCTCACCTATTAATTATGTGTTCTTTATATTGAAATAGGAAAATATATTATGTGTTTACGACGTGTACCTAGTAGGTACATGGGAATTTCTATCACAGCTAACAATCTTGTAACATGTGGTTTGCACAATTGTTGCTAGCTTTTACCCTTGAATTTGAACCTCTGGTTTGTTCAAATTTTCATTCTAATCAAAAAATACTTATCTAGCTTGTGGTGAACTTCTCAATGTTTTGCCAAACTATTTTTAACAATATAAAGAGAAAAATTTGAAAAACATTTAATTCCAAAATTACTGGAAAAGTATATTAAAAATCAAAGGCTTTATCCTAACCAATTGAATTTCAAGAATTTAAAAAAACACATTAGAAATCAGGAAAAGAAGATTTAATTATTTTTTACTAAAGAAAATGCATTGAATAAATATAAAAAATCTAAAACATACATAAAGAAAGCAACCGAAATAGTATCTAAAATAATAGAAAAAAGTAGGTAAACATTTGAGTTTTAAATCATATATAAAGTTCTAAACGTTAAACTTTAAGGAGATAAAAAGAATGAAATTTCAAAGCAGAAGAAAGAGAAGAAAAGGAAAAGAAAGGTGAATGAGTATTTTTACATATTAATGAAGAGGTACAAGCTACGTTACATGAAGATGCATCACCAGGTTTTTTTTTGGCCATCCCTGTTCACAGTATGTTTCAGGAATGCCTAATAAATGTCACCAGAGTTGTTGATGCCCATATTCTATCTTGCCACCCTACTGGTATGGTAGCATGGTTAACCACCAGCATGCCCTCATAACCATTGATACATAACCATTGATAGATGAGTTGCATGCAAAATCTTTCAACAATGATCTCTCATCAATTTGTGTATGAAGGAACAAAAGAAGAAGTTCATAACAAAAGCAAGCTTCCAAGTTTCTAGATAATGTATTGATTAAATAATACAATTGGTATGGACAACTCCCACTAGTAATAAACTATACTCATCAGTCAAGCATACATGTCTTTTATACAAGAATAACATTGACTGAAACGACAAGAATTTAAATAGAGTAAAGTAATTAAGTAAACTGATTCAAGATAGTGAAAACTACTGTTATAACATTCTAATCATAGCATGAACTAGGCTTTCATGCATTCCATACTTGAAACTCGGATGCATTTGTAGCTTCGCGTCTATAGTCAAGCTCCCCAAATAAAGCTTGTCCTAACTCATCAATATAAAGGCGAAGATCACTTTTCCTTCTGGTCAACTTTCCCAAGAATCCGAACTGCAAAATTCACAAGAAAGTGTTATAATTCCATTGAACTTTGAACATTGCCTTCAATCACTACAAAATCCTTTTTTAATGCTATGTTATTTATAATTTGCAAATTGAGAAGCAAAGAACTGCAACAAGAGGTGTGCATTGCAAAGAGATTGTCTGTTATAAATCTTCTCAGAACTGAAGCCCATATCTCATGAAAAAAAATTGTTGAGTCTAAATTAAGTTCTTGTAAATCTGTTTGTTCTGTAATCCATCTTTAAATGTGCTGAAATTAAAAACTTTGTAATGTAAAATAGAAAAAACCTCAGGTCAGCAATTTGAGTGGGAGGTTAAGTTTTTAGTCACCTAAATTGTGTACCATCAAGTAGAAATAAAAGAAAGAAAGAAATTATATTAATGTCCATTGGTGACCAATATATGTCAATGGGAATCAGAAATACAACTAGAGACAACAGCAAGATGAAGCCACAAAAAGGCACCCAAGAAGCTATAGAATAAAATATAAATAAAGGTAAAACAAAAGCTGAAAGGAATTCTAACAAACTAAAAAGAAGGGGGGCTCAATCCAAAGTGGGGAAACCTGGGTCCTGTCTAAAAGGAAAGAACCCATGAGACAACCAAGACAACTAAAAATAGTCTATAAGTGGGCCAAATATCCAAGAGAAAGGACTCATCACCAAAGTAAATAGAGCTGAGGAAACCAAAACTCTGAAATGGACAGACTAGGTCTAGTCCATATCACTAAAAGAGGAGTCACACTCACCAATAATTGTGAAGGTGCCAATACAAGAACTAATGATGTCCCCTTAGAAAGCCTCAGATAAAAGATCCATGGGCAACACTTCAGATAGAGTTAGTGTGATGCTTTTGGCATCCCCCTTTCAACCAAACATTGGGTACCTCATTGGTGAAAAACACTTAACCAACCCAAATGGCTAAATGGCATATGATTAGTATAATGACATGACAACGCTTACAGATGATAATTAACTGCATGGCCAATTGCATTTTGAATTCAAAAAAGATGTGGCTACTATAATATTACCCTCTCACCACTACAATACCATCTCCTCAATACAAAGATTTACCATTCAAATCATTAATTTCTGGAGTGCAGATCTTTGTATGAGGATTTATTTGGCATCAACAAAGCATTTAATTATCCACAGTATTTCAATCCCAACTGTTCCTACTCACTTCAACACAGATTATATCCATTTGGGTGCTCCATCAGCAAGTTTTTGGTCTAAATGCACTCTATAATCTGTCAAATTCTATTTTTTCTTAGATCAACTTGGAAGCTACTAGGTGGTTTTGATTCATCCATCAAAACTAGGGACAATTTCCTCTAAGTAGGGAGGAAATGATGATGAAATCTCATATAGTTAGCAAATTTAACTATTGATATGTATTCAATCATATCTACAAACAAGTAGGTAAATAGAAATAAATCAAAAAAGAGGTGGGAAACTAGAATAGTTGTAAAGCATAGATAGGAGCGAATCAAGGGTACATAGACAGCTTGAAAAGCTGTAGGTGGATAGAAAGGAAAATAAAGTACATGGACAATTGGAACAGCTGTACAGAGATTGAAATAAATTAAAAGTAGGTAGATAGATAGGAGCATTAAACTTAATGACCCCTAACTAAAATATTCATATAAAATTATAAATTGCTCAGATCTAGAATAACTCAATGAAAATCAACCAAAACATTCATATAAAATACTTAGATTCAAAGAGGCCACATAAAATAAACAGATCTGCTCATATAAACTGGTTGGAACAAAGCATTTCATTCAAATAGATCATTTAGTGATTACAAGATTTGTTGCTCCAATTGTTTCTTAATAAAAACAATTACAATGATCACAAATACATTCAGATTGTTGAAATGCCCAAACATTGAAATCCACCACCTTTGAAGTGAAGATGCAACCTCCATGTGAAATTTCCCTTAGGAATCCAATAGGGGTTTCATCCTTCGTACTCTAGGAAACCAATGGTATTTTGTCCACTAACCTTTCGAACCTAGGGGTTTTAATTCTCAAATCTAACAGGTGAACACCTGCTCAACTTTGCAATTTTGAGTTTGTTGAGATGATGTCCAAAGATGATCCAAATTGATGAAATTGCTCGCCCTATATAGAGGTTGGAAGCCTAGTGTGGGCCCACTCATGTTGACAGTCATTTGAAAGGTTCTTGCCATTTTACATTCATATTTAGGCCTATTAATAGCATCCCTAGTTGGCCCTACTGATTATGAACTCCTTTGTTCGAATGATAGGGTTCCATGAAAGAGCATGCCAAAAGGTGAGGGCTTGAGGAAACGAATGCCAAAAAGATGCAATCATTGGAGGGAGCAAGGATCGAGAGTTGGCAATACTGAGTGTGCAAAGAAGTGAGAGTTTGCAAATTCACAAACAACAAGGAAGTGGTAGGCCAAGGATCGTGATTTTGGGATTATCCAATACTAGCAGGAAAGCAAGAAATGGGAGAAAGGTATGAAAGTATGGTAAAGTTTGAAATCCTGCCCAAGGCTAGAAAGTGACTCAAACATCCTCATACTTAGGATAAGGAACACTACAAGTCCCCAAATTGATTTCCCTTAAGCAATGGGAATTAAAATGCTTCAAGATCTATAATCCTTCCCAAGTAGCATTTTCAAAAAGAAGATTCTTCCAATAAACCAAATATTCTATAATGCTTTTGTTCCTTAACTTCTTCACCTTGGTATCAATAATAACATCAAGTTCCAATGTCCCTTAACTTCTTCACCTTGGTATCAATAACATCAAGTTCCAATATGAGTTTTCCTCATCATCAAAAGGTGGAAAATCCATTAATGGTGTAGCATTGTTGTACAAGGGCCCTCTTGAGGCAAGGCGCATGAAACATATTATGGATCCTGCTATTTTCTAATAATTCCAACTCATATGTAAGTTCACCAACTCTCCTCAAGATCCTATAAGGCCCATAGTAGAGTGATTTAAACTTTTCAAAGCCAATACTTTTGATGGAGGTTTGCTTGTAAGGCTACAATCTCAAAAAGGCCATCTCTCCCACTTCAAATGACCTCTTTGAGCAATTATGATCTACATAGAATATTTGTCAATGCTAGGCTTGTTGAAGGTGATTTTGGAGTGACCTCAATATGTTTTGGCTATGCTCCACCATGCCACCAACTACTGGCACTTTATTATCTATGAACATGTAATTTCCCCATTTCCGATCATGTCAACATTGACTGTAGCTTTAGTCTTCCCAATGATAGTTAGTCATGTCAAAGGGGTTATTTAAAGTTCTGAGGAGCTCTGGAGTATTTTGGCGCCATCAAATATCATCTTTGTTCAAGGTTTTGTATTTTCCGCAGTTCAGTTGTTGGTGCGGAAATATTTTACTAATTAAATAATAAATTAAGTTGTCGAAAAAGCATAAAATATAAGGCAACTTAAATTTATTATTTTAATTATTTTGTAAAAGTGACTTATAGCCAAAAAAGTTAAATATTTTAACAGTCACTTTTTGGGAGAAATAAGGAGTTTAAATTAAAAAATAAATATGGTTTTTCAAGAAAAGTGGTGGAGTTATGAAAGAATGAATAAAGTGAATTGGGAAGCTCATTTTCAGATTATGCTTGGTTTTAATTTCAAATTGGCCTTTGGAGAGCTTGGCTTTCAAGAGCTTGAAGACGGAAACCCTTGGGTTCGGAGGATTGGATGAAAACCCAAATCCTTTTACAAGCAGAATCATCCAAGTTTCACAGTTGTGCATATTGTTTTGCAGATTTTGAAATTTGTGAAAGCCCTTACAGAGACAAATTTTAGGGATTTTGTTATCGATTTGAGGCTTGGTAAAATTGAGAGGTGCCAAATATATTTTCCAGCGAAGGTTTCAATATGTATTTTTCTTAATATTGGAAAGTGCCAGCTGTTAGTGTTTCCGCTGTATTAACATCAACACCAGCCGTACTATTACTTCCTTTGAATATCAACCCCCATGTTATTTTATTCAGCCGTACATTTTCCGAATTATGGAGGGGTTGTATTAAGTCTGTCCGTACCTTTTTATTAAGAGGAAGAAGGTCGAATTAACTTCTAAAACTTGTGGGAAGCTTTCATATTCAATCGTGCCTTATGTTTTGGAATCGCTGCTATTTTCAAAGGCTTGCGATTAATATTTTGGCTCTTTGTGAGGTGTAGTGGGAAGTGAGGAGAGTCAAAGTTGGTCACCGCAACATTTAGAATATTTTGATGCCTTTACTTGCAGCCACCGCCACTTTAAGGAATCCAAAGCTGTTTAGGAGCCAACGTGGGACCCAACACTATGAAGTCATACCAATTTTAGGTGATTCATGGGTTTTATGAAGGAGTTGCATATTACCTAAGTCCACCATACCAAGGTAGCTACCTCATAGCTTATTTGGAAAGTCAAATGGAGTCAAGGCTAGACGATCCTCAAGGTAGTGACCCACATAATAGATGTCACTGCTCAAAACAAAACCCTAGGTGTCTAGAATAATCACACCACCCTTGGATCAATTACATGTCTTAGCTGCCACCAACCTTTAGACAAGTCGTACAGCTATTGGAGGGATGCAAAGAATTGAGGTCAACTATAACACATGGGAGATATAAAACAGTTGAAAATTTTGTAACAGAAAATCTAGGTCAGAAATAATAATTTATTATTTTCTAATTACAGTGTTTGTGAGGAAAAGATTTGGATTGTTCTATTTCTGAAAATAAATATTATATCATTGAAATTCCTGGTTATATTCTTATGTGCTTGAAAATTTTATAGGTATTCATGGTAATGAAATGGTTGGAATCCATTAAATTGAAAGCACTTAGTAAACATCTACCAAGTATCAAATTTATACTGGAAACTAGCTCAAAACAATAGCAAGATAACTGTTGACGAAATGCCTGCTCACACGAAGTTATGAAATCAAAAAAAAAATTGCATCGTAATTTAGGCCAAGATATTTCAAAACACTAAATCAACAAAAGTTAATGCACATAGCCATATAATGCCATGAATGAAGATATGTCAATGGGCATATGGTGGGTAGTCTTGTAGCAGTATTCTCCCAAATGTAACCACTTAACCCAAACTAATTGCTAATTTGAAACATAGTTCCTCAAATATGGTTCAACCCACTTCACTATCTCTGCTTGTTTGTAAAGAACCTACCAGGAATTTTGTTCCATTCTTGCAATTTTGCTGATTTTATCTTGCAGACATTTCGTCAAACACTTTGCACAACAACAAACTAGACAATATCTTCGAGTTTAACAATAAAGGGCAGTTGCAACTTTCATGTATGATCATAGACAATCTCACAAACAGTTTGCAAATATGGAATAATGCAAATACATTTTAACAAACACTTGTCATACAAGTGTTGACACAAATATTCAAATTTACAAGGTTTAAATCAATAGTTTTTTACCTCTTAGCTAATAGACAAGATGCTCGTACAGAATAGTGTTCAACAAGTACTGGGAATTGGAGGAGCAACCTTGGTTAACCTTCATAGATTAACAGTTGTAGCTGTTTTCACTCAGATCAGCAAGACTGGTGAATTGTTTTGCAACCTTATAGCTTCCTTAATCCCCCCAAGGATGGCAACGCACCAATAACCATCAACAATCAACTTGTGATGTGGCAGCCAACTTTAGAGTGCTCAAAATCACCCCAAAAAGCAAGCTACTCCCTCTCCCACATGGAACAGCCAAGAAGGGATAATATAAATAAATTAAAGCACCCACAAGTCTCCTCTATTTCATGCTAAGTCATTCACATATCAATGCCCTTTCTTATTACAAAGTAATCATGAAATCCAGAAGCATGGGCGGCTGGCTATGAATACTTGTAACCTCTTCAAGTTGGGATGACCAGGAAAAACAAAGCTTTACCTCACTAACTTTTTTCTTTGCTTGCAAACCTTCTACAACTTGCTGCCTGCAAACCTCTAAAATCTTGTATAGATAAATCAATTTATTCTCAACTGTACTATCCCCAATGGAACTGGGCAATATTTTTCCGATTACTTTTCTAGTTTTGACATATGTTGACATTTTGTCAAACATTTAGTGTGCACAACACATGGACAATATATGTTGGATTTCATATTGCAAGGAAATATTACAACATTTACTCAGAGATTTACACTGCATTTCACTTCTATATGTATTTCAAATTATTGCAGATTACAAAATAATCAATACACAGTTTTAACTAGGAAATTGCAATTGGACTGAGAGTCATATACAAATTCAAAACCATTTTCACAGAATTTCTTAACATTAACAACAATAAGTGCACTCAGGAATGAATGACAGTCAATAATATATAAATACCAATGAGCTCAACTTCTCCCAATCGTACGACAGCCAACTAATATAAGTAGACAGGCATGTAGGACCTGATCAGTAGAAAGGCTATTAACTGTTTGTCTTATTTGTTTTGTCTTCTTCCCAATATCCACATAGGACTCCCTTCAGCATATTAGATGACAACTGGCAGCTTAATTTTGTTCTCCTACAATGCCTCCAGGCCTCGTGGTCTCCTCAATGCTCACGATTCTCCTCAATAAGCAGCGACTAAAAAAAATGGGTGTTCGAATAAGAATCACAGCACCTCAATGAATGGGATGGCTCATATATCATTCGCAAACCACTCCTTTGACGCCTTTCCTTGAGTATGAGTCTACAGCAATAATCCACAATATCACCCCAGGACTTAGTAAATGAGCAATCAAATGCCAAACACCTCCCCTTTGACCAGTCCAAGAGTCCACGTCGTCCTCTTTCAGACTCCTTAGGATGTACGACGCTTCAACTTTGGGCTACGACTCATATTAAATGGTGCGGCTGACAAGAAAGGTTATGATTTATTTATGCAACTCTCAAATACCATATACAATAGCTCGATAGGTTCTAATATTTTATATTCAATGCCTTCACAATATCAAACTTAATAATTGCAATCACTACTATCAATGCCACCAACAATAGCAGGAGTACAGCCAAGATAATATAATAATTATTTATAATCTTCAACCAATAATAAAACAGACATGAGACAATGATCTGTATAAATGCAGATATAAAATAAATAGCACCTGAGAATCCTCCTGTGTGTAATCTCCAAATATCATAAACCCTTGAAATTAAGCTTTCCTCTGAAATTTGTCTTCAATGAAGACTCACAAATTTCCAAAATCGATCCTTGAAGCCCAAATGCGAATCCTGCTTGGGTTTTCATCCAAACCTCGAAACCTAAACTTGAGGGTTTTCATCCTCCAGTCCCAAAAAGCTAAGCTCTCCTGAATTTCACAATTTTCCCAATAAAATAATATTTTCACCAAATGATCAAATGATTTGCCTTCATCTCCTTTTAAAGGCTTAGCTCAACTTCCAAAATATTCCCTTTAATAAAGTGATTTTTATTATTTATTATTTTTTTATTTGAGTCACTTCAATATAAGTGTCCCAAATATTAATTTAGGACAAAAATAATATTTAATAAATTAAATTAATTAAATATTGTCCGGTCAGAAATTGGGGATGTTACATCAACTCTCTCTCTGCAAACATTAAGCCCAAATGTGAACTCTGGGTGAATCCACCTCTGAAACCTTTCTGCACACACTGTGACTTTGAATAATATCCAGATTCCACCCTACCTTTTTCTTGAAATTTTGCAAAGGGAAACCAAAAAAAGATAAACAAGGAACATGCAATGAATCACAATCACTGTCACAAGGTTTAAGAATGATTCACACAGAATGTGTGACTGTCATGATACTCAGATTTAATGTTCTTTCATTGTGCCAACACTGCTGTCCATTAATTTATAGAACATCAACCCTCATTGAGGTCCATTACATATAATGATAAGGTGAGTAATTCATCATTAAAAAATACCTTATATGGAATATAGCGGAGGGTTGCAGGTCTGCTGATGCATTTTTAGAAGATAACAGCAGTGACTACCTTCAGATTTCTCCCTTTTATAGTCATAAACTGCCTCCCAGCTACAACAAAGGCTGCAAGTGCATGTAACCAACACCATACACCTGTAAGAAGCAAATTACGAACAGCTACAGGTTTGATTTGTCTTTTCAGTCATTTCCAGCTCTGATCAGACGCTCTAATCAGAAATGCAGAGTTTTGCAAACTGTAATGGGCTGCTTACAGGGCACATGAGGCTTCTACAACATTTGTCATCACACATAATACTTGGAACCTTCCTTTACTCCAGGGAAAGTTGTTGATGCAACCAATAACCACCCAGCCCCATGAGGAAGCTCCAAACAATATGATTTAGGACTGTGACCTATTGCTGTGTGCTCTACAGTGATTGAAAATTCAGTGACTGTCAATCATGAGTAAATGGGAACCAATTAAATTACCTCCATACCAGTCTGTAGTATCAACTACATTGTAAATATAATCCTTCCAACCCTCAGGCAATCCTCTGCAGCCTTCTAGACACTCAGAAACTTCACATTAACAGACCTATGAATGAAGAACAATGCCCACACCAAACTGGCGCTTGCCTGGACAAGGGTGATACCCTTTCAAAAATTCAATAAATTCTCCTTGGCTTCCAAAGTGAAGGTGGACCGTTGCTGAGTGTTTAATGGAACTAGGCACTGCTAGAAGTACAGTTTTTTCATTGATAAGTCCACTGAAACTGACAACAAGTCCAAGATGTGAACCCCAAAGTCTGAACAGCCTGCACATAGGCGAATAGGATTTTATAGAATCATAGACATCAACAAGCACCCTTGTTCTCATTCAGAAGGGAGCACTCTATCAAGGAGATTTCAATTATTTAATAACCAGAATCAAAAAGTAATGGCACCAAACAGGTCGACCCCTTTAGAGAAGTACAACCAGTCTATAGAAGGGTACAGCCAGAAGAGTACAAAATCTGCAAATCATCTAATCCACACTAAAAACATTGCAAAAACCATTTCTCACCACTAAAATAAACACCACAAAATACCTCATGAATTTTTATCTCTGAATTAACCTGCGAACCCAAACTCCATTAAACCAAGGGTACAGCCAGACAAGTACAAAATCTGCAAATCATCACTCCAACCAGCTAGGGTGGATATTTCACCACCGAAACCAGCAAACGAGAAGAGGGTTTTCATCCTCAACCAGAAAAGGAAGAACTCCCTGAACTCATTCCAGCAGCATCTTCTTAAGTTGTCAAAACATGCATATCCCAATGAGAGCTCAAACTCATATTTATGAAGTGAGGGAATTTGAATGTTTTTCCCTCTCATTTCATTTTATGTAATCACATGAAATTACTCCAAGAGGGCCACACAAGGAAGAGCACTAGCCCTCTTTTAAAAACAACATCATCTTACTAGGCCAAGAGGTACACTTCATGAACCCACGCCCACTCACTTAAGTTATAAAGCAACATTATAAAACTTAAGTGGCAATAAATCAAATATTAATGCGACCACCGAGAGAACTCACCACTGCCATAAATAGAAAGCATTGCACTGAGCTGCTAAATGAATTGAGCCAAGACAAGGTACAAAAAATAGTGAGTCAAATCACCAAACTGACCTAATCGGAGTCCAACTGGAACTTACTAAAAAATGTAAGTTACTAAAAATAGCCATTCTGCTGGTAAGGACCCAAAAAAAACCAAGAAAAACCCACAAAAGCTCAGTGGTAACATCAAATTACTCCTCAGAACTCGCTGATGCAACCAAGAAAGTTAGCGCCAACTGCAAAGCAAGAGAACCCGAAAAAGGGGACATTACACTTTGAATGAATCACACGGTATTGGCTAGAGAGAAATCTTTCACCGCTGAAACCAATCTTACCTTAGGGTTTCATCTAAGGTGGAAGAAATGAAATAAGAGTAAAATGAAATATTCTGAATGAATTTCTTCTCTTCCAATTTCCCTTTTATAAGCACTTTTGAAACTTTTCAAAAATTATAACTTAAAATCACCTTTTAATAATAATCATTTAGCTCCAATTTTGAATTTGCTTGCAATCAAATATTTTGGATCCTTTATCTTTAATGGATGCTAACGGTCGACTCTGGGAGGCGGCTGCGGCTAGGGTTTCCCTTGGTCCGAGCGTTGAGGGAAAGATCGGGCAGGAAGCGGTTGGGGGTGTCCGGAGCTGTGAAGATGGCTGCAGAAAAACCGCCAAGCAGGGAAGCCAAGCAGAAAATGGAAGGCGGAAATCCCAAGACAAGAAGGTTGCAACAGTTTCAGGCCATTGCAGTCACGGTCGGGCTATGGGTGAGGAAGAACATTTGGAGCAGGGACGCCAGCCAAAAGGGCTTTCCAGTGCTCTGTTTTCAGGAGCCGTTGGATCTAAAAAGAGGGCTATAGTGAATTAGAATGGTGCAGACAGAGATTGCAGCAAATTCAAAAAGGGAGGTGACTGCGATCAAGGAAAGCATGGGAAATTGCCTGAGTGGCTTGGTGGAGACTCGGCAGCTGGAATCGGTGACCAGTCTCAAGGACAGAAGAATGTCGCTATGGCTAGGCAAGATAGAGCTGGCAGGGAGTCAACGCAGCCTCGAGTTGAGGGAAGCAAGTCAGTGTTCGTGAGGGCAGCTTTAAACCAGAAAAGAAGTTCTGGGGAGGGTAGGGGTGAGGATCAAGCTTCCCTTATTTCTTCGAAATCAGTCACTTTGGTTTTGGATGGGGAGCTAGAGCAAGAAGTTGTCCTTAATGAAAAAGTTTTCTCCGGGTTAGGCTTGATTGGGACTTTCAGGGGTTTCTGGCCAAGCCTGAATGATTTGCACCAGTGGATTTCTAACTATTGGAAACCTTTGTTGGACGGGTATGTCCAGATTTATCCAATGGCTAAAGGTTTTTTTATAGTTGTTTTTGAAAAAGAACAGGACAGAAAGAAGATTCTTTGTGACTTCCATTGGGATTGGGATGAAAAACATGCTTTGATGCTAAAACCATGGCATCCAAATTTCAACCCAGCTACTGAAGTTTTTGAGAATATTCCTATTTGGGTGAGACTCCCTAACCTCCCTCTGCAGCTCTGGTTTGATTCTTGTCTAGAGGCTATTGGGAATTCTTTAGGAAATTTCTTAATGGTGGATGAGGGGTCTTCAAATCTTTTGCATTCGACTTATGCCCGAATCCTAGTTGAAATGAATGTGTCCAAGGCGCCCCCAGAGGAGATTAGGTTGAAATATTTGAAGGGTTGTTGGGTGCAGCCTTTGGACTATGAAGGGTTACCTTTTAGGTGTAGAATTTGTTTTCAGACGGGTCATTTGGCAGTTGAATGTGCCAAACGCAGAACTAATAAATCTGCTTCTTGGTGGAAAGAAGCCTCTACCCAGCACTACACGATGAAGAAATGGGAGGAAAAGCAGGTGAGCCCTCAAACTAGAGACACTGAGGAGGAGAATCGAGTGTAGTGGGCTGTAATGTAATTAGTCAGCCAAGAGTAAAATGAATAAGTTAGTATAGTGCAATAAAACTATAGTCTTAGTGGAAATAATTGTTGGCATGTACTTTCGGGTAATTAAGTCTCAATTAGTTGTAGTGGGTTGTTATGGAACGTCACGACGGTTGGTTGCTCAACCAACCGCCGAACGTTATATGTACTTCGTGTTGTAGTCGGAGGGAGGACTATTATTGTTGTTATGATTATGATTCCATGATTGATAGCACAGATATACTGGTGATTGTACATGGTGATATTTACTGGATATGAATACAAACATCTTGTGGTTCTATCATATTGTATTGTTCTGTTATCTATGTTAAATTAGTTCCGTTTACTTCCTGTGTAAGTAGTACATTGATATAGACACTCCACGAGGTAAACATTTGGCGCCATTGCCTAAGCGCACCAGGGAAGCACTCAATGTAATGGCAGCGTAATGGGCCGACCAGCGGACGAACCCATAGTAATGAATGAAGAAAGAGAGGACGACTTGACACGGGATTTGACAAATCTCTGGAACATATCCCTACGAGACCACGTACGGAGGCAAGCCCTCCGACGAGAAGTCCCTGACGCAATTATCTGGGATCGCCTCGAAGTGAACGACGAGGTTGATCACCTTCTTCACTGCATGCCAAGATTGTTGGCCCGTCATTCCATCATCCTACAATAACTTCGGGCGGAGGAGGAACAAGAACACCGAAGGCAGCAAATCTTGCAGCAGTACGAGGAACGAACCAAACGGGAAGAGGAAGAAAGGGACACTAATCAGAGACGTACCCTTGACAACCAGCAATGATCGCGTGAAAGACCTGTAAATGCCCGTACGGCCGAACAAAGACAAGAACCAAGTATCAGTCGGGCACGAAGCGGAGGAGGAAAGAATTCAGCGATCATTAAGAATACAAGAGCAAGAAAACCGGCAGCTGAGATTTAGTAAAGCACATTAGCACTCTGTGGAAGAGAAGGACGAGGAACCATTCGTCACCCCGTACGTAGAAAAACATAAAAACCAAGAAAATGAGGAAGACTTGAGTGGTGAACTTGAGAACAGTATCCAACGCTTTTGGGAGTTGTCCATATCGGACGACGACGAAGGGCTGAGGACAGGGAGATTTGAGCCCAAGACCCCTTGGCAGAGGGAGCACCGGAGTGGGACCCAGGAAACCCAAGGTGTAGACGACGCTGACAAGGGGCAAAAGGGTGACTCGTACGTGGCCAAGAGTGCAAGTGACGCACCGAAACATACCGAAACCAGTCCAGTCAGGTGCAATACACGGGGAGGACAACGGGGCAGGATGGTGACTCTAGAACGGCAAAAGTTGCCGAAGTTTACGAGGAATGGGTCAGAGGATCTAGTACGACACTGTAAAACATGTGAGACAATTTGGATAGCGAGCGGAGAAGACGACCAGGATAACTGGTTGAAAGCATTTCCGGCGACACTCCGGGACAGTGCCATTGACTGGTACTCGGAGTTGGACCGAACACAAAAAGCTTCATGGAGGGTGTTGAAGCAGGCATTTCAAGACGAATTCAAACTGTTGAGGGATGACAGTGAAATTGTGGCCGAGATTTACAACACCAAACAAGGGAAAAACGAAAGCATACGAACTTACAACCGGAAATTAAAAGACCTGCTGGGGAAACTGGAATCACAGCCAACAGATGGTTTAAAGAAGAGATGGTTTATTGAAGGGCTGCTTCCCTCGCTATGTAAGAACATGAAGGTAGTACCTCCATTCTCGTACACTGAAGCATACAACCGTGCGATGGATATTGAAAGCGAGAACAAGACATCCTCTAGAGGGAAGAAGCATGATGATGAAGAAAGCGAGGGGGAAAGTGGGGATGAATCAAAAACCTTACAAGCACTCTGTCGCGACATGCTAAGGATGATGAAGGAACTAAAAGCAGACAAGGAAGGGTCAAAGGAACCAACCGAACTATGGTGTACGGAATGTAAAATGGAAAGCCATACAAAAGCAAACTGCCCAAAGAAGATGTTCTGTGACATCTGCCAAGTTATGGGACACTCCGTCAAAGAATGCCCGTACAATTTGAAAACACGGAGTGCGCAAGTGTTCTTCACACAAGGGGAACAATCTACCCCTCTGACCACCCACCGAAGCATTAGAATAACAACGCATCCCCTGGCGGCTATCACAACAATCAGAGAAACACCATACCAAGAAGAAAAATCCAATATGACAACAAAGGTCGGCCCATGATCCAATGCAGGAGATGCAGCGAGTGGGGCCACTTTGCCAGGGAATGCCAGAGTGGCCAAGGCGCCGGAGGGAAGCTGTGCAAGTGGTGCGGTCCAGGCGATCATGAAGACACCGACTGTCCCAAGCAGAAAGGTATCAACATACTGGAGGTAGCCAACGAAGAAGTCCTGGCACTTACAAGGGCGCAGACAAAGAAGGCTAACTACCCGGACCCCCGTACGGAGAAAGAACAACTCCAAGAAGCCAAGGCGAAAGTAGAAGAACCAATGGCAAATGAACGGAGAACTACCAAAGCAGCTAGTACGCCGTTGCAGTCAGAGTTGGAAAAGAACATCGCACGGCAAGTACTTCACACGACTATACCAGTCAAGGTAACAGACCTTCTACAAACCATACCGCAACTAAGAGTAGCACTCACAAATATCATGACAGACAACACACAAATGGGTCCGATCGAAGACACCAGAGAACCAACAGGAGCAACCACGGATCCAACGCTACTCGCAATAAGCGGCGGGAGGAAACCGGTCATCGTACAGATGGAAATCCTAGGGATGAAACTCTCTAATACCATCGTCGACGGAGGATCGGGAGTTAACGTACTACCTAAGGATACATGGAAGAGCCTCGGAAAACCCACACTCTGGCCACCGACATTTCAATTGGTGGGTGCCGATCAACATAATATCAAACCAATCGGTACACTAATGGCACAAAAAGTGGTGATAGGTACGCAACAATTCCTATTGAATTTTGTCGTCATCCCACTAGAGAGAAAAGCATACGATGCACTACTCGGACGCGGATGGCTAATTGCCGCCAAGGCGAACCATAACTGGAAGAAGAATACCCTCTCCATCGAGAGCCATGGGAAGAAGTATATCATCGATTTGAAGAACTAGACGGTCAATGAGGACTTGGCGTCTTCAGAATCTGACGAGGGATCGGATGGCGATGAAGAAAAGGGAACCATGGAGCCAAACGAGGAAGGCGTTCTAGAAATTGGAAGTTGTTCAGAAGACGAAACCAATTCACTGAACGGGTTATTCCACTGGCAGATAGAGGATTATGAAGTCTTCCACCCAGATTACAACATGCTACAGATCAAGGAAGGAGAAGAAGGCGAAGATAAGGACTCCGTCGGGGAGGCATTCTCGACAGAGTATGGCGAATATAAAGAAGGCATGGCAGAGTTAGACGAGACGCCAGCCCATAAGCTTGAAAAAGATAAACCCATCAAGTACGAGGAACCGACAATCAAAAGGGTGAATCTGGGAGAACAAGAGAAGCCTAGGGAGATCCTCGCCGGTGATGACTGGGACCCCGTCTTGAAGGCAGCCGCATTTAAAATATTCATGGAGTACAAGGACACCTTCGCCTGGGCATACAAGGATTTGAAAGGAGTACCACCGGAGTTGTGCGTACATAGGATCCCACTCGTACCAGGAGCCCAACCAGTATGGAAGAGACCATATAGGATGAATAAGAACTATGTCGCGAAGGTACAAGAAGAGATAGAGAAGATGTTGGAGGCGGGCATCATTTTTAAAGTAAATGTGAGCGAATGGGTGTCACCAATTGTCATTTCCTTAAAGAAAGAATCGGAGCAAATCCGGATGTGTCGACTTTCGATGTTTGAACGCGGTAACAGTGAAGGACCCGTTTCCAATTCCCTTCAGCGACACCATCTTGGAGGAGGTCGATGGGCATGAAATGTACTCATTCTTGGACAGGTTTTCGGGATATAACCAAATTTGTATTGCCGAAGAAGACAAGTTGAAAACAACTTTTGTGGTAGAAGATGGAGCATATGCGTACCACCGAATGCCATTCGGGTTGTGTAACGCACCAGCCACGTTCCAAAGGATAATCTTGCACATATTTGACAAGATGTCTATGGGCAATTTCAGGGCGTTCTTAGACGACTGGTCTATTTTCAGTGACAAGGAAAAACATCTCAAGGCTCTTGGAGAATGCATGGAAAGATGTCGAGCAGCACGCCTAGCATTAAACCCAAAGAAATGCAGGTTCATGGTACCACAAGGAAAGTTACTAGGCCATATTGTATGCAAAGCCGGGCTAAAGATTGATCCTGACAAAATAAGGGTCATTGTACATATGGAAGCCCCAGAAAATGTCACGGGAGTGAAGTCCTTTCTTGGCCATGTCGGGTACTACCGGAGGTTCACTAAGAATTTCGCACAAGTATCATACCCGCTTGACTTATTGACAAGGAAGGGACAACCCTTCCTATGGACAAAAGAACAAGAAAAAGCATTCAAGGAACTAAAGGACCGGCTAATCAGCTCACCCATCCTGGTGTACCCGGACTAGGACAAGGAATTCCACGTACATGTGGAAGCCTCAAACTTTGCCATAGGAGCAACACTCGCACAAGTCGGAGCACACGGGTTGGACCAACCAATATTCTTTGCTAGTCGGTTACTCTCGAAGACAGAGAAGAACTACAGTACGACCGAGCGCGAAGCACTGGGGATGGTGTACTCCATACAGAAATTTAGGCACTATTTGTTAGCAACACCATTCACATTCTACGTGGACCATCAAGCCCTAATGTATCTGGTGAACAAGCCTATAATCCAGGGCAGAGTGAGTAGGTGGCTGCTATTACTTCAGGAGTTCACATTCACTATCATAGTACGGCCAGGGAAGAGTCATGTAATCGCCGATCAGTTGTCAAGAATACGGTCGGGCGAGCCTGCGGAAGGAGGTGTGAACGAAGATTTCCCCAATGCACACCTATTTCAGATTGCAATACTCACGTCATGGTACGAAAAGATCGGAGAATACTTGTCCACATCCACGTTCCCCAAGGAAATGGCACCAGCTGAGAGGAGAAAGCTCATACTAAAAAGCAAAACATTTCAACTAATTAATGGCTTGCTATATAAAATGGGATCCGACCAGATCCTCCGAAGATGTGTTATAGAAGAGGAAATACCAGGGGTACTGAAGGAAGCACATGAAGGTTTGGCTGGCGGGCATATGGGATCAGATGCCACGGCGAGAAAAATTCTTCTGGCAGGACTATGGTGGCCGACAATGCACACAGACGCACGGGAGTGGGTGATAGGATGTGATACCTGCCAGAGAGTAGGAAAACCCCTAAAGCGGGACTTTATGCCACTCTATCCATCCCAGCCTCAGGAGTTGTTTGTGCGATGGGGATTGGACTTTATCGGGCCACTAAAAGTGAGTCACCTACACCGGTGTCGATACATCATGGTGGCGACAGAATATCTCACAAAGTGGGCTGAAGCACGAGCATTGCCAGATAACACAGCCCAGAGCATAGCCAGATTCATCTACGAACAGATAGTGACACGGTACAGGATCCCAATCCAAATTACGAGTTATCGAGGAGGACACTTTGTGAATCACGTCATCCGACTGATGACAATGGAGTTCCGGATATTTCACAACCTATCTAGCTCGTACTACCCCCGAGCCAATGGTCAAGCAGAGTCTACGAATAAGGTACTAGTGGCAATCATCCACAAGTCATGTGGTGTAGAGGAAGCGGATTGGGAAGAACGGCTACCAGCCGTCCTATCGGCATACCGTACAACATACAAAGTAATGACAGGACACACACCTTTCCAGTTGATGTACAGCCAGGAAGCCGTAGTACCAATGGAATACATGGTACCCAGCCTACGGATAGCCATAGAGAACCGGTTAGGGGATATGGTGAGTTTGAAGGAACGGTTGTACGAACTCAACAAACTAGATGAGCGGAGAGTGATGGCACAATGGGTCACGGAAAATATGCAACGGGGAAGGAAACATTGGCATGACAAACACCTCTGGTGAATGAACTTCCGGCCAGGACAATTAGTTTTAAAGTATAACGGCCGTAACGAGATCAAACCAGGGAAGTTCAGAGTAAGGTGGTTAGGACCGTTCAAAATCAAGGAAATATGCAACACTGGATCTATACAAATCGAGAATTTGGATGGATCACCCCTACCGAGTGCAATCAACGGATCTAAGCTAAAGATATATCAGGAGAGAAAAGAGAAGGAACACAGTATAGCCATCAATATGCTCGGATACGCCACCAACGAAGATTGGCCTGTGCAGATAGAGGCACCAAGAGAGCAAGACTGGGGTCTGGGCGGCCCCGGATACGCAGGAGAAGAAATTTGGGCAGGTAGGAACCAAATAATGGAAGAGAGATTGGTGGAAAAGAAAGTGTAAGGAATTGCAGTACCACGGATAAACAAACACCTAACCAATGCAGTGTTCGGGACACCTGCACTATGGAAACGAATGGGTGGACACTGGAGTTACGTAGCACCATACGAAGGCATACAGATGGGGTATCTGGCAAAAGAAATAGATGAAGAGGCACAGAAGAAGGAGAACAAGCGACAAGAGAACCCCAATCTGAAGAGAATGATGAAGAGAAAGAAGATTGGGACGACGAACAATGGGAAGAATACTTCAAAAAAACGGCCCCTTGCCTAAAAACGGTGATCATGACAAAGGACAAGTTCCTATCACATGTGGACGGATATACTGAGGAAATACTGCAGCTAATGAGAAGAGAAAGAAGGAAGGTGCCAAGGGTAAGAAAGATAGCAACAAAAAACGGACTCTAGAAAATAATACCCAACCCAGCCGGATTCCCCACGGTAGAAGGCGAAGACGTCACATGGTATCAACAATACGGCGGGAGATATGTTGACAGCAGTCATAAAGGTATGGGTCTCGCCCCTTTACTTGATAAATGGTTTGATGTACAATACATAGGTACATGTTGCGAAGAAGAATGTTACAAAAAACCTCCACATACCTGTAAATGGTACTATGCTTCTGAGTTAAAGGTTCGAGAATGAGGCCAAAAAAGAGGCATGAAAAGAAAAAATGATGAAGGGAAAATAAATGATAAGAAAAAGCAAAAAATTGAAAAAAAGAGAATTGACGAAAGAAATAGAAAAAATTTAGAAGAGGAAGAAAATAAAGGTAAAAAAGCAGAATTCAATAAAGGGGAGAAAGGAAATAAAAAAAATATATTAAAAAGAGAGATGAAAAGATGGAAAATTAAAAAAGTAGCCAAAGTCATTAAAACCACACGAGTGGAAAAAACCCAACAAACCGTACGCCCTTAAAAGCAAGAGGTATCCGCCAAAAACTATAAAGGAGAGGCTGTACGCATTGTGAGGAAAGGGATCCGAGTTGCCAAGGGAATAACCAGAGTAAGAAGTAGTCGCCAAGAGAAGTGCCAGAGCAAGGAGACACCGTACGCGTCTGGAAGAAAGGCATCCGGGTTGCCAGGAGAGTACGCAGCCAATGGTGGAAATCCATACGCAGCCATAAGTGGGAATCCATACGCAGCCATAAAGGGAAATCCGTACGTATCCAGAGTGGGAATTTCGTACGCAGCCAGAGGAAGCACCAATCCGTACGCAACCCAAAGAAGACAGTATCAGGGGAAGACAATACGCGAATACCAGGGGAGGAAGCCGTACGCCAAAAGGAGGAGGAAGCCGTACGCCAGGGAGAAACCACAAGCCAGAAGGAGACCGTACGCAGCCAACAGAGAAAGTACGCATGCCAAGGAGAGGCCGTACTCAAACTACATGTAAAGTTTGTACGCCAAGGGGACTCCGTACGTAATCAACATAGGGAGTCCGTATGCCGAAGGGAGTTTGTAAACCAAGAGAAATACGTACGCCAAAAAGAAGAGGACTATACGTAGAAAAGGAAGCCTGTACGAAAAGATCAAGTAAAAATATGCTCCAAGGAAGGTACCGTACGGACAAGGACCATACGAGCAAAGCAAAAGACCACCGTACGGACTGAGCAAGAAATCGTACACCCTAAACCAGCAGCCGTACGCAGCTACGACAACAAGAAGACTGTACGGAATTGTCAGGTGACAATACAAAGGTGTGTTGCGAGAAAAATTAAGTGGGAAGGACTCGCAGAGAATTGGGTGACACCGAGGAATTCAATAAAAACGGACAGGTTAAGTTATCTGGCAAATAAGTTAAAGCTAGCAGGCAAGTGCGAAGAGAGCGAAGAGCATTGGTGCTATTTGGAGAACAGATATCACAGAGGAGGAAGGATGGCAACCAGTACCAGCAAAGCCAGGAAGCTGAGTATTGTTCGACCAAAGGTGGCAGGAGGCACGGCAACGACCAAGGGCAGTGATGATGCAGTCACCCCAAAGACAATTACATGGGAAAATCTTACGAGTGCAGAATGCCAATCATGGTGGGTTACAACGCCCGATACACACATTCTGAAGCGGGCATTAGAGAAAGCCCAAGTGGATAAAGCAACACAGTTTCCGTTTTTTAGTACCAGAGATTTTGAACCCTACCTGCGCCAGTTAGTAGTCGGTTACGACAGACATAGCCACCGGTCTACAATTACATTTAGGGGTTATGAGGTGTCAATATGGTATGGCGCCCCTGAATTCACAAGAGTTTTTGGAATCCCTTCTCAAGGAATGGCGCCAACGAAACCTCAAGGCAAAATGTCAAGGCAGAAACACGAGGCCTTAGTTAACAGGTTCTGTAGGTCAAATCTCACGCAGGAGGAAAAGGATACCACTTGGGGTGCAAGCAAAAGAGGGTTGAGGAAGCACTTCCTCGGCAACGACGAGTGGAAGTGTGTATTGGACCTGATCAAGAGCAGGCTTACAGGAGCAAGCAGAGCATCTGACATTGCCATATGGATGATCGGGCTAATGAGTGGGCTGGTGGCTAGCAATGTCTACAACTAGGCAAGTGGGCTTTTGGAGCGGATGAGAGATTTCATGAGTCTCCGCCATAAAGCATGCTACATGACACAGCACGCTATAGGATTATTGCTCGACGCCATCCATCGACAGGTACCGGCTAGTCACTGGGGTACGCTACAACCATTGATAGAAATTGAGGAGGGGTGGCCAACAGTATTTTACTGGGCCAATCTGGACACACAGGGTGCTGGAGAGGAAGCACAACAGGGAGCTCCCCTGACAAAAAGGAGATGGCAGATGAATCGGCCTAGTGAGGAGGAAGAAGACGAGCAGGAGGAAGAAACAGGAGAGGGTGACACTACAGAGGAAGCTGCCATCGAGGTGTCCTCAGACGAAGGAGGAGACATGAGCACGGACGAAGTTTCTGTTGCAGGGGAGGTAGGGTTACAGGAGGTGGAGGAGGCGATCAGAGCGGGCACACCCCAGCAGGCCATCCCGATAATTGCTCCACCAATAATGCAGGAAGGTGATGAAGCAGTGGATGCATGGCTGGACGGGATGGGGGAACAGGCAGAAACTCCTCCAACATCCCCAGATGCGGCTAAGGAGCCAACACTTATATCTCTACCAGACACCACTCAGCCAAGCACCCAAGGGAGCATACAGAGGGAGCTAAGTGTACAACCGACCACTCAACCGGCAAATATGCAGAGGAACATTGAGTTGCCAGGCGAGCAGCTACCCTTGAGCGGAATGGACAATTTATTTGGCCAAGTAGTGATAGCAGCAACCTTGCAGGCACCAGAGAGAGGAATCAACCCTCCAATAGACCGCACCAATACTTCACCAAAATAGTCCAAGCGACGGAGACGAGGGCAGCCTGGAGGGGCAGCATCGAGTGGAGATGAATCAGCAGGCCCCGTTCGAAGAGCAGGGATGACACCAGCAGACCCGCAAGATCCTATTGGCACATTGCATAGGTACATAGAGGAATTGAGTGCCATGGGTTGACACATGCAGGAGGTCGGAGAAGTAAGCCAACAGCTTCTCACCGGACTTGGCCCTCTAATAGCACAGGAGACAGAGCGCATTTTGGCGTTCATGCAGAAGGGGTGTGAGAAGGAGTTCTTCCAATGCTTTATAGCACGAGGTTGGCCGAATGTGTCGACAAAAGAACAGCTTGAGGAAATGACAGCCGCTTGGCAGCCCGTAAGACCGGCAGCAGCAGGAAGACATGGCAGGGTCCGAGCAGTACTTTATGGCATGGAGCGATGCTACAGAGAGGCATACTGGCAACTGCGCCAGCAGTCACTTCTTATCAGAGCAATAGAGGGGGAACGAGACAAGGCCTTGGGGCAAGTAGCTGAATGTCACAGAGAGTTGGCAGAGCAAATCCGCAAGTCACAAGAGCAGTTGGCTCAAGTGACTGCGAAGAGAGCACGGGCCGTAGCAGTAAAGGAGGAGGAGTTGGCGGAGAAGGAGAGGCAGCTGGCTGAGAAAGATAACCAGTTGATAGAGAGGGATGCACAGCTAGCAGAAAAAGAGGACTTGGCAGGTACCAAAGAGGAGCTGGCGACTGCTCAAGTCAAGCTCGCCGAGGCAGTAAAAATTGTAAAGCTAGCTTGGGAACGACAAAAGGCAACCACTCAGAAACTCGAGCGACTTCAGCAACAATCCAACACCAACCCATCTTCATTTGTACACCCAGGGGCGCATTCTCTCACTCCCCTTTCTTAATTCCATTTTGAGTAAGCCTTTGTTTATTGTCAGTTGTCTGGAAGACGACTACTTGTGGGGGGGGATGATGTAGTGGGCCGTAATGTAATTAGTCGGCCAAGAGTAAAATGAATAAGTTAGTATAGTGCAATAAAACTATAGTCTTAGTGGAAATAATTGTTGGCATGTACTTTCGGGTAATTAAGTCCCAATTAGTTGTAGCGGGCTGTTATGGAACGTCACGACGGTTGGTTGCTCAACCAACCGCCGAATGTTATATGTACTTCGTGTTGTAGTAGAAGGGAGGACTATTATTGTTGTTATGATTATGATTCCATGATTGATAGCACGGATATACTAGTGATTGTACATGGTGATATTTACTAGATATGAATACAAACATCTTATGGTTCTATCATATTGTATTGTTCTGTTTTGTATGTTACATTAGTTCCGTTTACTTCCAGTGTTAGTAGTACATTGATATAGACACTCCGCGAGGTAAACATCAAGCATGTGTGGAGGAGGTCCATCGGGCAAGTGAGGAGCCAAAGCAGGATGGGAAGGTCGTTTCACAGGAGGATAGCAAGGAGGTGCAGCATCAGAACAATATGATTCCAGCACAAGAGGGGATTGTGGCAGCGTCCGGTGAGAAAGTTGGTTTTTGTGGAAGTGACAAGGCTTTTGTTAGTGTTTCTTAGATCAGATTAAACAATGAAAGTACTTAGAAATATTGCAACACATAAGACAATGAACACAACAAGATACCCTGGGAAAACCCTCCTCTTGAGGGAGAAAAACCCAGCAAATGAATCTCTTATATATTGCAGCACAAGAGCAGAAATCTGCTTACAACTCAGGCCCAGCAATGGCCAATAATAAATACAATGAAGTCGCACTTCTCCTAGATGCACAAAATACAAATGAATGTGTTCTTCCTTGAAATCGGATCTGCTGCTATGAAGATGTGAATTCTGCTCTACTCTTTAATTGCGAACTTGCTTGAATAGAATGGATGATACAATGACAAATAAGACCTTGTATTTATACAAGTGAGGCGCCTCTTCAAGATAGGTCGTCCCACATAAAAGAAACATAATAAATGATACACACAATAAGGTCGGCCCAAGTAATAACCAAAGCATGCGAACCATATAGGGTCGGCCCTCTTCATTTATTAATTATTGTTTGTCATAAATTAAATAGCCGAATGGCTACTCATTTAATTTATGCTATCTTCTTGGAATTTGTGAAAAGGAAGTACAGCCTATAGCTGCTAGCCTGCTATAACATCAACAGCTTTGGCTTTCAAATTTGGAGCTGCAACACCAGAGTGTCGAGAAAAGCATGGTGTTGTGAGGATGTTGGAGGCAGAGGGTGGAGGTCGGAAGGCTGCTGAACAACAACAACTTACAAGTAACAATGGGGTGGGAGCCTGGAGGAGCCCCCGGGATTTATCTTTGGACTGGCAGACGAAGGCAGCAAGGGTGGAAGATGGGTGGCAAATGGTAATGGGGAAGAAATCAAAGAAGGTGAAAAAGAAAGCGTTTGCAATGGTTCTTCGCTCTCAGTCTAAAGGAAGACTAAAGACAGCTTCAAACCCTTGATTTGTTAATTGGTTCTTTGAGGCGTTTTGTTTCAAGCTTGAATGCAAGATTTATTAGAACCATTAATTGTCTTTATGGTTGGTTTTAGCTGGTTTTGGGGGATGGTTTTCGGGTGTTTGTATTGGGTTTGGTGGGGTTTGGAAAGGTATGTTGTTGAAGTTGTTTTGAACTTAGCTTTGTAATCTTTACTTCAAGTCTCAATATTATAAACTTTATTACCGATCAAAAAAAAAATAATCATTTAGCTCCATAAAAGTATTTTCAACCACTTAAGTCACTTAAAATCACCTTTATAAATAATCAATATAAGTTGTTTTTTAATTTTGGAATGTCCCCTTTTTGGCTATACTTAGATTTTGCCCTAAACCACAGTTTCAATGAAAAAATAAGAAGTATATCTTATTAAATTATAACTTATCAATAGACTCCGGTTTTAACCCTGCAATAATGTTAGCCAATAATTCATAAACAATTAGTTGATCATTTGTACTTTTCGCAACATCCTTTAAATTAAAAGCATGAAGTTTCCACAGTCCATGATAGCATTGTAATAAGATTTCTGGATTAAACTGTGTGTCAGTTTTTACATCAACGTTTCGGATCATACTCCATGATCCATCATCAAAAATCAAAAAATTACAATCCTATAGACCAAAAGGAAAAGAGGAAGAGAGGAATTAACAAGACCAAGAAAGTTAAGACATTAGAAAGACGAGAAAAGATTAGCTACCCAAGTCTGCTTCTTCATTTTTCATTCTTCTCTCTCTGCATTCTGCATTACATCTTGATGATGGATCATGGAGTATGATCCGAAACGTTGATGTAAAAACTGACACACAGTTTAATCCAGAAATCTTATTACAATCCTTTAAATTATTTGACATATATATAGTTCATTGATCTTAAAACAGATAAGTAACTATCAACTCGGATTCAAAGTTATTATCCACTCTAATAATCAACCATTGGGAAGATCGGAGATGAAGCCGCATTATGATGCTTGAAACATTTCTTCTCTCTAAGCCAAAGGGCGGATAGGCAACCCCCTCGGACCACAAATGACAAACATTTTAGTCATCCATTATGGGTGGTCTACTTAGCATGAAATCTCGTAACTGCTATCCCCCTTGTACTTCCGTCTCTTCTTCCCATGATCGATTATAGAGGCATAAATAACTTATGGTTGGACTAATAACTTAATTTGAATTGTAGCTCTTATTAGGCTCTACATGAAATGCATAGAATTAATGTATTTAAACATAAACATCAAATTGCATACCACAATATTTATGAACTTATATTATAGTATATATATATTGTTTAGCATTCATATATATACATTTATATGACTAGCAAATGCTATATATCTGCTGCTGTTCTGATATGCAGATTTTATTATATTCTTTGATCTTCCTTAAACTTATTGATTTCCTTCCCTGTTCTGCCTGTGCCTGTATATTTCTTTATTTCTTATTTCCTACCTTTTATATCTTCTTTCCTTTGTGAAGAGATGCAACTCTTTTAATAGAGACAACCTTCTAAAAGGGCATGACTTTATATTAGCCTTGATCGCTGCCCTTAACTTCTCCTTAATTGCTACCTTCATAATTTTAAACGCTGCTTTCATAAGTTTGAAACACTACTTATCAATCATTGCTTCTCCTCAACTATATTCGTTGCTCCTCAAATCATATTCACTGCTCCCTATGATTTCCCCTAATTCCTTCATCTGACTTGTATTCATTGCTGAACATGATCGCTGCTGTCTCCAAAATAATCGCTGACTTCTTCCTTGTAATTCCTGTCTTGGCCGATTATGGTTGATCGCTGCCTTAGACTAGGCCTGCCTTGTATTATGTTAATTATCATATTTTATATTATATGTTTCTTATTAAAATATATTTTTTATTATTATTTTTATATTAGTTATATATATATATATATATATATGATTATAATTATAATAATATTTAAATTTTCAATATTTATATTATTTTGTATTAGATATAGCTGGAACACCAAAAAAATTACATCATGTTTTGCCCTGCAGTACTATTGCATGTATCTGTACAATTTACATAGCTTTTCAGGATTTCCTGTATGCCCCTATACAGTATATATTTGTTCCCTTTTACATTGCATATATACAGATTTATATCATATCAGTGAGAGTTAAAAGGTATTGATTGCATTGCCTTATATGCCTGTTAACAAAAAATACAGCTGATCAAAAATCATTGGATGTTAGCCTCCCTGTCATCCTGCACCAGGTTCTTCAGCCCCAAGAGTGTTTTTGTTGCATCCATTTCCTCCTTGGTAAAGTCTTCAAAGCTAATTAGACCTAGAGCTTCTGCCTTAGGGTCATCTTTGTCAACTTTTCCATTGAATTCATTCTGAAATACCTCCAGAGCTTTGAGAAAGACTTTTGTACTTGGTTGTCCCTCCTGCCAAGTGTGCCCACACCTGACTTCATGAAGATTGATCCTTAGGGTGCCCTCCTCAAGTAGTTTAAGAAATTTGAACTTGGAGACTTTAACTGTCAATGTAACCTGCAAAGCAATGTTGTTAAGTGTGAGTCTCTTGACAGACTCAGTAAGTGCCCTCCTTGTTCCATTAAACCTCTCATCATTCCTTTCTCTCCAAATGACCCAAAGAATTTCAGTGGAAAAGCACAGCCAGAATAAAGAAATTTCTTTTCCCAATTTATTATCTTTTATTAAAAGAATTCTATCATATTTGGGCTTGCCATTAACATCCCAGATATGTTGTTTTTGACAAAAAAAAAATCCACAGTTCTCTTGCATAAAGACATTCAAAGAAGACGTGATATATTAATTCTCGCACCCTGCATAGGCTGCATATTTCAATGTCCTTAGAGTTCATTTTGAAAGGTAGCTTCTGAAAATTAGAAGCCATCTAAAGCAAGCCTTCTTTGGCTCAATGATATGTGCCAGTTATTTTTAAGGACCTTGGACCAATCATTTTCAGAAGCCATCTAAAGCAAGCCTTCTTTGGCTCAATGATATGTGCCAGTTATTTTTAAGGACCTTGGACCAATCATTGCTACTCAATTCAGTAACCCATGCTCTGTTTAAATGGTCTATCGCTTCCTTTTGATTAACAAGAGTGTTATAGATTATTTTGGTGTTCAATTTTGTGAGTTTGGTTCCATCTTTCCACAGAAACTCTTTTTACTGTTTAGTATTAAGGTTGTATTCAACTGGAAAGTTTATTTCTTTGCAAGCTTCCTTTATTATGGTGTAGGTTCTCCAATTAGTGGCAGGTAGATTGGAATTCACTGCATAGCTCATTCCAATCTTTTAAGTGTCCATCTTTTAGAATGTCCTTAAATAGTTTTATGCCTTTACCAGCCCAGCTTTTGGCAGAGCATCCTTGAAGTAGTGCTAGTGGTTTACCATTATGCTCAAGGTTCCACCAAATTGATCTATGGGTGGAAATTGTGTTGCTTTTGAAATACTAGCATATTACAACAAATTCCTTGATATGCTCCCCATGCTTTCCATATACTCTAGAAGATCACTGAGCCTTCAGGGGATAATGAGTGACAATTGTTGAGGAGGTCACAAAGGGGGAGGTCCTTCCAAGCCTTTGCATGCTTGGGGGAAGCACTTTTGATGTTATTTCTAACCAAGACCTTCCAAGGTTCATTCCCTTCTAGGGCTTTGAAGATCCATTTTGAGGCTAGGGCTATACCTTGAAGCTTTAAATCCTTCAGCCCAAGCCCCCCACCGACTTTGCTCAGATAGCATCAACTCCATTTAACTAAATGTTTCTTCCTTTTATCCTTCCCATCAGACCACCAAAAAGCCCTCTTTTTTTGTATTTCATCCACTCGATAGCTATTGAACAGCCACACAAAGGCAAAATATAGGTTGTAAGATGACATAATTTTCTGGCAAACTTGAATCCTCCTTGCCAGTGATAGAAATTCCCTGTTCCATTTAGTAACTTACCAATTTTCTTTTCTATTTTTCCCTTAATCCATAGCCACATCTCTTTCAGATTTGGGTAGATAGCAAAAGGAATGCCCAAATATCTAACCTGTTTTTGGGGACGATTGTACATCAAATTTGCTTAACCAATTTGGGGGTTTCTCATGCCATCCTAGCATGATGGACTTTGTGAGTGACACTTTAGCTCTTGAGGCTGCACAAAATGAGTTTAGCTTTTTCCATTAGATTAGATATATTTATCTCATCTAATATGGTGAAAAGTGCAGTGTCATCTGCAAATTGAGTATTGAGGAGCTCATTATTATCTAGAAGGAGTATTCCTTTCACCTTAGGGGTAATGTCATTGACCCTAAGGAGGTAATGTAAGGCATCCAATGCAATAACAAACAAAGCAGGCGCCAGAGGACAGCCTTGTCTAATTGACCTTCCCAAATTAAACTCCTCTATAAGGGAACCATTCACATCTACCTGTGCCACGACATCCTTGAAGAGTGTAACAACCATATTGCAAAACGTTTCAGGAAATCCAAAGGCTTCAAGAGATAATCTGATGTATGCACACTCAACTCTATCATATGCCTTCTCGAAACTAAGGAGTAACATTGCCACATCTTAGTTGGAAGACTTTGCCCATTCCATTGCTTCCCAACTAGTGATCAAATTTTCCAAAATGTATCTTCCTTTAATAAACCCAGTTTGGGTACTATTGATGAAAATTGGCAAAATGTTTGCCAATACCTTTGCTAAGATTTTATAAGATACATTTAGCAATGTTATTGGCCTCCAGTTTTTTATTAGAGTTTTGTCACCTTCTTTGGGGAGCAATTTTATAATGCCCTTATTGATGTTCCTTACCAAAGAGCCTATCTCTAAGGCTTCTTTGTATACTAGAAGTAGATCATCCACTATCCAGTTAACGAAGACTTTGTAAAATTCTGCTGGGAGGCCATCTACCCTGGGGGTTTTATCATTTTGCAAGGATAGGATTGCTTTTTTAATTTCCTCCTTAGATATCTCTTTACAAAGTTCTTCTGCCACCTTCCCTCCTATCTTTTTTGGGATGATTTTTCTTAGTAGACTTCTTGCATTAGAGCAGCCTTCAACATTATTTTCAAAGGTGAAAAGATTCTTGTAAAAGTTGAAGAAATATTGTATTTTTAATATTTATATTGTTAATTATTGCATTTTAATGCTTGGTTTCTTTTATACTTTAGTGTTGCAATTGATCATGGTGGGAGCACAACAAATTCATCGTTTGACAACTTAAATATTGATTATTTAATATTTTAATTATTTTTTCCACATCTGCCCAAAGTTGCAAAAAATATAAAAATAGCCCAAAAGTGAATTCTAATTTTGCCAATATACTCCAAAGCTCACTGAAAATCCAACTAAATGAAAACTGATACTTTCAAAAGATAGAATACTTCTCCAAGATGTTATGAAATAACTTGCACAAGGGAAGAATATAATATGAAATATGTTGCAAATACTTGATAATAATATGCCACTTCGAGGGGGCAACCTCCTAATCCACTTTCAAGGGGATAACTCCAATATTCTTTAATAAGAACACAATACTCTACATGATGATAATAACCTACATATACCTCCTATATATACCATACTTATGCCTAGGATATCACCCAGGCCGACCTAGATAACCCTATATAACCCTTAGGCCAACCTAAATAACTAAATAACAATATAATTATGATAATATATCTTAATTAAGAGTTACGGCAGCCACAAGCCAACTACTAATAACACTATACTCGCTATAGGATTAGGGGCATAACATTGCCCTCCGTATTAGAAAAGCGTTGTCTTCAATGCTAACATTTTCTTTTTCTTCATCTCCTTTTTTACTTATACTTATTTTTCCAAGGTTGCTTTTTGTTCTTCTTCTTCTTGTTCCTACTTGTGTTCTTGCTCTTGTTCTTGTTCTTGCTCATTCTCTTTCTCTTGCTCTTGCTCTTGTCGTTCTCTCTCTTTTTCTTGTTCTTTTTCTTTTTCTTCTTTTTTGTGGCTACTTTTTGTTGTGAACAAATTCTAGAAAGATAATTTTGCAATAATTCACACAAATGAAGTCAAAATACTCTAAAAAAAATTTTGTAATTTAACAAGGCTTAGGTTGCACTTTCCCAGAAAAATCTTCCAAAAAATAGGTGTTTTCCGGTCTTTAGAGCGAATTTGTTGGAAACCTTAATTCTGCAATAAATCACTTCATTATGCTCCAATTAGTCTGAAATTTTTATTGTAGGCTCCTCGCTTACTGCTTCAAAAACCCACTAAAAATTAGGAAGAAATTCAACAAGAATTGGAAGAAATGCACTTTCCAAATAAATTGAGCAGAAACCCTCATTCTGCAATAAATCACTCAATTCTGCTCAAATTCCTCTCAAATTTGGATTGTAGCTGCTTGAATATGCTCTTCAAAACCCTTTAAAAATCAACAAAAATTCACCAAAATATGGGAGATTTGTGATTCATAAAATGACCTCCAAAATTGAAAAAAAATGCCTTGTCATCATGATGCCAAGACCATACTTTGATACCACTTGTTATGAAATAACTTGCACAATAGAAGAATATGATATGAAATATGTTGCAAATACTTGATAATAATATGTCACTTCGAGGGGGCAACCTCCTAATCCACTTTGAGGGGGATACCTCCAATGCTCTTCAATAAGAACACAATACTCCAAATGATGATGATAACCTACATATACCTCCTATATATACCATACTTATGCTTAGAATATCACCCAGGCCAACCTAGATAACCCTATATAAGCCTTAAGCCAACCTAAATAACTAAATAACAATATAAAAATGATAATATAACTTAATGAAGAGTTAAGGTAGCCACGAGCCGACTACTTATTGTAGTCGATCAAGAATGTCATTAGTCGGCCAAGTATTGTAATTAAACAAAACTATAGTTAGGCAGCAAATATTTCATTAACTTTATGTTACATGTTGTTTCAGGAAATTAACTCCCTGACTAGTTGGATTAGTTGTAACAAAGAGTCATGTTGTTTCGGGAAATCAACTCCCTGACTAGTTGGATTAGTTGTAACAAAGAGTCACGACAGTTGGGTTCTCAACCACCACCAGTGACTATATGTACTTGAGTCATTGTAGTCGGGACATATGATGATAGTGATTATGACATTGTGCTACAATATGTTGCATTCTGATGTTATATTCTAGTACGAATGATTGTACTTGGTTCCATTGCATTAATAAATGAAGTACCATTATTCTGTGCAATATGCATTCATGAATGTTTTGTACAAGTTCTACGTTTTGTGAGTTACATTTCCGTTTACTCTTGTAGTACGATGAATCTATTCTTGTGAGTAAACATTTGGTGTTGTTGCCAAATCGAACCTTCGGACACATCATAGACAGGAGAATGGCATCGTAATGGGTCAACCAACCAAAGAATCGATACAAGCAAACAAGGAAAGAGAAGACACATTGACACAGGACCTCGTCAACCTGTGGGATATCTTGTTGAGGGATCACATACAAAGGGAGGCCCTCAGGTCAAATCCCTCAGTCGATCATCTGGGACATATTGCACATCAACCCAGAGGTCGACCATCTCCTCAACAGACTACCAAGGTTGTTCACACATCATTACATCATATTGCAAGAACTTCGGGCCAAGAGTGACCAAGAACGACAAAGGCAACAAATACTACAATGGTGCGAGGAAAGAAGCAAGTGAAAGAAGGAAGAATGCGACACTAGTCGAAGGCGTGCTCCCAGCAATTAATGATTGTATGACCAGCAATTAATGCCTGTACGACCCAATAAGGACAAAAGCCAAGTACCAAGTGGGCAAGAAACACTAGAGGAAAGAGTATGAAGATCACTCAGACTAAAAGAACAAGAAACCCAACGGAGAAGATTGAAACAAATTGTCAAAGAAGCAAATGAAGATCTTAATGAAATAAACCAAGACATTACCGAACTGAACAAAAACCTTGAGGATGAGCAAAACCAAGACACCTTCAGGACACCGTCCGTAGCAGACAAAGAAAAATTTTAAAAATGATGAAAATGAATTAACAAGAGAACTTGAATACGGCATACACCACATTCGAGAGTTGTCCATATCAGACGACAAAGAACCGAGAATTGGAGAATCTAAGCCAAAGACCCCCGAACGAAGGGAATGCCAAAACCAACCCCAGGAGACTCGAGGTGTAGAGGACATTGAGAGGGGACGTGTTGCAGACCCGTATGTGGCCAAGAGTGCAAGAGAGGCATCAGAACGTCAAGGGAGAAACAATCCAATCAGGTCCAACGCATAGGGAGGGCATCAAGGAAAAAACATGGTGACTCCACCAACCAGTCCGAGCGTGGAAAGGCAAAAGCTGCCAAAGTTTACAGAGAACAATTTTGAGGATCCAGTATGTCATTGTAAAACATGTGAGACTATATGGATAGCAAATGGACAGGACAACGTGGATTACTGGCTGAGAGCCTTCCCAACAACGTTGAGAGGCATAGCCATAGATTGGTACGCCGAACTCAAAACAGCACAGAAAGTTTAATGGAGAAAACTGAAGAGAGCATTCGAGGAGGAATTCAAACTCTTGAGAGATGATAATGAGATCGTAGCCGAGATATATAACACGAAGCAAGGAAGCATGAAAACGTACAATCCTACAATAATAGACTCAAGGAGTTGCTAATGAAACTAGAGACACAACCGGCAAACCGCTTGAAGAAGTGGTGGTTTATTGAAGGGTTACTTCCCTACCTGCGAAAGAAAATGAAGGTGGTACCTCCATCCTCGTACATTGAAGCCTATAATCAGGCAATGGACAAAGAGTGAGAATAAGACATCCTCTTGGGGGAAGAAGAAAACAGATGACGATGAAAGTACAGAGGAGAGTAGCGACAATGAATCAAAAACCGTACAAGCTTTCTGACGGGATATGATGAGAATGATGAAGGAGCTAAAGGCTGAAAAGGAGAGTTTGAAGGAGTCTAAAGAATTATGGCATACTGAATGTAAAGTGGAAGTTCATACAAAGGCGAATTGCACAAAGAAACTCTTTTGTGACATCTACATGAGACACTCCATCAAGGAGTGCTCGTACAATCTAAAGACAAGGAGTTCCCAAGTATTCTTCGCACAAGGGGAACAGTCAACCCCATTGACCACACTACCAAAGCCTTCAAATTACAATACATCCCCTGGAGGTTACCATAACAATCTAAGGGGCAATAACAATGCACCGAGAAGCAAGATTCAATACGACAACAAAGGCAAACCCATGATACAGTGTCGAAAGTGCAATGAATGGGGTCTCTTCGCAAGGAATGCCAGAACAATCAAGGTATGGGAGGAAGACTCTGTAAGTGGTGTGGACCGGGCGATCACGAAGACACCAACTGCCCAAAGCAAAAAGGCATAAATATGTTGGAGGTAGCCAACGAGGAAGTCCTAGAGATCACAAGAGCATAGACGAAGAAAGCTAATTACCAGACCTTGCAAAGAAAGAAAGACACCGAGAAGCTAGGGTGGAAGTGGAAGAGGCAATGGCCAAGGAATGAAGAACCTCCAACAAGGTAACCGACATCATTATAGTCGGAGTCAGAAAAGAACATAGTATGGCAGGTGCTCCACACAACCGTACCAATCAAGGTAACAGACCTTTTGCAAATGATGCCCCAACTGAGAGTAGCACTCTCTAATGTCGTCAAAGACAATAGAAACCATTAGGAGGGTCTAACCGAGAGTATGACTCAGCCGGAAAGAGAGGCCACGGACCCAATGCTACTCACAATGAACGTCAAGAGGAAGCATGCCATTGTTCAAATGGAAATCATGGGGAGTTACACCATCGTCGACAGAGGCTCTAGAGTGAACAGACTACCAGAAGAAACATGGAAGTGTCTGGGGAAGCCAACTCTTTGGCCCCCCACATTTCACCTGGTAAGCGCAAATCAACATGGCATCAAACCTCTCGATACACTGATGGCACAGAAAGCAATGATCGACACACAGCAGTTCCTATTGAACTTTGTCATCATCCCACTGCAAAAGAAGGTGTACGAAGCACCACTTAGAAACCCAACTTAGTAGAATTAGTCCTAAAGAGCTACACAACAAGCCTCAATGACGAGAAAATTAATTCCTAATTTTGCAGCAAATAATAAAGAGTTTCAACTCTTGATTCAACAAGAGACACAACCATACAAAACCTCCACAATGGTTCTACCTAGCAACTTGTATCTATATACAAAACAAAGCTTGTAATCTTCACATCCTACAATCATTAAGGAAATTGATAATTCAAGTTCCCTTTCCCAACCATCTCTACAAAATCCTTGCTATCTTAACCATAGGGCACCATGCTCTACTTAGATTGTTAGCCATGACCAGCCAAGAAGACATTGTTTTGGAGATAACAAAACTTCTATAATAAATTCTACTTGCGATTCTTTTGATCATCACCTCACCACTATATTACCGCCTTCAATAGTTGCAACTATAAAACAAGGCCATTAGAAGCACTTTCCACCTCTTCCTATGTCACCAACTATAGTCCACTCTTCATCTTTGGGCCACTTTGAAATTCAGCAAACTGACGATCAAATCCATATTGCTCACCCATTCAATTGACAATGGCTCCCACTCTAAGGAAGCTTTGTATTTGGGTGTTTCGTTGGTAGTGTATATTTTGGTTGTGCTAGTGGTAGCGGTTGAATGGTGGAAAGGTGATAGGAGCCAGGTGGGTTAGTTTGGTCCTTTGCATGTTCATTTTCATTGTAAGGGATCACAGCATGGTTAAGAGGAGTTCCCTTTTAAAAGGGAAAGCATATGATAGCTGGCTGTATGCTATCTCCAATTGTGGAGATCATGTGCACTTGGCTTTGTCAAAGAAACTCTTAATGGTGCAAGCATTGGAGAGGATGGCCATTCATGGTCGAAAGCTTTCATCTGTGACAATTTTATTCAAAAAATACAACCGTGGTTCTAGTTGTAGAACATCAGTTGTGGCTTCTTCAACTGTTGATGTTCTCCTACTCTTTTGATATGGAAGTGGCTACTAGTTTGTTAGGGCGATGGCTTCTAGGGAGGACCTTCGCCTTGCAAGGAAGGAAATTGTCGTTTTCAAGGAGCTCAATATCGTTAGAGGTTGTTGTTTGGACCTTGGCTGTGTGGTGGAAAATTTGATGGTGCCTAGACATGTCAATCTTGTTTACTATGCATTCTCTTGATGCTCATGAATCGGTGTGTTCCAAACAATGAGCAAAGATCCTCCAGGAGGTGAAGTTACCAGTCTTGCTGATTTATGCTCTAGCTCTGCACAAGTGGATGCAGCTGGTGATAAGGACATGATAGTTGTGGAGGATTCTGGAGTATGGATCCTCCTGGGGGTGTAGGTGTGTTTGGTACATGTTTTTGAATTTATTGTTCTAGGTATAGCTAGTCGAGAATTTTTGGCTTCAAGTTGATGCAACGATTTCAACCATTTTTATAGTTATGTAACCTCCTTTTTCTAAGTTGCTTTTCTTTATGGGCAGGGACCCCTATAGATTCCCCACTAATTAATCAAAAAAAAAAAGATTGACCATAAAGTAGTTGGCAGCACTTTCCACATGCGGAAAAAAAACTTTAACAATTGCTCTACTATAATCTAAGATTCTAAACAGCTGTATTGTTTTTCAAACATTACGTATGCTAAGCAGAATAGAAAACTGCATTTTCCAGAGCACGCAAAAGAGATAATTGGCATTCCTTCACTTTTGGGCCTGCTGAGGAAATTTTAATCAATATGTCCTCAATTGACTAATTTGCTTCCTTACCAACATAACAAACAATAAGTTGTCACAGTACTTGTGGCAAAACAGAATAGTCCACATATTAAATGGCAATCCTGGATCACAAGCCCTCAAACCCAGCTCGCTGGGAATGGAAAATTACTTTTGTCCAGTAGGGCTTGATTCTAATGAACCTAGCCGGTAGCACCCAGCAATTCATAGAGTCCAAGAATAAGCTTATATGTCAAATGCCCTGATTCCAGAAAACAAAAGCTCCAGTCCCTACCATAATCCCTTTCCATCCCATTTAAGAGTCTAAATTTCCTCACTGAAAACACATAATTCAAAGCTGTCCTGTCTTGATCGTTGGTCCAGTCCTGTAACTTGAAGATACATTCATTAACTAACACTAACAGAGTGAAGTGTATAAAATTATATTAAAGGACTGATCAAAAATTTTAAGAAATGAATAAGATTTCCGTTGGAAATTAAAATTGTCCTTTGAGTATTAAAACTCAAATCCCTCTCAAAACATGAGATTTATTTTCACAATTAGTAAACATGAAAACATAAAGGAAACTACATAGATTTAGGGTACAAATTGCCTTCTATGGTAGGAACTTCACGCTTGACATGATACAAAAGTGACGAATATGCCTGTGACGTTGAAAGCAGTGTCATTTTACAAATATGAAGCATAACAAAACATTGGAATCCTAATTATGCAACAAGATCAGATTGCTTTGGCCTAATAGAGCACAACAAAAACAAGCTTGGGGAATAGTTTGAAGCAAAGGAATTAACCTACATAACAATGAAATATAAACAGCAGAAAATTTAATAATCACATCTCGAGTCCCTGAAGCAATTTCTTAAAAGACTGTTTCCAAGAGATCCAATTCATTTGAAGGAATATTACAATCACATAGAACAAATTTGTCCAGTAAAAACAAATACAGGGACTTAAAATATTAAAAGAACAAATATTTAAATAACTCCAACAAATGTATCCCACTTACAAGAAGTCGAAGAATGTAGATATCACGTGCAACATTATATAAGGCATTGGGACGTTGTACTTTAACTGCAACATCCTGACCTTCTATAGTACACCCTCGATACACCTGCAAAGCTAGAAAATTAATATAATTGTATTGCAAAAATATATAAAATACATTAATGTATGTCAAAGGGGTTAGGCGTACACACTATGGACATTGATTATTACTCTACTTGATAATAATATTATCATTAAGATGGAAAAAAGCACTCCCTGAATATCTTCGAGTCACTCATTGATGATCCCCTAAATTACCATGAAATCGAAATTGAATGGGAGGGTACTCCTTGTAGACTTGGAGGTTCTATACAAACACAAGACATGATAATTTGTAGCAACTGCTCATAAACCCGCAACTGAATGTAATTGCATTATTTATTACATTTCATTGTTCATTATATTACGCGTTGACCCCAAACATGATCATATTCAGGGTTTATCGCATTCAGACTTCATTATCTCTGTAATTAAAGAATTAATTGTTATTCTAAGCACCAAACTGTACTAAAGACTGCATACAAGACCATGCCACATAGTAAGACCACCTACTAATATCTCCAATTAATTAAGCACATTAAACAACAAAAGAAAATTGCTAAAAGTGTCCGGTAATATGCATGCAGGTCATTGAATTCAGAGATCATCACTTAATGATCACATTTACCTGGCCAAATGATGCAGCTGCTACAGGATCTTTGGACAGAGAACTAAAAACCTCATTAACCTTGCAACCGAATTCTTCCTCAATAATCTGTCTGGCTTCTGCCGTTGGGAATGGAGGCAATCGATCCTGCAACTCTGCTAGGACCTACAGTTAAAATGTCGATAATAAGGTTGCATAAAGCATTTGAATTGGCATTCAATATGTAGCTGTGTGAAAAACATTTCCTGGCATAAAATTTAAATTGTTATGGCAAGAATGACTCACTACAATCATTATTTCTATGAATGACAATTTTAGAAACATTTAGGACGAAAAACAATTCACAATATTCATAATTATATTTATCTTGCCTTAATAAATGTAAAACAATCGAGGAACAAATGAATTTCTATTGTTGATTTGCAAAGTTTCCTTGTAATTTGAGAACACACAAAGATAGGATAATGCAAGAACTCAACCATGTAAGATTGGCATGTATGTAGGGAACCAGTTAACTGAATTCAAAAAACATTTTCATGAGCTAGGTTTGTGCACACATGAGTCATATAAACGAGGATATAACTTGTAGAAATCATACTCTTGAATATAAAGAGATAAACTAAAGAAATTCTTGCTTAGTGCTCAAATTTGCTCGTACTTTTTTCCCTCTCGTGGCTCTCCCTTCTAATCTCTCTCCTTCCTGTCTTCTTCTTTTGCCCTCTATTGATTTAGCCTGCCCTTCTTCTCCGGTGTCCTCTTGGTTTCGTTTAATTCATTTTCTTCAATTTTTAGTCTATTTGTTGATTTTTATTCTTATTTATTTGGATTATTCTTTCTCATTTATTTTAATTTTTATTGTATTTAGGTTGCAGGCATTCTTTTATTTGAGCTTCACTAGTTCGATTTGTCTATCAATGGTTGAAAAGCAACAAGAGGCCCTGGTTGACAGTGAAACAAATTTCAACCGTCCATCATTTTTGGTCATTTTTCGTCGTTTCCCGTCTGTTTTTTCCAACCAAATTTCAACCATTCATCATTTTTCGCCATTTTTTCGGTTGTTTGCCTCCGATTTTCACTACTTTCCCCGCCACTCCTCCATCTTCAATTTGGCAAAATAAGGCTTTGACGAGGGTTTTAGAGTATGTTTATTAAAATGAAAATTATGACTTAGATCCTAATAATGAGCACATTTAGGTTTTCAAATAAAATGAAAATTACGGCCAAGATCCTAATAATGAGCACATTTAGGTTTTAAAATTACCGCCCTACGTAATTAAGTATAAATTAGCATTATTAATATATAATGTATATTTTATATAATTAAAAATAATTTATAAATTATATTATTTATTATATATCTTATTTTCTAACAAAATTATCAAATACATATATATATGGTTTAAAAATTCCGACATCCTTTATTCTACATAATTAAGTATAAATTAGCATAAATTAGAGCCCTAATAACGAGCACATTTAGGTTTTAACATTTTGACATAATTAATTAGTTTTATATAATAAATAATTAGGTTTATAATGTATAATGCTATATTATATAACAATATAATAGTTAATACATAAATAATAAATATAATAGATTAATATAATAATGACATAAATATAATAATATAATAATAAATACATAAAATAATACATATTTATATAATATATAATAGTTAACACATAAAATTTAAAAAAATAGATATAATAATATTATTCTATAATTAAAAAAGTAATAATAATATTAAAATCATTTTCTAAATGAACTACTCATTTACAATACAAATGTATAAAAAAAATAAACCATTTTTTTTCTAATTGACCTTCCACACTTCTTTGGCATACCCATTGCACAAGATGCCATAACTAGTCTATTTAATCTTGCTCTTTCTATTTTTCTTTTTATTCTTTTGTGTTTTATATTAATGCTTGGTTTTCTCTCATATTTACTACATATATTAATTGTTTCTTTTATTTGTTTTAATATTATTGATTTCTTTTATTTCATTATTATGTGTTTTATAATAATTCCTTGATTCTTGCTTATTTTATTTATTATAATTTGTTGTTTTATTTATTTTATTTATTTTATTTCTTAATTTAATTTGCATTCTCTTTCTATCTTTTTTCATTTATAAGTTTTTTTTTTGCTTTTTTTTTTATCTTGGATTTTTATTTTATTGTTGGTTTGTTTTTTCAAATTGTTGCATTTTTAGTTTGTTTTAATCTTATGTGTTTTATATTATTATTTGGTTTTTCTCTTCTAATTGGTATTTTATACATATATTAATTGTTTCTTTTATATGTTTTGTTATTATTTGTCTTTTTTCTTTTATTTCTTTATGGTGTGTTTTATATTAATAACTTGGTTCTTGTTTATTTTATTAAGTTTTTTAAATTTCTTTGTGCATTCTAATATATGTATAACTAGCAAATATATAACTTATATATGGAGGATGTTATTTCACTTTAATTTTTATTAAAGTTGAATGATGGAAAAAATAACGCCTGGAGGACATTTTTTTTTTCAACTTTAATTTCTATTAAAGCTGAATGATGGAAAAATTAAATGCCTCGAGACATCGCGCCATATTTTTTTCAACTTTAATTTTTATTAAAGTTGAATGATGGAAAAATTAAACGCCTCTCAACATATTTTATATATAGGTTTTATATTTGTTAGTAGTAGCCACGGCGTGCATAACACATTGAATAAATTAATATATAGATTAATATATTAAATGAGATTTAATATGTATATATATATATATATATATATATATATATATATATATATATATATATATATATATATATATATATATATATATATATATATATATATATATAATTGATACTATTAAATGGTAATATTAATATTATTATATTATATATTATGTTAGTATTATCAATAATGTTATTTTATTGGTTAAGGTTAGGGTTAGGATTATGGTTTATGAGCTTTAAGGATAGGTTAACAGTTACATTAGTGTTTCAGTTACATGGTTAGGGTTAGGCATAGGTTTATGGTTAGGATTATGGTTTAGGAATTTTATTGTTAGGATTAGGGTTAGAGTTAGGGATAGGCTTAGGGTAAGGGTTAGGGTTGAAATTAGATTAAATTTATGATATTAAGGTTAGATTAATTTTTTGATATTGTGGTTAGGGTTAGGGTTAGGATTACGATTAGCATGAGTGTTATCATTATGAGTAGGGCTAGGTTTAGGATTATGTTTAATATGAGCGGTAGGGTTAGGGTTGGGGTTAGCATATATAAAAGGGTTACCTAATCCTAATTCTATCTTTAACCCTAACCCTAACCCTAACCCTAATCCTAACCATAATCCTAACACTAACTACAACACTAATCCTAACTCTATTTATAACCCTAATTGTAACCCTAATCCTAATTAGATATCATTAACCATAACCATAACCCTAATTCTTACACTATCTCTAACCCTAAACATAATCCTAACACAAACCCTAACACTAATCCTGATTTTTTTACTATCTCTAACAAAAACCCTAACCCTAATCCTAACCCTAACCCTAGTCTTTACTCAAACCCTAACCCTAATCTTAATTTTATCCATAACCCTGACCCTAATCTTGACCTTATCTCTAACCCTAACCCTAATCCTAATGCTAACCCAACCCTAATCCCAATCCTAACCCTAACCCTAATTAATTTAATGATGGATCCATCATAAACCTGACTCTAATTAAACCATCTTAAATCTATTTGAACCCTAACCCCAATTGTGCCATAACCCTAGCTCTAATTGAACTTTAGCCCTAACTTTGAAACACATTGCTCCACTCACACAAACCTCAATCCTAATCCTAATTTTATCTCTATCCCTAACCCTAATCGTAATCCGGGCCCTATCTCTAACCTAACCCTAACCCTAATTCTATCTCTAATTGTAACCTAACCCTAATCTTCACTCTATCTCTAACCAAAACCCTAATCCTAACCCCAATCATAACAAAAAAATCAACCCTAACCCTAATCCTAACACAAACTCTAACCCTATCTCTAACCTTAAACCTAACCCTAATCCTAATTCGATCTCTAATCTTAACCCTTATATTGACCCTATCTCTAATCCTAACCCTAATCCTTACTCAAACCCTAATCCTAATCCTAATTTTATCCCTAACCCTAACCCTAACCCTAATCTTGACCCTATTTGTAACCCTAACCTTAAGCTTAATAATTTCTTTGTACATTTTAATATATGATATAATAATAATCTTAGATACGATTATCATCACCTATCATATAGTTTTTCTAAAATTTCCTTATTTCATTTTTTGTTTTTATATTTTTATTTTTTGTTTCCTTTTCCTTATTCCTTTTTTCTTTTCTTCCTCATATATAATTTTGGTGGTTTTTAATGTTTGATTTAATAGATTTCCCTCTTTTGATTTATTTGTTTTTCAATTGTGTTTCATTGTATTTTCTTTTTAGCATTCTACTATGACCTTCAATTTTAATTTATTCTTTTTATCATTGTGTCCTTCTTTCCTCCTCGTTTGGTTGCTTTCCTTTTCTATTTTATCATCTCTTTTCCTTTTTTTTATAGGATGTTTATTATTTATATGGTTCATTTTTCTTCTTTTTCCATTTTTGGTTATATAATTTTGTTGGTTATTCTAATGTTCCATTCTTTGGTTTATTATTTTTCATCTTATTTGGTTTCTTTTAAGTTATTATTTTGTGGCTCTTATAGTATTTTGTTTCTTTTCATTATTCATTTCCTTTTGTTTGTCTTTTCTTCCCCTTTCTGGTTTTTAATATTTTATGTATCTTATATAAGATTATAATATATCATTAATATCTAATTTTAGAATATACTCAGGAAGAAGCATTTCTTCATTTTATTGTATTGGGTTTCTTCCTTTTATAATATTTTTTCTTTTTACTTTACTAGCATTTTTATTTTTATTTTTATTTGTTTTTATATTATAATATGTTATTTTTCTCTTTTTTTTAACTCCTTGTTTTTAACTTTTTGGATTGTGTTCCTTCCAACCCAACCCCCTTCTTCTATTACTATCTAAGTCTGCTATCTCATTTTCACTTCTCTCTACTGCTTTACATCTTGATGATGGATCATGGAGTATGATCCGAAACGTTGAAATAATAACATCTGTTTTTGATGTAAAAACTTGCACACAATTGATCCGGAAATTTTGAGCACTAATTATTATGGACTGTTGAAACAAAATGTTACTAAATTCTTGCTTGTCAGAAAACTGAAGATAGAAAATAAATGTTAATGTCCACAAGTGATGATAGTTGGTCAAGAACAAAATGCCATCCAATTACTGTAGAACAGTACTAGGCTAGACAAGAATCCTGGGACCATAACTAAAAATCAATAAAATCAAGGTCAACACCACAAGAGGGAATAAACCTGTACAAGGGCAAATATAATATTCAAGTGAAAGTACAATTCCACAAGGGAAATAAGGGTAAAACATAGCATGGAAATGCAAAATGAAGACTGCTGAAGGAAACTAGCAGTCACATGTTTGTAGAAAGAAAAGAAAGAACTTATATTAATGTCCACAAATGACCAAGAATAGGTCAACAGCACTGAAACGTATGTCAGGTACAATAGCAAAGTACTAGGCAAAAGAGATCTGAGACTTGAAGCGAATTCAATAAGGCAAGGAATGCAGGAAAATGAAGTACACAAACAATAATTAACACATAAGGGCATCCCACAAACCAGTACAAGTATAAATAGAAGTGTGAGGCAAATACTCTGCAAAGCATTGAAAGCAGATAAAAGTCACACAGGCAGGGAACCAAAAACTTCAAGTACCAGCAGTCAGAGAAACATTGGAGGAGCAAATTATATTACCATTGATCATTGTAGGAGTACAAATGCGAGTCTAAGAATGCTCATCAGGGAAATTCCAGGGCTAAGGGGCCTGAGCTGACAACCCTAGGAGGCAGTCAATTCTGCATAGAACCTCTCCTAACACTTAAAGCCAAAGAACTGTTGGTGGTAGAGCATAAGAAGAACAGACAACATTGCCATCCACCACTACCACAGAACCACCATTAGCATCATTAGCATGTACAAACATCTTCGGCTTCACCACAGAAATGATAAAGAAGGTTCAAATCCCCTCACTAATAAAGAAGTGTAGCTCTTATTGGCGTTTCAAGATATTTGTTAATTTATGCAAACAGCAACAATGAAAACTTGGAAGAAGTATGAATTTCATATGCCTAAAACATCATTAAGAAAGACATCCATAAGATTAATCTGAAACAATAAACTGAATCGGACACTACCACCACCATCTGTGTTGAGCAATTATACAAGTCTACCCTCATTAGCAATTAAGCAAAGTTCTGTTTAGTGAAAGGGGAAACTTTGTGTGCCTGCCACTACGTGAATTAAAAACAAGAGACTTGAACGACTTTATCAATTGGTGCCTGCAATTTTAACAGGTTCGGTATCTCAGATTTGTTCTTTTCTAGTTAAAATGTGGAACTTGAAATGCAGGACGGAATTTAGCAATTTTGTATAGTTTGAAATTTGATTTATAGTCTAGTTGTTTTCTGGTTAAAACCAGACAACAATTATGTTTAAACCTTTTATGTACCAAGCCTAGATAACATGCATATGGATGCTAAAAACCTAGAACTATATGTCTTTAACTGTATGTAGATATGTTAACTTTGTCAATCTAATACAAACACATTTCCTCCTGGTCAATAAAGAAAGAAGTTTCATGCAGTATACCTTGCCAATTGCCTGACCTACTAAATCTGGCCTTGTAGAAATAGACTGGCCAACTGCATTAACAGGTTAAAGAAAGAATTAGTTATAATGTTACTGCCTCAAAGACTTCAAAAGAAAACCTATTAAGATTATTCCTATAATCAAGGAATACACCATTGATGATGATATAAGAAATAATTTTAACTGAAAGTGAAAGACATACTTCTCGGAAGAAAAGTCTTTATCAAGAAAGATTAAGTTTTATTCTACATAAGATATTTCAAAAGGCCAAAGATAGCATGCCTTTTACAAAAGTTGGTCCAAGCTTTAGCATTGTTTCTTTGAGAATTTCTCCAGTGAAGTACTCAGACTGAGTTTCATTTATTTTTCTGTTTGAGGAAGACCTAGTTAATTTGATTACCTTCTCAGATTTTTCTTTTATAATCACAGATGCAAATGCCACAGATACCTTCAAAAGACAAGAAAAGGTTAGACAACTTAATGAATGATGATCTTGCATGGCTTATTTTGTGGTTCTCTAAGTAGCTTGCAAATTAACGAAGCCAGTTCTTAACTAAAGGAAAAACAAGACAACTTTAACTTACAAATAATATTAGAAATTTAAGAGAAATAATATCTAAAATGGAGAATTTCACATCATAACATCAGTGTGTAAAACCTGCAAAGTTTTTGCACGCCACTCTTTTCAAGTACTAAACCATATAAACCAAAGCCTAAATTCATAACCATAATCAGAATCTAGAAGTGTACATGATTTTGCTTATACAAAATGTTGTCATAGAGAGAACCACTCATATATAATCCACCTTATTTTTTACACACTTTTAGCATCATCTGATCCATTAAAGATATTGTCCGCCAACCTAGCATTGGTGAACACTGAGCACTATTGCAACTGCAAAAATGGGCTACCAATGATAGCTTAACTCTTACAATTGAAGCATTCATAAAAAAAAAAAAACAATTAAGGATATGTGGGAGTCAAGTAAATATAACTAAATGGAAGAGAATGCTCTATAATTGAAGTACAGCATGATTTGCATGACAAATAGAGAGGTAATTAACATTTCAAGTAAAATAAGTAAGAAGAATAACCAATGGCAATAGTACTAACAAGTATAAGTTACGAAGTCCAATGACTTAAATTTTAACAGCAGTAAGAAAACCAAAATATCAAGCTGTCAAGATTTCATAAGGGAATGGCAGCAACAGTTGCTAACCCATGCTCAGAATGGAGACTACAATGACATATAGCGCAGAAGACAACTTTAATGAAAAATTAAATGAAGCAGGTGGCAATGAAATTTTTCTAGGTGCAGAAGCAGGTATATCGTTGAGATAAACCAAATATATGCACAAGAAGTCGGTTCTTTAAGTACAATGTGTTTTGAAATGCAGATTGTTAAAAGAATAAAAAAATCTAGCAATAACCAATGTTCCTTGATGATAAGTAAAGTAAATTCACACCCAGCAGTAGTTAACAACTTGCAATTACAAAACTAACTTTGAACAATTGGAAATCGGGTATAAGGATATAAATCAGTAAGAACAGAATACAAATAGAAAATGGTGATAGAAACAAAGCCCAGAGTAAAAATAAGCAAGAGAAAACGATCTTTAACATGGTTGGACCTGATACACCTTAAACATTCAAGCTAATGGCCTTATTGAGAAGTTTTACAACATAAATGGAAGATCTTAAAGTAAAGGATGTCATTAGAGCTAGCCAGGCTAAGTAGAATCTAGTGATCATATTAATATAAACTGAAAAAAATAACAAAACAACTGAGATACTAATTCTAAGATCAGTGACACAAACTTGCAAGTCGCATCAAAGTAGAACCACAAATAGCACAGTGCAAACCTCAAGAATTCTGGAAGCCAAGACATGAGGCCTGCAGTTGAAATAAGTGGCTATCTCATCTGGGTCATAGGACTCCTGCAACGGAATGCGCCAGATATTTAACGAACCTCGTAAATAATCGATGTACTCTTTCAGAGATTTAACATCAGCTGCTAGCAAGTCTGTACCTGTTAATTCTGAAAATAAGAAAACAATAATGAATAAATTATTAAATTATAATTAACATGTAACACCTGGTACATTCATCTCCTCCTAGCAAACCAATAATACAGAACTACTGTTCAATTTTTCCATTTCACTGTTGGTCTGTCCTATTACCCATGAAGAGTTTTTGAATCACCAATTGCAGGTAATACAGTGAATCACAACGTGAAATTGTCACCAGGCGTGAATGTAGTTATCTATTTCAATATAACCCAGAAACTATTGTATATATGTCTACATGTTATCTTGTTAAGGATTTGAAAGTAAGTGTCAAGGTCTCCATGTCTTCATATGCATATCCAAGGCATTTGTTCATACACCTTGGCTACAGTATGTGTCAGAGACCGGACCTCTGATCACTTCATATTGGCATCAGTAATTTTGAAAAGCACTGAGTACAGTCACTCTACACTTTTATGCATTTTCAGCAGCGACCACCTTATAACATAAAACTCTTTATCTGAAATAAAACTAGAGTTAAACAGACAGAAACAATTTATACAGGTGTTAGCATTGTATTATATTAAATTGTTGCAAAAATGTGCATAAATAAATCTGCTCAGAAAAACCAGGAATACTCCACAAGCTACCAAGCATGCTGAATATTACTGCCAAATATGTTCGATGAATATACATGTATCAATTAAAAGAATATCAATTTACTTACGGAAGAGCATCCAGCAAATGAACTGGGCTGTGGCAAGCATGTAATAGTCTTACATATACAGTTAAGAGATCTAGTTGTTTCAATCATAGGCAACAGGTGGTGATTTCAAATCAGCTGTAACAATTTTGTCAAATTTTAGAGCCCTGCATTGGAGGCTAATCGACCTTAATGAGGGATTAGAGTCTAATGAGTCCCAAGTATTCAGAAATCCAGGAGCTCCAGATTAGTGTTTAACTGCCTTTAAAAAATGGATGAAAATAAAACATCATGTTCCAAATGGGAGCACAAAAACAGGAAAAGAAAGAACTTATACTTCGGGGATACAAGCTGATAGGATCAGTTTTTTGTTCAGACAGAAAAGCTCCACGTGAGGAGGCATGGAAAACTAATACAAGTCAGATCAAATAGATATGTGCCAAAATATAGGTAACTTTGCTATTTTAGCAATGTTGTACCATGTGAAATTTTCCATATAGAATCCTATTTCAAGCTAAAATATAATCGTTTTCCATCTAGCAAGTTGTCTTCAGATCCCTATCTCTCATGGTTATGAATGTCATTTTTGTTATCTCTAATCAGTGTCTTTGCAGAGCCAAAAGGAGAAGTTTTCCAATGCATCAGATGAGGTGAAGAATAGAGCTTGGAAGAATGAGAAGATGCAAGCAAAATTGACTAAGGCATGGCAAGAAGTATAGTTCTTTGACCTTGCACTATCACAATAACACCTACGTTATATTTGTTTTTCCATCTGTCATTTGGTAAACTTCCATTCCTACAGTTCCACATTCTGATTTTGCAATCCAACCCAATACCATTTTCCTTTTTTTTTTCTTGTAATATCCCATATAGAATATTTAATATTTTTTCTGATTTTAGGGTTCTGATTTTTACCCTAATTTTCTGATTTCCAATTCTGGTCCAAAACCCTAGATTCTGCAGTTCTGATTTTCTGTTTCAGACTTAATCAAACACATATAACAGCCACTTAACATACCAAAAACATCATAACAATTATGCCAATACATGTGCCAAAATCATAGTTGAAGTATACAATGAATTATTCAATGATTCAACACCAAAAATGTTACCAAAATGATAGGAAACTCAGATCAGAAGTCTGCTGTCATAAATCAGAAATATAAAGTCTTCAAATACATCAAATACCATGGGCAAACATGCCAAACATGCCCAGCTATAATCTGTTATAAACCTTAGGCTTTATACATACCAATTTACATGCAAATTTGACCACCAAATGATGAAAAAGGACCTCCAAGGTGTGGTGTTCAAACTTAGGGTTTGAAACCCTATGGTAATAAATCTCCACAACACCAAAAAGGCTGAATCAAATGGGCGCACAGGTCTGCTATATTCGCTGCTCCAAGAATGATGTCAATAATGCCAAATGGATGCAACAAAACCACCAAATTGTATCCCAAAAGTTGGCACCCAGATTTAGGGTTTGAACCCTCAAAATGTATGCAAATGAACCCTCCAAAATGACTCGGAAAACTGCTGTTAATAACCTGCACAAATCTGAAAGTGAATCGCCCAAGAATGAAGATGCCAATGAACACAAATCTGCCCTAGTTCGATCTGCAGAGCTAATTGCTTATAAAAGCCCCTCAAATCTTCACAAAATTCGCCAAATAAGCACAATTGTGAAACTTGGATGGATCCACCTTGAATGGCAATGGGTTTTTGTCCACTACCACTTATTCCTTGAAGGGTTTTCAACCTAAGAAGAGCTGAACCTGTTGTTGCAGCTGAAAACTAAAAGTTCTCCAAAATTCAATTTCTCAATCCCATATGCTAGAATGACCCCTCAATAGCCTTTTTATAAAGTTCCAGCCAAGGCCGACATGTTTTACTGTTTTTTATGAATTTTTCCTTCTCCAAAAGTGGCTGCCCCATTTTGGGAAATATTTATAAAAATAAAATAAAAATAAAGTAACTTTATTATTTCACTTTTTCAATTTATAAAAGTCAATTTAATTTTATAATATTTTATTTTCAATTTTTCACCTTTTTCCCCTTCTATTATTTTTTTATTGTCTTTCTCTTCAACAAGTTCAACTAATAATTCCCTTTCCATGCAAATTAACCTACGGGAGTGGCTAATATGCTAATCAACCTCCAAATGATGATCACGCCGAAAATGGGGACATGACACTTTTCTTCTTCATCTTCCTTATATTTGTTTGGTTTCACCCTTTTGCCTTTATCTTCCTTCAAACCCTAGGTTTTGATTCTCATCACTTTCTTTCTATGTTTAATCATTAGATTTGTCTTGTGTATCTCATTCCCCATTTTGTATACCTCTACCCATCATTACCTTTTCACAATTCATTAACCTTTGTTGGCCATATTATATCTTTCCTCTTTTAGCATTTTCATCTTATCCTAGTTTCATAGTTCATGCCCCCTAACTGTGGTAGAACCTAAGATCCTTTTCCTCCTAGACCCCTTCCTCATCGTAGTCCCCATCTAAATCCCACCATGGCTGGAATTCTTGCCCCTTCCACCTCTTATGAGGAAATTGTTGCTTTCCCCAACCATTGACAAATTTAACCAAGATGCCCAACTTGATTTTAACAACTCATGAAAATAGTAGCTCAACTCCAAGAAGTAAAGAATGCAGCTAACCTAAATGTGACCCCTATTCCTTCAAAACTTATTCACTCCTTGAGTAATCTCCTTTTGACTAATCCATCTAGCCTTGAGATGCTCCAAAACATTAGTAATATCATGCATGCAAATGCACCTTCTTCTACTTTGTAGTCCTCTCACTGATCCATTTGGCACATACTCTTTTGTTGTATCATCTATTCTTACATCTACCAAGATAGTTAGTCCATCTACACCTTCATAGATCCATATCATTTCCACTATTACTTCCACTATCCGAACATTTCTCACCTACAATATTCTATTCCCCCACCTTCTTAGCTACAAATCCATGTTCCCCCTTTGACAAAAATACTAACTTTATCTTCTATACCTTTCCCATCATTTGCTTCTCACTCCTTGGTGCCTCCCTCCCTTCCTTCCATCGACTTCTTTTCTTCCCCAATCTCTCATTTTGGACACATTCCTTCATATCACAATATCTATATGACCACTTCATCTACTCCTACTAGATCCATGTATCACTCAATTTCCACCCCATCAAAATCTTCTATCACTCATGCTTTATATTATCCACCCCCTACTTTCCCTATGCATACTCCCCCAAATCACCTTTTACTACCTTTCCTACATTTGTACCACCTAAACATGTTTCTAATTTTCCACCTCCACCTCCTACTTTTTATCCATCATCCACAAACCCAACCATACCACATTTCTCCATCATCTACAACAAAAGCAAAATAAGTTGGATGCTATCCCTATGTGAACTTGTGAGCTTACCATGGACCTTCACCATAATCCCCTTTCCTATGATATCTTAGCCCACCCTTTCTGAAAACTTCAAAGCACCTCAATTTCCTCTTTATGATGGTAAAGGAGCATATAGTCTTTTATTGCTATTTGTATTGATTATATCCACGATGCTTGTATTTTGATCAGGTTATTTCCCTACACACTCAAGATTCATGCTCTAGAGTGGTTTATTCATTGCCTCACGGTTCCATTCAATCCTTGGATATGCTAGCTAAAGCCTTTGTCAGCCACTTCCAAGTTCAAGTTAACTTGGAAGTTAAATTCATTGATCCCATTCATTGCAATCAAGGAACAAATGAGAAATTTTGTGATTTGTCCTTCGCTTGTAAGCCATTTTGGCTAAGATGCATTACCATCTCCCAACTATTGAGATTCAACATGTGTTTATGGAAAATATTTTTCCTTTTATCATGGAGAAGTTGGTATTTAGAAATGTAACGCTTGCGCTGATCTATGTGCCACTCTTAGGGATTACGAAACTAAAATGGCTATAGTGCACCATGCATCTATTGGTTTGGCCACCAGTCCTACTTCATCCTCTTCTCAAAAATTCTCAAAACCATTCAAAAATAATTCAACAACAATTACAACAAAATAGACTCAAAGGAACCATTAATATTGTGGCATCTACTAAATCTTTTTCTTTTCCAACACCTCATCCTCCTGTCCAATCAACCAATAACATTTCCTTTTGCCCACATCCAACTAAATAATTTACTAGGTTATTTGATTCATAATATTCAACTATGTCAAAGGTGATTGCTGATAACCTCCTCACACTTCCTCTTGTCCTCCCTCTAGGCACTTTGTTTACTCGCTATGGGTACAATGACGTACAGAGTAAACGGAACTATAAAATAACATTGACAGCATATAATAATCACATGGCAATTGTACAGAACATAGATATATTTCTTTATTCAGTATTCGGCAATTACCTCATAATGTTTCCAGACAAAACATAGCATAGCATAGTAGAACCGTCCCCCTTCCCGACTACATGACTCAAGTACATATAGTAAGCTAGCAGTGGTTGAGGTACCAACCGTCGCGTCCCTTCATTATAACTAATTACTTCGTCAAGAACAACTAACATGACACATACATAACATAAGTACATGTATTATTAATATTAACTAAAGTCCTATTTACTTATGACTCACAGCCGACCAAGTACACTCTCGACTGACTACATTGACTCACGACCGACCAAGTACACTCTCGGCCGACTACACACTTCTCTCCTCTTCCTCATGAACACGATGACAAAGTTTTATGTCAATATCATAGGGCTCTTGGTTACGATATAGAACGATGCATGGGATTGCTACACAAAATCAGCTCCTTATTGATTCTAATCAAATTCACATAGATGGCTTTAATGCTAGAGAAATCCCTCGATTGTCCCACCCAGTCAAAACCTTTAGATTTACACCAACCCATTTCTCCAACACAAGCAATCCAACAATGCAACTCTAATTTGTAGGCGTCCTTCCATTCCTTCTTCTGATGATGATCCTCCTTCACATAGTGACCACTTTCCTATAGTATCTTTTGACAACTTTGTGAGCATGGTTGATGTAGTACCTATTGATGAGGATGATCCTCATCCTTCTACTCCATCTCTTCCTCTTATTACCCTATCTCTTATTGAAATTCCTAATAACAATTACCATGGTCCTTTATACATGTAGAGAAGAGGAATTCACTGCTCACGAGTCTCTTAGTTACCAAGAGAGTCCCAAGGAACGAACTGCCCTAAACTACCTCAGACTACCTAAAGGAGTAGTGCTCAAGTGACAAGATTAAAAAAAGGCAAGAGTTCCACAATAAAAAAGAGTAGATCATAGAGGTTTTCTGGATAGACTAATGAATTCTTGACCAAAGGACGGGAGCACGACAAACAGACGGAAGCGCGGCACGCTGGCGTCTCGTACGGGCCAAAAACCAAGAATATCATAGAAAATAGCTCAAGCGACTACTACTATCCTAACTACTAAGAACTCTTAAGAATGCGGGAAAATAACAGACTATAACATAGAGTAAAATAAAGAATGCAAATGATAAGAGGAAGGGAGAGAGAGAAAGTTCTCACAACAATCCAAGCAATGAAGCCTCTAACAAATGAATATCTTCAATACCTACACACTTAAGACCAATGAAAAATGTTGGGGCTATTTAGGGGCTTGCCATAGTCAAACCCCCATTTTGGTGTTTCCACCTCAACAGACAACCAGATAAATAGATAGATAGAATAATAGACAAGAAAGAAAATAGACAAAATAATCGACACAATGATAAAGTGCATAGACAAGGGATGTGAGATATCCCAAGATGCTCAAAGACACAAGACAAGTAGATAGATATCACCTACAAGGCCTGAGGAAGCCAAAGAGAGAGAGAAAGAGAGTTGTGAGAGCCAAGAGAGTAGTAGAGAGCGTTGTGAGAACTTGAGAACGCTGTAGCAAGAAAGAGAGTTGTGCAAGCAAGAGAGGAGAGAAAGACCAAGAGAATTCAAGAGAGAAGCCAAGAGAGTTCCATAGAATGAAAGAGACAAATTTAAAAGAGAAAAGAGTAGGGAAAAGAAGGTTCTCGAGCCGTTACAAAGCGTCCTGAGGCATTACCACCGACAAAAGGAGGTGACAAGTGGCAAGGCACTCAGAAAATGACCGTTTGAATGTTGAAATGCCGTGGGATGCTAGCATGGCACATGAACATCCGCACGGCACACTAGTGTCCAAACTCTAAACAAATCATGCTACAAAACAGTGGGAACGAGGAAACACAAGGTTTGACACTAAGCTAATGCACAAAGGTGGCTGCTAAAAAGGGGTCCTAAGCATCCTAAGAGGGGAAAAGGCTAACGCAGGGGCTAAAATGAGCCTACACAAGTACTAAGGGAGTAGACACTAAAGTGGATGCAAAAATGTAAGTGAAATTGCAAGGGGTGCAATTTTACGACATTACAATACATTCATGGAATCATCAACTCTAGTCATTTCTTGATAATGATTACCATGGTCCTTTATACACTCATGGAATCATTAACTATGGTCAATATGATGGTATTCTTGTCAATCCTACTTGTTCTTTTAATCATAGTTTGCGGACTCTCCAGGACTTGCCGCAGACTCGGCGGACTCGGGAGTCCGTGGCTGAGCCGAGTCGACTCGCCATGGACTCGGGAGTCGAGTCCAGGAGAGTCCTGGGTCGGGACTCCCGAGTCTCGACCTAGGACTCTCTTGCACGGCTGGGCGTCAAAATGGGTTAAAACCCATGTTTATTTTTTATTTTCAGTTCATTTTAACTTGAGCTTTTCTGTTTTTCAGGTCTGCAATTTGGTTTTAGGTTGAAAAAAACCAGGAGAACAAGCTAAAAAGATCAAAATAGAGCCAGGTAAGTGATCTAACAATTCTTTTTTTTTGTTTTCTTGCATTCAAAATCAAAAAAATCAAGAAAAATAAGGGGAAATGCTGCCAAATTTTTTTTTATTCTCCTTAATAGCCTAATTCCTACTATTTCTAGCTTGGTTTTGCATTCTTTTATTTTGCAAATAAATTAAACTTTGAATCACATTTTTTTGTTGATTTTTTTGCAAACCCTTGCTGATTTTTTTTTTCCATGTTGAACTTGAAACAGCAATGTCGTCTTCAAATCCAAAGGGAATGAGAAAAGACCCTGCATGGAAGTATGGAATACCAGGAACCAAAAAAGGTGAAGTGACATGTACTGAATGTCAAAAATGGATGACAGGAGGAATAAACAGATTAAAATACCACCTTGCAAGAATACCTGGGCAAAATGTGGAGGGATGCCCTAAAACTACTCCTGAGATTATTAGAGAGATAAAGGCCCTTGTTGCTGAGTATGAGCTAAAAAAAGATGAAAGACAAAAAACAAAGAATGCCCTAGCATCAGTGATGAGTGGATCCCCTTCTACACCAACTATGCCCCATGGTGCTACAAGTCCAAGCGTCCGTGCTCCACATTCATCTTTTGGTGAGAGTCCTGAGGGTTCCTATTCTACTGCTAGTGCTGGCCATGGTCTTTCATCAGAACCAAATTATTTTATTCCACGTAATATTCTAGGAGCACAACCTTCACTTGAAGGTACCGGTTGGAATAAGGAAAACCATCATGAAGCTAGGATGGTTGCTGCAAACTTTTGGTACTACAATAATCTACCTTTCAATGTTGCAAACAGCCCATATTGGGAAGGTTTAGTGAACGCCCTTACAGTTGCAGGAAAGGGGTTTAAGACCCCATCAGCTAGAGATTTGAGTGGGCCTTTGCTAGAGGAATCCGTAAAGAATACACGGCTTATGGTTGATGAGCAAAAGAAATTTTGGCGAAGAAAAGGTGGCAGCATTTTATCTGATGGGTGGACAGATGGACAAAATAGAACTCTCCTAAACTTTTTAGTGGCCTCAAATGGTGGATTGGTGTTCCTAAAATCAATGGATGCCTCCCATGAAGTTAAAAATGTTGAGACTTTATGCAGTCTATTGGATGGGGTGGTCCAGGAGGTTGGAGTTGATAATGTTGTCCAAATTATCACGGACAACGCAGCTGCATATGTAGCTGCAAGTAGGCTACTTATGGAGAGGTATCCCACAATTGCATGGTCTCCATGTGCTGCACATTGCTTGGACCTATTGCTAGAGGACATTGGGAAGATTTCATGGGTCAAAAAAGTGGTTGAAGATGCAAAAAGTGTTACAAAATTTATCTACAACCATACTTGGGTGCTTTCTTTGATGAGAAAATTCACAAATGGCAAGGACCTTGTGCGACCTAGAGTGACACGATTTGCTAGCCACTTCCTCACATTGCAAAGCATTCTTGGTGCCATTGGTCATCTCAAGCAAATGTGTGTGTCTGATGCTTGCAAGGAGTCCTCATTTTCCAATAGAGCTGAAGGGGAGAGGATTGTTGCCATAGTTTTTGATGAGACATTCATCAAAAATGGAGAGGAGCTAATGGGAGTAAGTAGCAATCACACAAAAAAAATTATACATGATAATTTATTTGCTGTTTTTTATTTTGAGGGGTTAATTTTGTTATAATTTAACATTTGTTTTCATTTTTTTAGGTGACAAAACCTTCGGTGAGGGTTCTTTGTATGGTGGATGGAGATGGCATGCCAATGGGCTTCATCTATGAGGCCATGGATAGGGCCAAAGAGGCCATATCACGTTACTATGGCGGCAACAAAAAGAAATATGGAATCATATGGCGCATCATTGATCGAAGATGGACAAACCAACTCCACCAACCGATTCATGCCTTTGCCTACTTCTTGAATCCGAAGTTCTACTTCTCGGACTTATTTAAGGCGGATGAAGAGGTCATGAAAGGTGTTGTCACTTGCATTGATAGGATGGTGCCTGATAGTGAGCTGAGAGATAAGGTGCTTGATGAGTTGGAGGTGAGATTTGTTACATCTTATTTATGAATTTGCATTGTTGAGCCTTGACTATCTATGAATTTTCTATATTTGATTTACTTTTTCTTTTATCTATTCAAGGTCTACAAGGGTGCAAAGGGGAGACTCTTTTCCTCCCAACAAGCAATTGAAAGGAGAGGAAAACAACAACCAAGTAAAAATTGAAATTAGAAACTTGATTCTTACATATAGATTTTTACTTTATTCTTATTTCTTAATACTTATATTTTTTAAACATGTTTTTGTAGATCTATGGTGGGAGAACTATGGTGCTAGCACACCAAATCTTCAAAAGCTAGCCATACGTGTCTTGTCGCAGCCATGCAGTGCTTCTGGGTGTGAACGCAATTGGAGTTTATTTGAAAACATTCACACAAAGAAAAGAAACAGGTTGACTCAGCAGCGCCTAAATGATTTAGTTTTTGTTCGGTACAACCTTCGCCTTCGAACTAGAAAGGTGGAGGGTGTTTCACACGAGTCCATCGACTTGGATGACATTGATCCATATGGTGAATGGACTATTGATGAACAAAATGATGAGGCTGATGTCTTCCTTACTAATGAGGATCTTGCTGAATTAGAGAGAGCAGCAGCAGAAGAAGAAGAAGAAGCAAGATTGGATGCCATGGAGGACAACGAAGACACATTTGAATATCATTTTTCACTTGCTCGATCTCCTAGTCCTCGTTTGGATACTACAACACGGGCACCTTCTAGTTCTAGGCCTCCAAAATTGAGTACCATTGGGAGGGGAAAGATAAAGATATAGATTACATGTGGTTGTTAATGTTTTCCTCTTTTTGACATGATTATATGTAAACATTTATAAACTTATGATGATGTTATACATTGAAACTATGAGTATTTGATGACTATGAATGATTAAATTTCAATTATTGAGTGTTTGATGATCATATGACATGTAACCTTTGAATTATGAGTGTTTGATAATCAAATTAAGCTCTTATGTTCTCTAAATGCCTTAGTTTGTTCTTGTTTTTTTGTAAAACTACGGTTTTATTTTTTGTCGAGTCCTTGTCGAGTCTTTTCCTAAGTCCGTCCCGAGTCCCGAGTCCAAGTCATATTTTTGGGCTGCTGAGTCTGCGGCAAGTCCGAGTTTGCAAACTATGCTTTTAATATTATAACGGAAGAGTACCTCATGAATGCTCAAACATAGCAAGACATCTATGTTGCATCTAGAGGGTCCTTAAAATGTTATGATGGATTGTGCATTGATAATTTGGGTTGGGTTGTGTTACCTCTTCGAATTGGTATGAATGACCTTATCCTCACTCATATCCTTCCTCCTTCAAATCAGTTTCACCTACTCCTTGGTCGTTCCTAGATTGACAAAGTGTAGGTTATACTATCCATGTTACATCAATGTCTTCAATTTATTCATGACAATTAGGTTGTTTCCATTCCTCATTCCAAGTTCCAACCATTATGTGCATCAAGAAATTTTACCGTTGACTCCTTTATTTGGAAACTCACTTCCCCCCCACATGAGCATATGGTGTGGAGCAAAAGGCATTTTATCATTAGTGTGACCCATCACTTTCTATTCAACTCATGATTCTTGAGATCCCTATTCTACAATTGCGAGTTCCCTTCACTAACTTCCATTACTCAACTTCAATTGGTTCCTTTTGTCCAACCTCCTTCATTTCCCCATAGTAGAGTTCAACCTAGGAAGAGTGACCACCCTCCTTTTTAGCCTAGGGCTCAATCTCCTTCTCCCTTCTCATCTAGACCTATAACCCCAAGTGTGCCCCCTCCTCCCTCCACCTATTGTCTCTACCGTCTAGACTTTTACCTACCTCTCTTATTTGTCCACGACAGCCATTCCCAACTTCTACACTACCTAACCTAAAGCAATGTTTTATGTCTTAGTCTCAATCTCCTTTGCCACCACCTTGTACTCCTATAATATTAGTTCCTTCATTTCCACCTTTTCGTCCCACCCCTGCTACACATCTTATGTCTTCTCTTACTTACATCTTTTGCCTAGCTCCACTCCTATCCCACCCCAACCCCTTGTGTTTGCTAAGTCTTGGTGTTTCAAATCGCACCTCTAGAATGCGGTTTGGAAACGGACAGCTATGTGCAGTAACCTACTCTTCATATTCGGAGGGGAAGCTGCCTCTTTTGCTGAGTTGCTAAAAGAAAGTAAACTAAAACTAATTTGCCTATCTTTTTGTTTCAGCTGCGAGAACACAAGGTTATAGAACTCTAAACGTTGCACCTGAGGTTTTCTTTTTAATAAACTATCAACTACAACTAACTTACGCTAATGACGTTTCTAGCCTCTCAAGTAAACGCAAAGCAAGAGAGTTAGAAATGGACAAAATTGGTTCTCTGACACAGATACTTAGATAAACTTTTTCCAACATACACCTACTAAAGTTCAATGCGAGCTGAAAAGGAGATCATATAAGCATAACACAATAAAAGGAAATCTGAGACTTTATATCGAGGCAACAAAGCACGCCCAAGACTTTATTTCCTCAAAATTCGGGCACAAAAGATTACAATTCTGGGACAGTAAGTTGTAGGAAAATACATGCAACATGCAATCAAACCAGATCAACACTTAACACAAGACACATGTACTCAACAAGGATTTGCAGCTAAAAGAGGCATGCAAACTTGCCCTTAACACAAAGTGAACTGAAACTAATCGATAACAAGCTTGAAGGCATAGGCTCAACAATTTGTTATCATAAGCACAGTTAAAGAAAAATGAGCAAACACTGCTCTTATTTATAGCCAAGCAGAGGAGTAAGGAACCCTAAAATCTGCTTGCTTTTACAACTAATACTTGCCAACATGCAAGCTTTATTTCTAAACCTAAAGAAGATAAGCATCTACAACTAAGAAAGCATCAAAAATAGAAAATGCCAAATATTACAATTGTTTTCTTTCTCTTCTCAAAAGAATGGATAAGAATTAAGACAAGAATAGAAAGAAAGCTAGGAAGAAGCTTCTAGATGAAAGCTGATTTTATATCTCAAGCACATCCGCTAAAAAGCGGGAAACTGTATCTCGATCTGGTGCATCAATACTATCAATAGCAAAGATTCGCTTTTCTAAAATTTCTTCGCCATCTGCAATAGATCTCAGGAAATCTTTGTTTTCCTTAGCCGCTTTCACGAACTTTGTTGACATCATCGAAAGCTGACTCATTCTTCTGTCACTGCCATTGCTGCTACGAACAACATTCTACAACTCTGTTTCGACTTCATCAAGCCCAACATAGGAACCATCATCGTGACAATATCGGCAAGGAATCCCTATGACAAACTCTCTTATGAATTTGAGCGCATCAACAACCCTTTGCTTGTACACAATAAACTCCTCAGATATCCCTTCGTAAGTTTTCACTTTGAAGAAGTGATATTCCTTCCATGCAAGGATTTGTCTTTTATGTTCTCTAGCAACAGTTGAGCCATACGCCTTGTCTAAATTTGCAATAATTATTTCATGCACAGGCTTGACTTTTGCAATCAACTACTCAAATACCTGGATGCCTTGATGTAAATCGTGGGCCTTATATCTTAGCTGAAATATCTGTGCTAGAATTTTTGTGCCCTTAGTGATGATTTCCTCAATCCACTCCGGAGTCTATTTCCCACAAATTACCAACTGTCTCAACTGCTGCTGATCAGCTGGTGTCTCTAAAACTTGGGGCAACAACTGTGTTGTTTGTGAAATGTCATGAATGAGGTTTGAGATGTACAAACGGAGTTGACAGTTTTCAGCCTTGAGGGTTGCCTTGTTTTCTCCATCTTTTTGCACTCTTTCCTATATGTTTTCAGATGCCATCTTGAACAAACTCATGTCATCATGCCTAGTGCTCTTGCCAAGATTGGCTTTCACCATCACAAAATCATCAACATCTACCTCGTCTCTGTTTCTATCTTCAGGAGGTGTAGCCGTCTCCATGACCATCTCACCATCAGGATTTCTCTCAAAGTGCATTTGTTTCTTTGCCTTCTTCTTGGGTGCTTCCTGATACACATTGAGGTCATCAAAATTTACTTGATACAAAGGCCTTCTTCTTGTCCTTCCTAAGGAGCTCTCAAGCCAAGATGTGGTATTTCTACTAACATCCATGGGAAGCTCAACTACAATCTCTTCATCTACCTCCTCGTCTTCCAAATCAATGTGAATTGGCAAAGACCTTGGAGATGGCAAAGGCTCATGTGCCAAAGGCACATCTTCTGTTTCCTCTTGAGGTATGAGCTCATGTGGAGGGGCTTCTATTTCAACCATTGGCTGCTCCTATATGACTATACCTGTAAAGTCCAACCTCTTTTTTGCATTCTTTGTTGCCCTGCTACCTTTACATCCTCCTGACTTTTTCCTTTCATCTTCGACTGAGCTCTGGAAGAAGGAAGAGATGAATGTATCCTTGGCGGCTCTGCTACTAGAATGGACTTCTTCCTTTTAAGGACCAAGAAAGTCTTACTGTATTCAACAACTTGACGAGTCCTTTCTTCTACTAAGATGCATTCTTTATTAGCCCAATTAACCTATGGAAGAGGTTGTTGCTCAATCTGCTTTCGACTATAAGCTGGGAGAAGCATGTCTCTGTCATCATCTAATAGCCCCTCAATATCCTCAAACAAGCAATCGTTCATCTGATGAAGAGTGAGTCTACTATTGCTACGCCTTTGGACCTCGACTCATCTCTGCAATTGGCCCAAAAATCCTCAAGTGCGGGCACATGAGCGAAGTTTTGACCAAGTCTGGCTGCATAGACACCATGGGGATCATAAAATTGTCTCTCGTTGAAAGGCTTGAGACCAAGTTTAGTTAACTCATTACCCATTATCTTGGCATATGCCGATGACCTGCACCTGTAGATTCCCAATGCAAAAGGGAAGTTGAAGGCTGGTTTCTTTTTGTTTCGCAAGTGAGTGTGAACATCTGATACTTGCCTAAGAAACTCCATACACACAACCTCATCCGACAGATACCTTGGTAACATGAGAGGAGCACCGGAATAGCCATAAACTCTTAAGTGAAAGTAGCAAACTGAATATACCAATCCGCCCATTCTGACATCGCTACCCTGGCAATGGATGAAATGCGTACATGTAGCTCATTGTCCAGGTCACGCACTGTATACATTAGGAATGCTTCATTCACCCTTTTGTAGTGATGTGATGATGCAATGAACTCTAGTTGAGTGTAGTAATTGTAGACATGCTGAACATTTAAGGACCCCTCAGTGTTCAACCCTCTAAATTTGCCTTGGAAAGCAACTACGTAGAGTAGGTATGAGATCATGTGGAATTCATGTCTGTTAAAATACTCGATTATCCGATGATAAAGGCAATCACTGATCAATGTAGGCTAGTCATAGAACTTCGTTTTCTTCATAATATGAGGTATCACATAAAACATCTAGGGTTGAAACTTAGTTGCATTTGCTTGGCCTATAATCTGGTTGAGCAAGGTGATTATTATGGCAATTTCATCCTTAAACTCGCCTCTCCCAACATTCTTTGGCAGCATCTTATGTTTTTCTTTCATCCATTTTGTTGCAATCTTCTTGTTGTACTTCTCTTTATGCATTTCCCACACACTTTCACATTCATCTCGAGAGATAGTAACACTTCCAGGCCAAGGTGGAATTGAGAAACATCTTTCTATCATATCAGGCTTTAGGCTGCAAATTGTTCTCCCATCTACTAACTAAATCTTCCTCACTGCAGGATTGTATTGCTTGATGCAAGCAATTACGAATTCTAAGCTTTGAACTGAGAAGGGGATAGACGCTGCTGCAAGAAGTCTTGAATGGCCTAGATGCCTGATGGTAACATTGCCTACGTCTTCCAAAGCACACAGATTGAATACTGGCTTAATGTGGTGTAAGTCAGTTTCAATTGATCAATGAATTCATGAGACAGTGCTGATTTAGTCTTGAACTCAGTGGGGTGTACTCCATTCTGCAAAACTCGAAGATTGACTGTGAACTCGCCTATATTCTAACAAGTTTTGCACAACTTTCTATTTTTAGCTCGCTGATTTTCTTCATCAATCGGATGAATTTTTTGGAAATTATTTTGAGATATGGGTTTTATTCAAAATTTTGTTACAAGCAAACCCAAATCGTCCGTTTCTGAAAATTTTGATTGTAGATTGAAAAACCAGCAAACCCTAATTTCCTCCGAAAAAGCAAAAAAAAAGTTGGCACCTGGGTATTGTTCAGAGGCACATTCTGGATGAACCCATTTGATTAGATTTTCAAAACCTTGAAGTCTGACTGAAAAAACAACCACTTGAAATTTCTTTGAAAAAGCTGTGATATGGGTTTTGTCCAGAAGAATGTTTAAGATGGACCCAGAAGATTAGAAAGTGTAAATTTTGAATTTTTCTCTGACATGCGAAGAAAAAGCAGCTGCTGCAACTTGAGAAAATTCTTCAAAAATTATCCAGAATCATAAACTGAGATGACCCAGATCAATAGAAATTGAAAAATTCAACCTCCTTCAAAGATTTGATGTTCTGGATGAAAAAAGCATGAAAAAGCAGGCCTTCTTGTGTGCTGATCTGAAAATTCATGAAAAACCAGCAAATTTAAGTTCTTGAATCTTGAAAAGAAAGGTTTGAAGTTGCTGCTCTATTTCTCTTTGGACGCCACTTGCAAGAAAATATGAAAAATGAAACACAAAGGTGCCTTTAAATAAGCTTTGTCTTTGAGAAAAACAGCTTTCTTTTGCCCTAATTCATCAAAACCCTAATCTGAGTTTGTGCAATGAGCTTGGGCGTTTTCTCTTCATTCAAAATTTTGAAATTCTCAAAAATTTGACTAAGGCGTGAGAACTTGGGCGCCCTTCTTGGCTTGAGGCACCTATCTCTTCCAGACTTTAGTCGTTTTTCCATCATTTTCAACTTTTACTCTTCATCCTCTGTTTGATCCTGATTTTTGGCTTCCAGATTCATCTGACGGACGAGCTGGAATGATTCATCACAGAGCTTGATCAAATCTAATGAAGTTTGTTTGGAGGCAACTTTTGATGAAAACTTCATCTGACCATTCAAAATGTTGGGTGCCTATCTCCTCCAGAAGCACCCATTTTTACCAGTGTTAGCCATTTTTATGAGGTTCAAGTTCTTGCTTGTCTTCTGACCTTCAAATGAATTCATGATTCTGGGAGTTATATTGATCAAATCGACTGGCTGTCAGGTTCACTGGATAGCTGAGAAGATTCTGGAAGGGGTCTCCTAGATACTGCATTTCTGGAAACTGCCATCTGAGGCCTCAAAACCCTAGTCACCTGTCTCCTTCTGGGGCACCCATCTCCTCCAAACTTAACCATTTTTCATATGTTTCTACCTTCAGAGTTGAAAACCTCTTGTCATGGCCCCTGTTTGATCTGATTTTGCCGACAGTTGAGTGATCTGATGAGCTGACGAAGACATCCACTACGCAGTTGGCAAGAAACTGAAGAGATTGATCATATCTACAAACCCTAATTGTTGGATTACGTCCTCCAAAAGGTTGGGCACCCCTGGCCACCTAGGGCGCCCAGAGTTCCCAGACTTAGCATATTTTTCATCATTTTCATGGTTTGCATTTTGCCTTTCAGTTGAAACTCCTTTGTTCGATCTCAAATTCCGAACGACTGAATGATCGGATGACTGTGTTGTCGAGCTCACTGCGGAGCTGCGAAGAATCTAACCAACATTGCCTAGGAGCTCCAACCCTAATTCCATCATCTGATGCCTTGAAAAGGTGGGCACCTATTCTCTCCAGGGGCGCCCATGGTTGGTAGAGTTAGAAAAACTTTCTGAAATTTTCAATTTCCTCCTCGTTTGATGTGCTTGCCTTGGCCTCAACTACCGGATATGAAATTTTTCTAAGGCATGGGTGTTTGGGCACCTATTCTTGATAGGGGCCCCTGAAGTCTCCAGATAGCCAAATTTTATCATTTTTCAACTTTTTTTAGCTTCGTCTCTCCATTCTCCATTTTTCGTGCACGTTCATCTTTGATAGCCTCTGTTCAGCTTGAAGGTCTGACTCTGTCACCTGGCAATTGACTAATCTCCATTGATGACCTTGGATCTCTAGAAAAAGCTTTTGAATAAGCAAAATAGACCCACTAGGGTAAAACTGATCTTTTCGTGATTCTGACTGCACCAGCCTGATGAAGAAGTATTTTGAGCAAATCAAAATCAGTCTAAACCCTAGAAGCCAAACTTTCTATTTTTAGAAAATTTTGCTAGTATCTGTTTCGAGAGAAACCCAGAAAAACCTAGAAAAAGTTTCTAGAAAATTGCTAAAAATAGAAATTTTCCTAAAATTTAGCGTTGAAAGACTAAAATCTAGGTTTTGTAGATTTGGTCGTTCTAAACCGACCCAGATTGTCAGATTTTGAAAATTACAAGTTTTTGACCCCAACCTTGTCAGAAGTCAGTTTGTTCCTTGATCATTTTGGAATGAGTTGATACACCAAGCACTTCCATCACTTGATCCTTCCAATCCTCGGCTAACATATGTTTCCATATCAACCATTATCATACCTTCATCATTCACAATCACTCCTCATATAACTTCCCCAATTCCCACTACTAAGGATCCCATGGTTTCATCTATTTCACACGATACGTCCATTGATGATACACTTATACATTACTTGGACTCTCTTTATCTTGAGCATTCTTGTCCTCTTGCTAAATCTGTTATGACCACTAGAGTCTAAGCATCTACACTTTGCATTGTTCCCCCTATTCCTAATAGTATGTTTGACAGCATCACTAGTATTCCACCCCTTCTATCTATCTTTACCCCTAGTGTTAAAGTGGATTTAGCTCCTTTAGAAACATTTGTGCATACTGATTTTGATCATGATGACCTTATGGCTGATGAGGCACCACCTGATTGTGGTCCTTAGATGCCTATTTCAATACTTTATCATCGTACATAGTCCCTATCATGTTTTCTCTTCGTGCCTATGTTTATCATCCCCCACTATGTTGATGATCTATAGTGCATGCCAACGCATGGGAGCAATGTTTGATATTATTTGTTATACACCTTTCCTTTGTTTGTTGCTTACACTAATTCTTTGTATATGTTATTCCTACCCTCCTTAAACAATTTTTGGGAACAATACAAAGCATTAGGGCAATATTCCCCCTTTTCATTTTAACCCAAATATTGTTGAAGCACCCAATATAATGTTCTATTTTCCTTTTATATATTGTATTCTCTTCATGTGCCTTTCCACTTTACGTTGTCATCACTGTTTGTGTTTTCCTACTATGTCTTTTGGGGATGATGCAAAGCATTAGGGAGCCATATCCTCTACATTTTGACCCAAAGCAAGACATGTTTTTTCATCATAGCCATTGTCAAGATGTGTTATTATCCTATTTTCTTCCCCACCGCTGTGCTGATCTATAATGGCTGAGAATGATGATCCTAGATTCATAGTCACATTTTATGTATCCTATTCATTAGGACTAACTTTGGCTGAGAACTATGATCCTAGATTCATAGTCACATTTTATGTATCCTATTTATTAGGACTAACTTTGTCCCACCATAACCCTTTCTACTATTTTTCCCATACATCCCACACTAGATTATTACACATTTATTTATACCCTTGTACCACTCTCTCGAAGATCAATCATTCTTATATCATATATTACATGCCTTGTTTGTTCCTACTCCATGTTTGTTGTTCACTATGTTTATCTATCACCTTTGTCACAAGGGTTCTTTGTTTGTTTCATCTTCATCTATGCCATCTTATCCTACTTTTATTACTATTCCTTCTGCTCTACTCATATATATCACATCTCCATGTGATATGTTACTCACAACATTGTTTATTTCTCTTATCTATTATTGATTATCATCTCCTTGGTAGGACAATAAAATGTAGTTTTAGATTTATATATTAACACCTTTTGCTTATGTACCATGTATGATGAAAACTTTTTCAGCACTCTTAATGCCCTCCAGCTATAGGTATCCTACTACTATATTTCCTTACCTTGTATTCCACAATTCCTCGTACTGATATCCCATCTTAGTCCATAGCATATTTGTCTCTTGCTCTCTTGCCTAGCACTTTCACAAACCTAGTCATGGATTTTATAGATTTCTTACCAACCATCTTCCACATTTCCATTATAATTATCCATATTGGTCTTATTTGCACTCACTACACTAACCATGCTTGGTAGGAATTCCATGATTTGTCCATACCTGTATTTCCCCTCTCATATTTTCCTAATATCCAATCACACTTGTTGCTCCTAGAGGCTTGTGGGTGGATCTTCCCTGTTATTACCTCATCAAGAATTGAGTCCCAAAGAGTTAGCCTACAATGAGCCACATTGAAAAGGGTATATACATATTCATTACTTGCTTAATTTAGCCTTTGGTAATGAGTCCTTTGATCTTCTTAGTTACATGGGGTTAGGCTTAGGGGGTAACCTCATCCTAAAGCAAAAACAAACAAAAAATTTAAAGCAAGAGTACCTAAACCACAGCAAAAATCAAAAAGTAGAAGTAATAAGAACTTGACAACATGAACACAATGCATTCCCTTATCTTGAAAAATTGCTTTAGGCGGATTCCTCTTGATTGAGTTTTCCCCTTTTTCTCCTAATTCAACCTATTGGCTATCATTGATCTAAGTCTAGAATTGACTTGTAAGTTGAGGATGCCTCTTCTCCCCTTTCCTGCATCTTGCATGAACTTAGATTGGTTTCCCACATAACATATTCCCATCCCCTCATTATTTGTCTTCCTCTATCATCGAAGTCTAGGAGTATTCCTTGCCTTGTTCCTTGACCTATTTATGATAAGCCCCACATTAGCTCACCTATAGCCTTGCATCACATCTTTGTTACTATGCTTTTCCCTTGCATTCTTATTAGACCTACTTATGACACCCTTATGTACATAGCCTATGAAGGATTATGGTTTAGTCAAACCTCTTCATAATCTTGGTGCATAAGCTTAGGGTGGTGTTTAATGAACTACAAGTTAGTGGTTGGTTCTTACTTATTTTATCCATTTCTATCCTACTACACATCTATCCTATCCTCTTTCCACTCTTGTTGATCCTCTCCTATTTTTCTCACACTATCCACATCTATCATATTGTTTCATCATTATTATTGATATCTTCATTACTATCTCATCTATCCTCTTCCTATGCTTCTCACAAGGGGCATTATTCATTGGTCCTTATTTCACTTTATATCTATACTGCATACTATGACCACTTGACATCTACATTATTGTATCTCTTTGCTGATCATAGCCTTTTTCCCTTTCTCCGACACTCATCATCATTACCCTCTCACTAGGGGCATCTCATTATTATCCCTTAGAATTGGGGCATTACCTCAATCAAATATTCCCTTCTCCTTAGGTCATTGTCTTTTCCTTTGTTCTCCTTTTCATCACCCAATTATCCTTTATGACCCTCAATGCGTACCTATCATCCCTAACATTTTATCCTTTTCCATTGTTGGGGAAATAACCTACATGTTTCCCTCTTTCCTCTATTGTTCTATCACACATATACCTTGGCATTTTATTCTTTCTCCCCTTATTATCTACCTCAATTTAACTAGCTCTATTCCTTCACCAACAAATTTAAGAGGAGGGGGGCATACCCTATACCTTATTTACATCATAACGATATAAACATCATTGCCAATTGGACCTGGCCTAGCCTCTTTAGCAGATTGGGTGGCTACCACATAGCCTTGACATCATTATTTTTACCTTTATGGAATGGCATGGCCCCTTTTATCTTTTTACCTTTTGGGGGATGGAACAGCCCCTTTTTACTAGCTTTTACTTTTGCCCTGGCCTAGCCTTGTTTGGGTGGCAATCTCGAAGCCATTATAATCATTTACCTTTTTGGCTATGGCCTAGTCTAGCCCTATTAGTTGGGTGGCAACCACAATGCTTTTATCATCATGAGCATTGGCCTTATCCTACATCATATTTATCACATCTCGATGGCTATGATATAGCCAAACCTTTGCCATGGTATCCTTTCATATGCAAACCCACTACATCCATCCATCTACCTCTCATTACATGATTCCCTTGGATCTTCCTCCTATCTTTGCCCTTCTCTAGTGTTGCAACATTAGCCGCATAGAATATGGGAATTTTGCTTTTACATAGTGTCTTGTTTTCATCTTGTATACATTGCCTTGTTTAGTATGCCATGCCCAGTGTTTGTTTTCTTTCCTATATTGTTCATGTATGTGATATGTTTCTATGTATGTTTTCATATTATCTATGAACGAACACTTGCTTATACTTTCCTTGTTTAAATGTTAAGTATATCTCCTATATTGTTCATGTATGTGATATGTTTCTATGTATGTTTTCATATTATCTATGAACGAACACTTGCTTATACTTTCCTTGTTTAAATGTTAAGTATATCTCACTTATCATAATGCTTCCATTGCTATATATTTTTTATGGCATTGTATCTATACAATGACTATGTTGCTTTCATGGTGCATTGGAAGAACAAGTACATGCTCATGGAAGAACAAATGAAGAAGAATATGAAGATTTGTATCATTTTTTGCATATCCTTACATCAATGCAATGATATTTACCGTACTTTTACTTTAGCATGCTTCTTCCACTTAATATCATTAGCTTGCTAAAGTGGGGGCAAAATGTAAAGATGAAATTACATACCCTGCAACTTCCACGCTACATTTTTGTCTAAATTTTGACTTTCATTGACCTAGTGTGTTTTAGGGTAATTTTACACCTATTTTCAACCTCCCTAATGATCACAGACTGGAATGGCATTGCAAGCTCCCTAGACATTAGAGAACCACCCCTAATGACCACCCAAAAGTAGAACACTGTATCTTGAAGGGACATCTGTGCCCACTAACATAAAAGCTAGATAATTTGTGCCCCTAGCACCCCTATGCTTGTAAAATTCTTTCATCAAACTTTCTCTGTCAACAATTGACCTAACTGTTCTACATTTTTGTAAATCACAAGCCCTAAAACTTAGTTTAGGTTGATATTTAAGCCCACTTTTCCCACTTTAAACTCGTTAAGCAATTAAACTTTATTGTGAAAACTTAGTTTTCTCTCTCCACTCCTAAAAGACGAATTGAAAGTACATTGTCAAGGCAAGAAGACAGCATAGTTAGCAATGCAGATGTAAAGCTATGGAGTCTCCCTTCAGCCCTTGAGTTATGTTATCCTTGTAGTTTTCCTTCCCCATCTTCAATGCAATATCCTATTCTCTCTATTTTCATCACTCATAAGTTGCCATAGGAACCTTTGTCAAACCCTCCAAATCTGAAAACCCTCATCCTTGAAACCATTGCCAGATCTTAAGCCTTTCAACCTCTTGCTTGTCCTTTGTGATCACTCTTTTTCATCTCTCTTCCGCCTCTATGACAAACACGCGACACTTTGTCTTAGATCTACGTCTTAGAGTTTGTTGGTTATGCCTCTTTGCATGCATCACACTCCCTCTCAGCTACGTCTGCACACAGTTTCCATTTCCCCTACAATGCTTTTATGCATTTAAGTTGAAATTTACTCAACAGGGAACTCAGCGAGGCAATCTCTTAAATAACACAACAAATTTTTCCTATCCATCTAGCTCAAATCTGGTTATCTCATTCTGGAGTGAACAAAGATTGATTACAGACTGGAACAGACTGGAACAGAATTTTTTATCAAAGACAACTTCTTGTAATGTTTCAAGAGTGTCAGACAACAGGACACCTGTGCCCCTCCAGCGCTGCAGTCGCACTACTTTTCCAGAAAATTCATCACAAGACTTCTAGATTTCAGTGACAGTTACCTACAATCATTTCTGCACTCATATCCAGCAATTTCCAGGTGCATACATTTCTTTTGTGTTTCCTTTCCTCTCTAACATTCCAGTTTTATGACTCATTCTCCGATTCCCGGCTCTAGTGTTTGATAAGATAGATCAAAATAAGGCTTTTTTGTTTCAGATCTAAAAGCTATTTCTCTTTTATATGCTGATTGAGTACTTAGAAGGATAGAAGTGTAGTTCTTTAATTCCCTGCACTCTTATAATAACACCTACACTATATTTCTTTTTTCTATCTTTCAGTACTGTCCGGACTTCTTAGGTATTATGTCCATATGCCATTATATTTTGTCTTGTACCATATATGCTTATGCTTATTTTTAGATTATCCTTAGTTATTATTATGTGAATTAATAACAGTTCTCTTGTTATTGAGTTGCAGTGGTAAAGCTAATAGTTAATACTTGTCCATTATAGTTTGGAAATATTTTGCCAGAATTGAAAGTCACTATTTACTTATAATACAGGTACCTTTAAAATACTTCGTCTCTGTTTTCTGAACAATCAGAAATTCAACATTGAGTAAAATCACTGTTCATTTTTGGGACAACAGGCAAAGAAAAAAAATTGCAAAACCAGATAAATACTCCGTTCCAGGAATAATAATAATATCATCAACTCCAAATCAGAGTATGCCATCTGCTCACATAAGGAAGCCAGACTCAAAAAGAAAATCATGATTGTGAATTGAAGAAGCAACACACAAACTACACGTGAAACTGGTAGAGGGGCCCTAATGAAGACAGTTTATGTCCAAAGAATAAGTGTGAAATTTGAATGGTGTCAAACAAATTTCAAACATTTACAAGGAAAACCTGGTATGTCAAACCTTAGCTCAAGACAATAGAAAGGGATTGATAAATTCATTGTAGAATTAAACATTCATAATAACAATCTTCTAAACAAGTAAGCATGATGTGATAGGTTCTATAATGCATTTTTTATTTTATCCTAAATGACCTCACAAGACATCTTAATGGGCAGGAGTCTTAAATAGAATTCCACAGAGCATTTCCTTTCCGAAATGACCTTACAATACATCTCAATGCATAGGAGCCCAGAACAGCATGCCACGATTATTAATGGGAAAGGACCTCAATAAACTACCTGAGTTTGAATTAGCAAATCAAAATATATTTGGGTTACAGCTAGGCAGGTCTGCAAAAGCTAAAGCTTATTCTGGTCCTCACCAACTTTTAGCATTCTTTAGACCAAACTAGCCTACAGAACCTATCAAAGCATATTTATTTGCTTAGATGATTGTTATTATAGTGTCCAATTTTAAATTTGATAATCCATTCTTTGTTGGATTGCCCTAGTTTAATATTTTACGTACTTTTGATTATGAGTGCAAATACATGTCTAATTGAATTATGTTCCATGGGATGCATCCCCACCCCTCAGTTCTCTAAGGGACGGTGCCCCATGCAGACAGGGGTGAGGTATGCAATGGGGTGCTGTGTTCCCCTTCCTCTCTCCCCTGGGGACTTGTCTTAAGTCGTCCTATTTTTTCAGTTGTTTTTGTGATGTTGTATAGTTTAGATGTAATTCTAAAAACTCTGAACCAAGACTATTCAGATAGTGATGTTGTCTTGAGATTTGTAATTTCTGTATAGTTGTGTTCTAGTGTGTAGAGTATTTTGTTTCATTGTGTTTTCATTTTGACACTTTGGCTACTATTAACCTGAGTAACAAGGATCAAAGTAAGAAAACCAATATACATACTATAAAATAGAAATCTAAGTTACCAATAAATTGAAATCATCCACAATGTTCAAATCACACATCCACAAGTATGAGAGATATTTCCATTTTTATTTCTCCCTTCATTTAAATCCAAGTTACACTATTGTTCTCTTGCGTATTTACAGCTTGCATTTCTAAATTGCTATCAGTATCTTTCTGTGAAAATCTACGCTACAACTAATGCACATTATTGCACTCTATGCATGTGAATCTAACTGTACTTGTCTTACTCCAATAAAAGTTCTAACATACTAACCGAAAAAAAGCTACACATATTCTTAGTCTATTCATGCAGAACTTCTGTATGTTTTTTTTAAATTATTCCTTAATCTTCTAAGTGATGTTACACTCAATGACAATAAGTGGACAGCATTGATTGCTCCACATTTGGTTCAAATGTCATAATTTGTTCCAATTTTTTTTAATTTTATGTTTAGTATATTTTTAATGTTTAATATTCTAAATCTATATTTGACTCCCTCCTCGCTTTTTCATCTAGGATTTTGAGGGTATTTCCAGACATACACTTTTACCCGTTTTCTCGTTCCACACCTGCCTATAGTTACATAGTGGTGACCAGTTTAAAGGGAATGCGAATCAGCTTCAGCTTCACTAAAGTTACACAACACAACTTACAGCCTCTTCGAAACAACTGTGACTTTGGTTAGATCCATTTACCAATACTAAAGATTACATCTGAAATCAAATAACAATTTCATATGCCAAAAGAGAAGAATTTTATTGAAGTGCCCCATTCTAGGAGTTTAGAAATTTTGATCTTCCGATATACGTTGTACAAAAATTTGGCCATTGTTTACATTAATAAAATATCATTTTGTAGAAATTGGAGCGAATCTGCATTTTCAATTGACAAGAAAATTTAACAAAAACATCAAATGGGCAAACATTAGCATCTAAAATCATCTCAAAGCAAAACACTCAATGCTTCAGACTATTGAAAGTAGGAGAGGAGAATATTAATACAGTGATCAATACCTGGGTATTTGGGTTTAGGCCAAGGCAGGGGAGGCAGTGGCTTTGCATCTGGGTCTTCCCAATTCCTCAACAAAAAGATGCCCTCGATCCTCTTAGCTAATACAGGGAGCCCAACTTCTCTAGTCCAGTGAATACCCTTCTGTACAAATTCATTGTCCTTCTTTACAATCTGCCAAAATCTATTGACTTCTTTCTTCTTCTTGTTTTTCTTAGAGGGTATGCTGAATGGGGGAGTAGCACAGACTCTGATACCATTTGTGTTCTTGTTGGTGTTGTTTTTCCTGTGTGTAAAAAATGAAATGTGGGATTTTATGTTACTGACTATAAGAGTGCCTGAAGATGAATATACTCCTGTTATCATTTTGCTCTAAGTGGGTATTGGCATAAGATAGTAGTTGCAGATTTACGAAGAGAGCATGGAAGAATTCACTGACGAGGATTAATGCTATACATGGTTTTGAGCAGGTGCTAATAAGCATGTTTTGATGGATTTCTTGGTATGGATTCAGACATGTCATCAACGAAACTTTGTGTGGCTCTCTTTGTGTCCAGAGACAAAAGTTTATGCTAAACCCACTTTCCGGTGTTATAACAGTAATTTTTTTTATTTCAGTAACTCCAATAACCCGTAGGAATGTATTTTCGGTGGCATTTGAGTGTTGAAAACGTGAGGCTTGTAAAGCTTTGTGCTCGAGTGTGTCTCGTTAGGAAAGGGCTTGAAGGAAAGAATGGAAGATTTTAATGATTTAGAGACGTATGTTCATATTCAATGATAGTGTTGTATTTTCTGAATTTTACAAGTATTTTTTTGGATTTTATAAGTATTTCTTATATTTTAATGACTTTTACAAATCAAAAGTTGAAGTTGCATTTACAATTAGCTTATCTATCTTTAAATAATCTACATATATAACGGGATATCTTTAACATTGTCAGTACAATGAATCGAGGATGGGCGCTAACGGTCGATTGCAGGGGACTACGAAGACCAAGGTTTCCCCTGGTGCGAATGTGGAAGGAAGGGCTTGGCCGGCTACGTTTGGCGTTAGTCTGAAGAGTGGAGGCAGTAATATAGATATTAGGAGAAAGGAGAATGTAGGTAATGGCCTAGGGTATCTGTGCAATGAACAAATTTCGGAAGGAAAAAGCCCTAATAGTGGTGGCCCTGGTGTAGATGGAAGAGTCTCTTCTATGCTTCGATGCCAGAAGGGAGATTATTCTGCGGCTCATGTCTCAGGTGGAAACAGCAGTGATAAGGGTCTCGGATCGAACTGGATTGAGGGAGCTCAAGTGGAACCACTACAGTTTGTGAAGCCACCAAACAAAAGTGTGACGGAAAGGAATGGAGGAGGCTTGGGTGTATCTTTGTCGTCTAGATTTGTTTCACTAGATCTCAACGAGGAGCTTGAACAAAAAGTGCTCTTGAATGAAAAAGTTTTTTCTGGGTTGGGTTTGATAGGAAGATTCAGGGGCTTTAGGCCATGCTTAACGGACCTGCATCAGTGGATTACTTAGCAATGGACGAATGTCTTAGAAGGGTATGTCCAAATTTACCCCATGGCGAAAGGCTTTTTTATTGTTGTTTTTGAAAAAGAACAAGATAGAAAGATGATTCTCTATGACTACCATTGGGAGTGGGAAGAAAAATACCCATTGATGTTGAAGCCTTGGCATCCAGCATTTAATCCAACTACCGAGGTGTTTGTGAAGGTTCCTATTTGGGTGAGACTTCCCTACTTTCCTTTACAGTTCTAGTTTGATTCATGTCTAGAGGCAGTAGGGAACTCTTTCGGAAATTTCTTAATGGTGGACGAAGGCTCTTCAAACCTTTTGCACTCAACCTTTTCACGGATTTTAGTGGAAATGGACATTTACAAGGTGCCCCCTGAGGAGATTCTTCTGAACACGTCAAAAGGATGTTGGGTGCAGCCCCTGGATTATGAAGGGATACCCTTTAGATGCAGAGTTTTCTTCAGGAGTGGACATTTGGCTGCCCAATGTACCAAACGAAAAGCAACAAAATCTGCCTCTTGGTGGAAAGACATTGGTCCTCAACACTACACGGTGGAGAAAAAGGTTGTGTCTCAAAAGAGCTCGCATGAGGAAAGTAGAGAGGAAGGGATTCAGGTGGAGAATACACTGGTGGAGGAAGAAAGAAGGTTGGTTCAGGAGCAGATGGGTGATGTCCTAACTCAGGTGGGGAATCCAGATGAGAACAGAGCCAAGGTTGTCTCCAATGGAGGGGATGAAGAGTCGAATCCTAATAATTGGGCAGTGACACCCAAACGCAAAGAGAAAAGAGGTTTGGTGAGACCGCTAGAGAAAGCAATAGGGATGTAGAAAGATGATGATCAGTGTCAACAAACCTTTGGAAATTTGGTTGATGGTATGAAGAGCCCTTTTGACAACCCTGTGGACTGGCAGAAGGAGGTTACAAGGGAAGAAGAGGGTTGGCGAACGATCAAGGGGAAGTGTCCCTATGATAAATCTTTGAAATAGCAAAATGAGGCTGCAAGGGTAGAGGAAGGTTGGCAAATGGTAAAGGGGAAGAAAACAAAGAAAGAAAAGAAGGAAACCTTTGCAATGGTTCTTAGGTCTCAGATGAAGAGAAAGCCAGTATGAGTTTCAAACTCATGATTTGTTTTTAGGTCCTTTGTAGGTTTTGTGGGTTTACTGTTTGGTGTTGTTCTGGAAGCTTATTTATGGAAGGTGAAGCTGCATTATTTGTAACTCTTGATTTGTTGTAATTTTCATTTCCAAGCAATAAAATATTTCGTGTTACCGATCAAAAAAAAATCTACATATATAACGCTAAGACATATCTATATTGATCATTATTTCATCATATTATTTAATTTAAATGAAGATAAATTGAATTAATTTAAAACAATAATATTAAATATTATATTAATGTTCTTTAATTTTTTAAATTATTTCTTATTCTATTATTAGATTGTTATATTAAATTATTATTATATTATATTATATTATATTATATTATTAATTATTATATCAATGATTGAGTTTAATTAAAGTAAGTATTATATTATTATTATTAATTTTATATATTTATTATCATTATATTTAGATATTGTTATTAATTTTAGTATTATATTGTTAACATTAAAATTATTATATTATGTTTATTATTTTAATATCATATTATTATTATTAAAATTATATTATTATAATATTATATTATTATAATATTATATTATTATAATATTATATTATTAATAATAAAATTATATTATTTTTATTATTAAATTATTCTTATTACTATATTTTTTTATTAATTATATGTTGTTAAGCTATTCGATAGATTATAATTGTTCATAATATCAGTTTACATACATATTGTTGTTCCTTTTGAATTCCTTTACAAAAATATAGAATTATATACTATCATACCCATTCCATGCAACCTTTTTACATCATGAAGTTACATACGTATATGCCAAAAAGACTATCAAAAAGGGAATGACATAAGCTAGTTGTTATCTGCAAGCCTTCTAATGGTTTCATCTTCTACTTGCCCATTGCTAGGATCAACATCACCGACCACAGACTGGGCATCCCCTTGTTGTTGCCTCGCATGATGGTGAACCCTATGTCTACCTTGCACCTCCACAATCACATTGAAATCCCTTGGAATTCATTTATGGCTCTCAAGAATATCTCATGTTCTTCTCCTTCCATCTGATAGGCATGTTCGCATCTAACCTCCCCTTTACTGATCCTCACTGAACCATCTCTAATCAAATTCATGAACTTTGGCAGTGACACCTCGATATGTAATTACACCTACAATGCAAAATTAAGAAAAGTGAGTATTTTAGAAGACTTAGTAAGGTACCTCCTATAGCCTTTGAAATTTTCATCATTCCTTGCTTTCCAAATGTGCTACATTATCTCAGTAGAAAGAAAAAACTAGAATGCTTTACAATCATTATTAATTTTCTTATCAAACATTAAAACATCATTCCAAACAATTTTGTCATCAACATCCCAAATTTTTACATTGTTACAAAATATTTTCTAAACTTCTTTAGCATAGAAGCAATCAAAAAGAATATGTTTTACCGATTCAAAAGTTTTATCAATATCATCACAATTGGATTTTAATGGAATTCTTTGAAGAAGAACCGGCCATCTAAAACAAGCCTTTTTTGGCTCAAGTCCACTATACCAGAGGTCAGTTAGAATTTTATGCCATTCTTTGTCACTTAAATCCACATTCCAACCTTTACTTAGGTGCTCAAGGATGTTGTTAGTACAAGTCAGGTCTTTGTAGATTGTCTTAGCTTTAAGCCTGGAGATAAGTCCCCCATCCTTCCAGACTATGTCATTGGACGGGTCAAGGAGTTTTCCAACATCTTGGGGAAAGCTAGCATCCTTACAGGCCTCTAAGAGTACATAGTAGGTCTTGGGTTTAGAGGCGGGGAGGTCAAAAATCGATTCCAACTCAGTCTAGCTTCTAAGCCTCCCTTCAAACAAGATGTTGCCAAAGATTTTAATACCTTTTTTACTTCATTTCTTAGCTGAGCAACCCTACAAAAGGGCTAGAGGTTTGTCATTATGGTGTGCATTCCACCATATGGAATTGTAGCTCTAGAATTTAACATTATTGCTTAGGGTTATGTCATTGGGCGTGAATTGAGCACCTTGTTTGACTAGCTCCCAAGCCTTCCACAAGATTTTGAATTCCACCAATCTAGCTAGGGACATCAAGTATTTACTCATGGGAATGTCACTCAAGGGTAACAATTTCCAAGTTTTTGCTTGTTTAGGCACTGCCACTTATTACTATATTATTATTGATATTACTTTTTAAAATTATAATTAATAAAATATCATTATTATTAATATTAAGATTATATTATTCTTATTATTATATAAATAAATAATATTATCCTAGTCCATATTAGATTATTAAATTATTAATAATAAGAAGGGTGTTAGTAGTCTTAATTATATTGTAAGGTCTTGTTGTGCGTTCTCAGCATAATGAAAGGCTTTAACAACGATTTGCTTGAGTTTTTCTACACATATAATTGAAAGGCACAATTTTGATGGTGATGACTGAAAGAAATTGGCTTAAATCGATGCGATCTTCTAGGTAGGGAAGTAGTGTTGTTACAAGGCACAGGGGATTGAAGCACCGACACAAGGCTTTGCTCTCTGAGCTTGAGTGAAGAATAAGGGTATTGTGTATCGATATTCATGTGTGTAGAATGGTAGCAGGTTTGGAGCCCTAGATCTTTCATTAAGCACCCTCAAATGTTTATGCTTGCAAAAAGGCTTGGCAAGCCCCCAATTATTGGCACATTTTTCTATAAATCATCTAACCGGGATGAATTTGTATGGAAGTGAGGGTGTGGTGTACTATAGAGAGCAGCAACCATGAACAATTCAAATAAATTCAGAGAAAAAAAAGTATCCTTGATAATTCCTTATTTAGCAGCATAAAAATTTGTTTGATCAATATAATGGCAGTGTTGGATCTGAATACAAACAAACCTATGTTATGCATTCATGCTTCTTCAAAGAATAATTTCCTTCTTCCATTTTTAATTCAAATTGGCACATGTCTCTATATTTCTTCTAACCACCTCCACCTCATCATATGCCACACATTTTCATTTATTTCTAATTTTTAATTAGGAATATTATCTCTAACCTCTCAACCTCCTAACTCCCTAGGAGACACATGGCTCCTTCTGTTAAATGATTCTCTTGGACACTTGGAAGATTGGCTTTTCCAAATGGAGCAACCTCCATGAATTCTTCTAACCTCTTCATGCTCCACCGTTGATGCCTCAAGATCACGATCTTAATCGTCTGTCTTTGCCACCTCAACTCAAGCCCGAAAAAATCTATAAATAAAGAGCATTTCTACAGCTTTTCATAAGGAGATTTTACAGCTTTTTATTAAGAGCAAATTGAGATCATTGTAGTGAGCATTTAGTCTTTTAGTTCATTTAGCATTATCATAGCAATTTCAATTTTAGTATCTTAGTTATTGCATCTTTTATACAACATTACCATTAGATTTGCATTATCAGATTTAGCATCATTTGAACATATCAATACTCCATCATAGATCATTCAACATTTAAGCATCAAAAATCCAAAAATATAGTGATGTAGGCATGTAGTTTGCATTGCACAACATCTTCTCATTTCTTAGGTTGTCATCTTTGTAGATTCATGTGCAACACTTTAATAGATCCGAGAGCATGAATTTTGAAGGTCCTTAAAACTAGAGAACCATGGAATGATTTGAAAGAATAATAGTAGCAATTTAATTTTGTTATTTCTATTTCATTTATGCAATACATTGCATGGATGTGTGTGTTTAGTTTTATTAACTAATTACTTTCATTGGCACATTTTAAAACCGCACACATAAATTGGCGCCCACCGTGGGGCCCAGCCCCATCTTTAATTTGCTTTCCTGATGAGTTATTCTTCGTAGGTTTCGTGGAAAATTTTGAAATAGCGCATTTGAATTTTTCTCTACCGCATCTGGAAAATTTATCGGTGCATTGAGTTCATGTTTTAGCGCATCTTGAAATTCTTCTAGCACATTCAACCTCTATTTCGGCTCAACAAGTCTCTGATTCGATGCATACAATTGTTCTTTCGGTGCATCATGGGGTTTTAATTTTTATTCTATGTTTTTCCAGTTTAGCACATTTAGTCTATCATTTAGCACATTTGGTCTCTCTTTTAGCGCATTTAGTAGTTTAGCACATTCGGTCTAAGTTTTAGCGCATTTGGTTATTGTAATGGCGCATCCAGTTTTTAGGATAAATTTTCCAGATTCCTGAAACTAGTCTGTGCTTTTTTGTTTTGCAGGAATCTTGTATGCAGTCAGAGACTTTGTTGAAACAAATAAAGAATGTTGTCAAAGAACAATGGACTGAAACTACTAACAATTGCTTGCAGGGTTGAATCTATTTGTCATTTCCTTTGGTTAAGTTAGTAATCTAGCATAATTAGGAGGGATAAATTTACACCATGTTTGTTGTGTTTGGAATGGTAGGCGTGTATGCTCTCCCCTTAACTAGGTGATCAGAAAGCTAGACCCATTTATTTTATTACATTTTAAACCTTAGAAGGCCTGCCTCCCCACTTTGAAAGGAGGGAACGACCCAACCGGGAACGCACTTTAAATCCAAGTGACTTCCAATCGGGATATAAATGTGGGTACTCAAGGAAAGTTCATGATAGGGTAGGGTTGGGTGGAACAATCACTGTTCCATGCTCTGGATCCTTGTCTTCAAGATCTCCTAGGTGTCTCCACCATCTAAACCTCTAGGCCCTGCCTCATGTATAGGTACCCCTGGTTCTACTGGCCAACCCCACTATCATCTCACTCTCAATCAACCATGCCAATCTTGGTGCAATGCCACTAACTCTTCCTTAGCCCTTAATCTTCCCTAAAGGCTAATTGCTCCTAACTCCCAATTTATTCTTTGCAAGGGTTTAGAGATGTTTCTACTAGCTTCACACCATCCTCCTAGGGTTCTTGTAAGTTCACCAAACTCCATTCTTCCATTGCTTTCACCAAACCCTCATCTAGGGTTAAAAAGGTTACTAGCCTTTGAGCCCCAATTAGGCCTCCAACTCCAAGAAAATAGGTTTGTGTCCCTAAGTTCTCCAAAGTGAAACCATGCTTTCCTTTAGATTCTTGACACCTATACCCTTCTCTCAAAGAATTTTGGAACCTTGGGTCTCCACTGTTCGTACAGTGCCTCAAACTGGAACTGTGCATAAACCTAGGTCATTTTGGGTCTTTTCCTTATCTTCTTGCAAACTGTCAAGGTTTCCTCTCACCAAATGAATTGATGGAGTCCCCTCAACGTACCCACAGCTTGGTGACCATCACTCCATCCCTTCCCAATAGGAAACTTGTTTTGAACGGGCACCCCTGCATTTCATAGTGCTTTGCACTTATTGTCTCTTCTAGTCGAGCACTGTCAAGCTCACCTAGAAGTAGACTTTCTTCATGCCTCCTAGACTCCTAACTACTCCTAGACCTACTATAATTACAACCATGGAGTCTAGCCTCATTCCCCAAAAGCTCGTACACCAGGTACAGTGGGAAAGAGAGCTAAATCTCCATTCTTGACAGGTTGCCAATCAGATCAGCAATTCAAAAGAAACAAAACAACTACCAAAACACACCCAGAAATTGAACACACGCCTAAATACTACCACACAAGTTTAGAGAATAGTCCACACCACAATCTACAACATATTACAGAGCCATGATCGCTCCTGATCACTCAAATACAAAGCAAACACATAAATTTTAGCAATTCTTCTCACTGTCCACACTTATCATTCATGAATTTTCAAAATTACAAAAGCTTCCAACCTTTCACACAGGTCGAGGCATTCCCTATATGGGTCATAAAAGTATTTAACTTCCCCTTGGTCAGACATGTTGGTTACAAAGTGGCAAAGGTGTACAATGTTCCATTTTGCCACTTTTGCCTATTCAAAGAAAACTAGGAACAGTGAGTTTCCAAACTCATCAAACCTTTCCTCTCCTTAACCTACTGATCACTCCTGACCAAGGCATATTACTAAGTCTCTAACTCAATTCCAATGGTCAACATGACCTTCATGGAAATACAATAAAACAAAATGCATCCTAGACTGCTTCATATTGCCTAGTGCTTCCTAGGTGTTTCCTAGGTGTTTCTTAGGTGCTCCTGCACCATTTTCTCCCCCTCTGCACAAACTCTAAGGGATGTGAGGAGAGAGTAGAGAGACATCTATGCCCTACTTCTTGCACTGAGCTTCATCCACCCGTGTGGCCTCAGATTCTGGCTTGTCCTTCCACTTGATGAGGTGCTCCATGTGCACTCTCTTCCTTGTAGATTTTTGCACTCTTGACTCCAAGATGCTCTCTGCTTGTAGTTTGTCTTTAGTAGGTAAGGCTATGTTGCTGACTTCCTTGAAGACCTCCCTACTGGTCTGAGCTATATCATTGACTGATCCCTTGTACTTGATCAAATCTGCTACATTGAAGACTGGTGAAATTCCCAAATTTGCAGGTAACTCCACCTTGTATGCATTCTTCCCATACTTGGCTAATATCTTGCATGGTCCTACTCTTTTCATTTGCAACTTGGTTGAAATTCCCTTCTGCATCCTTGATTTGTTAAGGTGAACCATGACATAATCTCCTACTGCAAATTGCAAATCCTTTCTTGATATATCTACCTTGTCTTTTAGTTTTTGTGTAGCCTCGGTGACTGTCCTCTTTACCTGCTACTGAATCTCTTTCATGGTTTGAGTGAAGTCTTTTGCATGTCCACTCCTATGTTGCATAGCTCCTAGATCCCTAAGCTCACATATACCTCTTGGGTGCATTCCATACACAATCTCAAAAGGACTCTTCCCTGTGGTCCGGTTTACACTATCATTATAGGCATACTCAGCCTGTGAGATTACCATATCCCAAGTCTATCCATATTCTTTAGTTAGGCACCTTAGAAGGTTACCTAGCACCCTGTTAACCACCTTTGTTTGACCATCGGTTTGAGGATGGTAAGCTAATCCAAAAGATAGGTTGGTACCTAATCTGCTCCATAGAGTCTTCCAAAAGTGACTCATGAATTTCACATCCCTGTCTGAAACAATGCTTAAAGGTAATCCATGGATCTTAAAGGTATAGGCTATTTTAGGATAGCTTCCACCTTGCTTGGATCCATTTTCAATGATCCTTGAGACACTACAAAACCCAAAAATACAAGTTTTTGTTTAAAAAACTCACACTTCTCTAGGTTAATGGCCAACTTCTCCTCTTGTAATCTTCTAAGAACCAACTCCGCATGCTTTAGGTGTTCTTCTACTGTCTTTCTAAAGATGAGTATATCATCAAGATATACCACCACAAATAACCCTGTAAAATCCTTGAGCACTTCATTCATGAGCCTCATGAATGTGCTAGGGGCATTAGAGAGGCCAAATGGCATAACTCTCCACTCATACAACCCATTTTTTGTCTTAAAGGTTGTTTTCCACTCATCTCCATCCTTGATTCTAATCTGGTGATATCTGTAGGATTTGAGAAATGCAAATCCACAGACCCCGATTAATACCTGCATGCAAAAGACTTGTCACAGAGAAAGAGATAGATCAAGACAAGGGTTTGGCTCTCACAATATGCAAGATGTATTCCAGAAAAATGAAATAGAGCATGAATAAAATACAAGAGATCGATCCTTATAAAAGGAGATCAAAACCTAAAAGGAAAACCTAACCCTAAAGGTGAGTGCATTTAATAATTAATATTAATTATTAAATGACTAATATGTGTGCAAGGCGAAATCTTAAGAGGAGAGTAAAGTTAATTAATTACTTTACTCTAACACCCCCCCTTAAGATAAGCAAGAGTGCAGACTAGTACTACAGTGCAAGAAAGTAAAATTGGGTCCCGGCAACTAGGCCTGATCAGGTACCCAAGTACAAGGAAATCTCTATGAAACGGAGAAAAGGAGAAAACCCAGTGGGAAAAAACTCCTCTCCAAAAAGAGATGCAAAAAGAAAGTACAAATGAAATGTCTCAAGAGACTCTCTCAAGAACATATGCAGATATACAATCAATACCCCCCCATGAGAGAGAGTGGAGACTCCAAAGCCCCCCCAGAATGAGAGAACCCCTGTGCCAATGATCAAACCGATGTGTCGCCTCGGAGGAAGAAACAGATCCAATGGTCGAAGAAGAGGAAATCCCTGGATGTGAGGTGAAAATGGAAGTCCTGGATGATGCACACTGAAGAATGAAACAACAACATGAGTGTATGAATAACAAAATGGTGAATCAAACAACTCAAGATGATCCTGAAATGGAATCTCCAATGAAGAAGGGATAACAGGTGTGCTGAATCTGTCATCTGTGAGGAAAGGTATATCCTCAGATATGGCCTCAACAACTGCACTTGATGGCTTGATAAATGGAGCAACAATGTCAGTCACAACTGAAGAGATATCCTGCTGAACAAATGTGATCTCAACAGGAGGAAGAGGTGTAGAAGTCTTAACACTAGTCTCATGAACAGATGGAAGAACACATAAGTTCAAGTGACCGAACTTCTCCTCAGATACTGCATGCTCTCTTGTAGAAAGAGAGGGAGATGGTGGACCAAAGTGTGTGAATGCATACAATCGGGAAGAATGATCAACTGTCCCTGTTGCAACAATACTGCCAGTCTGAATGTCTCTGATGTGCACTGAATCAGGTGTGAACTCAACTGTCTTCCCTGTCCCACTGTGAGCAATCTGATAAATGGAGAGAAGGTTAGTGGACAAAGATGGAACACATAGTACATCATTGAATGTACCGCCATCAATATCGATAGAACCTTTCCCACATACACTCATATAAGTGTTATTACCCATCAAGATGTGTGGTGAGGATGTAGCCTCGAAAGATGAGAACATTTCCTGAGAAGATGCCATATGGTGTGAAGCACCTGAATCCAGTAGCCATCTAGATGAATGTGAACTGGTGGTTGCACATAATGCATGACCCTTATGTGGGGCCTGTCCATCTATCTGGAATGATGGTGAAGAAGAAGACCCGCCTGAAGTAGATGAAGAAGAGTAATGAATATGGTTCTTCTCAAGAAGAGCTGTCAAATCTGAAACTTGTTTTGCATATCCATCTATCTTCTTCTCATAACACTTGGACTCATCATGTCCTAGCTTAGTGCAATAAGCACACTTAGGTCTATCTTTCTTCGATGATTCCCCCTTAGGAGAAGGTGAATCAGAAGTCTTCTGTGAACTAGAATCCTTCCAATGCTCTGTGGTCTGTGGTTTCTGTTTCTGTGCTTCTGCTTCCCCTGATATGACTGTGCTACCAATGCTTGGTGCGGTGATCCTGTGAGAGCATCCAACTGTGATATCTTAGCCTGCTCTCGTGTCAAACGATCACAAAACACCTCAAAAGAAGGCATGGTAAAACGTGCACCCAAGGCATCCATAGTGGAATGGAAGGTAGATGAGAATATTTGAAAGTTCCCACGAAGTTTTGACAAAATCAGGTAAATACACTCTGTATCAGTCTTAACCTTACCACAACCCTATAGAAGAGATCTTTGTTGTTTGAATTTCGTCAGAAAGTCCTCAATGGAGGGAAAAGAATCAGGTACAAGTGAAGTCAACTCTGCCTCAATCTGCAATGCTCTAAACTCATTGATAGTGCCAAAAAGTCCCTCAAACTTGGTCCAATAGGCCCTAGGTGTGAGACACCCTTCAAGATGAAACAGGAGACTGTCTGAAATGTGCAAAGCAATCAATCCCATAGCCTGATCCATATTGTTCCTGTGCTGCATAACCTCAAAGGCACGAGTCAATGGAGGCTGAACCGCATCCAAACAGGACCATAACCCTCGAGACTGAAGAAGTGTCATCATGCGACCCTTCCAAGTGTGATAATTATGCGGTGTGAGAAGCTCAATAGATCTGTCGGCCATGCTGTGAACTGTGCCTCAACTGCTCTGAATATATTTTTTTTTATTATTATTTAGTGGTCTTTCAGAACTAGACAGAAGATGCAGAAGGGGTTTGTTTGTTTTGTTTTGGTGTTTATAGATTCTGGTTTTCTGATGTAGATGACAGAAAGCAAGAAAAAACACCCCCCCACAATGCAAAAATCCAATCCCCAGTACAAACTGAAAGCCAGAAAACAATAAAAAGCAGTAATTGGTATGAGACAAATCTCTGAGTACCTGAAGAATTTTCTGGTGAAATAAACTATAGATCTGGAAAGAGCACAGAACCACCTTTCTGACGCCTATTCGTTTTCGAAAAACGGAGCAAAATTGAGCAAGTTATGCCCCTCGGAGTGCAAAAATATCATCTGACTTTAACTGCGAAAAACTGCATGCAAACTGAATATTTTTGAAGAAATTCATACACCATCAGAACGGGCTCGGAACCAGCTTTCCGAAAATATTTTGTTTTCGAAAAACCGAGTCCGTATGCAAAAGTTATGACCAAAATACCAAAACTGCTCCAAAAAGGTTTGAAGGTTAAGCCTGGTGGTCAGGCTAACCGCTAGCATTAACCGCTAGATTTTAACCGCTAGCGGTTAACTGACGGCAGCGCCCATAACTCTGTGATTTTTAAATTTTTTTTCGGATTGCGTGCCGTACCAGGCCGTACGACCCAGAAATGAAAAAATTTTGCCTCCCAGAGTCACTGTGTCCGATTTCGACGATTTGACAGTCGATTTAGGGGTTTTTGGGCACTCTGAATGCGATGGTGAGGTCCGTTTGGGTTGAAATTGCTCCAAAATTGCAGGTACGCTCTGGATCAGGAACCCTAAAAAAAACATCAAACCCTCGTAGATCTAACACCGTGAAGCCAAATTTGATGAATTTTATATCAAAATAGGGGTTTTTGGATGCTGCGAGCTCAACGGTGAGGTCCGTTTGAGCTCAAAGTGCACCAAAAAAATAAACCCCCTATTCCAAATAAAAACTAGAAAACAAACACAGATCTGATGCAACCAAACCTAGATATCTAATCCTTTCAAAAACTGAACAAGCTGCAGCAGATCTGGCTCTGATACCATGTAGGATTTGAGAAATGCAAATCCACAGACCCCGATTAATACCTGCATGCAAAAGACTTGTCACAGAGAAAGAGATAGATCAAGACAAGGGTTTGGCTCTCACAATATGCAAGATGTATTCCAGAAAAATGAAATAGAGCATGAATAAAATACAAGAGATCGATCCTTATAAAAGGAGATCAAAACCTAAAAGGAAAACCTAACCCTAAAGGTGAGTGCATTTAATAATTAATATTAATTATTAAATGACTAATATGTGTGCAAGGCGAAATCTTAAGAGGAGAGTAAAGTTAATTAATTACTTTACTCTAACAATATCCACTCTTGAGATTCAACTTGGTGAAGTACTGAGCTCCTCCAAGACAATCCATCAAGTCTTCAATTCTAGGAATAGGGAACCTATACCTAATTGTGATTCTATTTATTGCTCTAGAATCAGTGCATAATCTCCACTTGCCTCCTTTCTTGGTTGCTAAGACCACTGGTACTGCACATGGGCTGATGCTCTTCCTAATCAAGCCTTGATCCAACAACTCCTACACTTGTCTAGCTACGTCTAGATTTTGATTTGGTGTAAGCTTATAAGCTGCTTTGTTAGGTAATGATGCTCCAAGTATGAAGTCAATCTGATGACTAATGGCCCTTTTAGGAGGTAAAGTTGCAGGTGCACCATCACTTACTATGTACTTATACTTCTCAAGCAAATTCTGGACTGCTTCGGGTATGACTATTTTTCCAGTCTTATCTTCTTCTTTGGACTGCAACAAGACTACATAACCTTCACCCCCTTGATGTAGGTTGTTAAGGAACTCCTTGCCACTACTTAAAAAGACACTTGGTGTCTTTGACTGTCCTTCATCCTCCTCTGACAGTGACTGCAACTTAAAAGTCTTCCCATCCTTTTTAAAAGAGATAGTATTCTCCTTTCCATCATACATGGCACTTATGTCATACTGCCATGGTCTGCCCAATAGTAGATGGCATGCATCCATGGGTAATACATCACAAATTAGCTTATCTTTGTACCCTCCAATAGAAAACTCCACCGTTACTTGCTCATTAACAAGAACACTTTGCCCTTTGTTTAACCATGTCACTTTGTAGGGGTTAGTGTGGGGTACCTTCTCCAATTTGAGCCTCTTTACTGCCTCTTTTGAGATGATGTTGTCGGTTGAACCTGAATCTACAATGACCTTGCATACTTTTCCAAGTATCTTGCATCTCACTCTAAATAGAGCTCTTCTTTGTTTTGGTTCTTCCTTGACCAGTTGCCTGATCAACACTCTCCTAAACATCAGATTCTCTCCCATTTCAGATTCAATATGACTGATCTCAGGTGATTTGATGCTCATGGTGTCTTCTTGTGCATATGCCACCCTCTTCTCAGCATTTGATGAAGATGCTTTCTCCGGGCACCTATAAGCTGGATGTCCTACTTGCCCACAATGGTAACATTTCATGGTAGCAAAGTATGAATTGCTCCTACCTGCTCCTCTTCCTCTATTTGATCCACCTTGAGAACCTCTACCTCTTCCATAACCTCCTCTAGAAGGTGTTTCACTCCCATGCTCAGTGAGTTTAGACTCTCCTTGGTTTCTTGGCTCATTTCCTCTACCTTTGTAGCCACCTCTATGTCCTCTTTGATCCCTTTGATCTCTACCTTTGCCTCTACTCTTAGAAGCCTGATCATGTTTCCTCTTGCTTCTTTCATCAATCTTGATAGCTAACTGATAGCATTGGTGTACTGTCTTTGGACTTAGAAGAGTCATCTCCTCTTGGATGTTCCACTTCAAGTCATTAAGATACCTAGCCACTTTGAGACTTTCATCTTCTGAGACATTGGACCTCATACAAAGTTTTTGAAACTCCTCAGTGTAAGTGTTCACATCTTGGTCTCTTTTCCTCAAGCTTTGCCTCTTCTTGTGTAACTGAATCTCATAATCATTTGGTATGTATGCTTCTCTCACTTTTGCCACCATACCTTTCCAAGTTGAAATAGGCCTCTTGCCTTCCTTTTCCCTCTCTGTCTGAATGAATTTCCACCATGTCAAGGTAGATCCTCTCAATCTAGACTTGGCCACCTTCACCCTCTGTGCTTCAGTGACTCCATCACATTCAAAATGGTTCTCCATGCCTTCTATCCAATCCAGGACTAGGTCAGCTTCCAATTTCCCACTAAATAGTGGTATACCTTCAAGTTTTTTTCCACTCAAAGCTTTCAATGCCTTCAAGAAAGGCTCCTCTTGCAGAACAGGGTCAGGTTCAGGGGTCTTGTCTTCCTCTGCAACCTCTTCACTCTTTGGTTCCCTACCCTCCAATCTATCACTGACCTCATCGGCCTTGATTTGCACATTGTTCAATGCTTGTTCTAGTTGAGCTAGTCGTTCTCTCAACCTCCTATTATCTTCCTCCTGAACTTCCACCTTCTTTGCCAACTCAATGTTTGACACCAAGGTTGTGGAACCACTAGATTCAAGGTCTGACATACAAGTTTCTTCCCCAAATCTTTAACTTGCTCTGATACCAATCTGATAGGGTAGGGTTGGGTGGAACAATCACTGTTCCATGCTCTGGATCCTTGTCTTCAAGATCTCCTAGGTGTCTCCACCATCTAAACCTCTAGGCCCTGCCTCATGTATAGGTACCACTAGTTCTACTGGCCAACCCCACTATCATCTCACTCTCAATCAACCAAGACAATCTTGGTGCAATGCCACTAACTCTTCCTTAGCCCTTAATCTTCCCTAAAGGTTAATTGCTCCTAACTCCAAATTTATTCTTTGTAGGGGTGTAGAGATGTTTCTACTAGCTTCACACCATCCTCCTAGGGTTCTTGTAAGTTCACCAAACTCCATTCTTCCATCACTTTCACCAAACCCTCATCTAGGGTTAAAAAGGCTACTAGCCTTTGAGCCCCAATTAGGCCTCCAAATCTGAGAAAATAGGTTTGTGTCCCTAAGTTCTCCAAAGTGAAACCATGCTTTCCTTTAGATTCTTGACACCTATACCCTTCTCTCAAATAATTTTGGAACCTTGGGTCTCCACTGTCCGTACAGTGCCTCAAACTGGAATTGTGCATAAACCTAGGTCATTTTGGGTCTTTTCCCTGTCTTCTTGCAAACTGTCAAGGTTTCCTCTCACAAAATGAATTGATGGAGTCTCCTCAATCTACCCATAGCTTGGTGACCATCACTCTATCCCTTTCCAATAGGAAACTTGCTTTGAACGGGCACCCCTACATTTCATAGTGCTTTGCACTTATTGTCTCTCCTAGTCGGGCACTGTCAAGCTCGACTAGGAGTAGACTTTCTTCATGCCTCTTGGACTCCTAAATACTCCCATACCTACTATAATTAAAACCATGGATTCTAGCCTCATTCCCCAAAAGCCCATACACTAGGTACAGTGGGAAAGAGAGCTAAATCTCCATTCTTGACAGGTTGCCAGTCAGATCAACAATTCAAAAGAAACAAAACAACTACCAAAACACACCTGCAAATCGAACACATGCCTAAATACTACCACACAAGTTTAGAGAATAGTCCACACCATAATCTACAACATACTACAGAACCATGATCGCTCCTGATCACTCAAATACAAAGCAAACACAAAAATTTTAGCAATTCTTCTCACTGTCCACACTTATCATTCATGAATTTTCAAAATTACAAAAGCTTCCAACCTTTCACACAGGTCGAGGCATTCCCTATATAGGGTAGAAAAGTAGTTAACTTCCCCTTGGTCGAACATGTTGGTTACAAAGTGGCAAAGGTGTAAAATGTTCCATTTTGCCACTTTTGCCTATTCAAAGAAAACTAGGAAAAGTGAGTTTCCAAACTCATCAAACCTTTCCTCTCTTTAACCTACTGATCACTCCTGAACAAGGCATATTACTAAGTCTCTAACTCAATTCCAATGGTAAACATGACCTTCATGGAAATACAATAAAACAAAATGCATCCTAGACTTCTTCCTATTGCCTAGTGCTTCCTAGGTGTTTCCTAGGTGTTTCTTAGGTGCTCCTGCACCAGTTTGAGTATCACGAGGATTTTTCTGACAAGAAGGGAAACAATGGTCTCTTTCCATATAGATGATCCCCCACAAACGAAATGCCCCTACTAAAACCCCTTTGTTGTAGTAAGCCAAAAACTACCCTTATCTATTCTTTGGTGTAGCAACAGTCATTGCTAAGGCATCCACATTCTCATAATTCTTAGTAGAGGTGAAAAAATTGTCATGGGAGATTCATGGGCGGTTGAAGCTTGGTTGACCCAAGAAGTGAGTGCAATATAAGGGGGAGCGTATGTGGCCAAGCTTCTAAATCACCCACTAATAATAAGTGCGGTTGGACTAAAATCCGCGTGGAATCCAAAACAATATTGTCCCACACAGCCTAGATTGTGCTTGTTTGATGTGTCTTTACCAATGTGTTTTTAAACAACCATTCAAGCAAACATCACACAAAAGTGTTCAACTGTTGATTTAAAATAAAATCCAACCAAGCAATCAGATTTCCCTCCAAGAAAATTGGAAATTCAAATCAAAACTGCCAAAAACCAGAAAGCATTTTCCAGGTCGGTGCATCCATTAACTGTTCTAGAGTATAGCTTTCATCTTTTAGCGCATCTATCTACTGTTATGGCACATCATTGTCATAATTTAGTGCATATATTTATTATTTTAGTGCATCCATCCTCTATTATAGCGCATCTATGCAATCCTGCAATGCATCCATTTGTTGTTTTAGCACATCCATTGCCTGTTCTGGTGCATACCTGCAAAATTTTAGCACATTTGTACCATTCCATAGCGCATCTAGGCATTGTTTTAGTGCATCCTATAAATCTATAAACAAAAAGCTAAAATTGACCTCCCCTTTACCAATTAACACCTTATTCGAAGATTCTTTCTCAAACAACATATTTTGCTTGTATTGAATTTGCTTTCAACTTGTTGAAACTAGCATTTCCAAGTGAAAATCCCTCATCTAATCTTTGATCAAACATTCAAAATTTTCTCCTCATCATACCTATTTATGATTTAGCAGTTGTGTTTCCCCATCAAGATTTATCATCCTTTATCCCGAAATAAAGCTTGCTTAATCAGATTTTAACCAATCCTTTTGGCACTCTCAAACTTTGATCAAACATTTAGAAAATTTTCATCACTTGTATGCGTGTCTTAACAAGATTGCAAAAGCAAAGACTTGAACAAAAGGAAATTGAAAACCAAAACACCATGGTTGAAAGAGAAGAGAATCCCTTTTTCAGAATTCCTCGAGATGAGGTGGAAGAAATAACAAATGAAACCATAGAACAAGCCCAACAAGATCCAAATTTTCATAAATTCATGGAGAGGATCTTTGAAAAGGAAGCCGACAAATACCTTTAAATGCTAGCAAACAAAGGGTTCCAACTACCAAATGATTTTGATGTCACAAAATTGAAAAGAACCCATAAGAAAATAGAAACAGAAAAGCAAATTGAAGTGAAGCAAAAGCCAATGATCCCATGGACACTTTGAAACAACAAATCCAAACCCTCCAACAAAAAATGCAAAACATTCAAATGGAGACCATCAAGAGATACTCCATACAAGATATATGTCACTACCCATTCGATCAAAGTGTCAACATGATACCATTTCCCGAACATTGTGAATTTCCTAAATATGATAAGTACAATGGGAAAATCTATCCAATAGATCACATAAGGGAATTCTAAAAAATGATCCTTCAATTTTCCTATGAGGAAACATATTTGATGAGATTATTCCTACATAGTTTGGGAGGGCAATGCATGCAATGGTTCTTGCAATTAGCGCCAGGGATCAAATCTTTTGTGGAATTGGTCAACAAGTTTATCACTCAATATTCATATAACATCCAACATGAAATCACAATGAAGGCCCTTTGCAATGTCAAACAAAAGAAGGGAGAATCATTCCTAGTGCTTCTACAAAGGTGGAGAATATTATTTGTAAGGTATCCTCGACCCATACTAGAAAAAGAGGTACTCATTGATAACTTGAATGATGAAATGAGCTATAGGCTTGAATTGCAATGTCCTCCAACTTTTTAAAAATTGATCCAAAATGGGATAAATATTGAAGAGGCCTTTGTAAAATGAGAGATTGAAAATTTATAATGAAAGCAATTCATCCAACTCCTCCAACAATGACAAACCAAAGTTTTATAAAAAGTACAAAAATAATGGCAATGATACTTCAGCTGAAATGCATAATGCTAAACCGATCTTCAATTTGTCAGGAAGTGCCTTGAATACCAATCAAAAGGCCACCCAAAATACCAACCAAAGCAACAACCAAAATACCAACCAAGGCAACACTCAAAACACTCAAAGCAACACAACATCTAGGACCCTACCATATCAAACATCGAACAACCGTCTAAAGTTTACACCTTTGGGTCAATCATATGAATCCACATTAAAAGAGTTTATTGCGGAAAATATTATCACTCTACCTGACACCCGAGGTTTTGAACCCAAATTAAAATCATCATGGTGGAATGAAGCCCATTTTTTTGAATTTCATCGATGCAAAGGTCACCTAACCAATAGTTGCATCTAATTGAAACACAAGATACAAGATTTGATTGACAATAAGATCATACGAATAGAAGAGCCCCAAACAAACACTAATCATGGGGTATTCAAAAACCCTTTTCCAAATTATGAAAAAGGAGAATCTTGTAACACGAACGACAAAGGAAAGAGCATGAACTATGTTCATGACACTACCATTTATCATATTTTAGTTGTTGAAAATCACACAAACGACATTAAAATCAATAATACACTGGGTCTTGTTACAACCCATCATCCAATCAATGACACCAACATCCCCTCTAATCAAGTCCCTAGTATCCAACAAGACATGTTTGTAATGGATAATCAAATTAATGTCATCAAAATCAAAAGAAAATAAGACAGTGTACCCATAAACGTAACCACAAGGGCCCAAACCAAATATGTTTTAAAAGGTAGCACCTATTGCTCCATCTCATCAATATAGCATTGTCGATCAGCTCCAAAATATCCCTATGTAAATATCAATATTGGAGATTTTTAAAATTTCTCCCACCAACAAGGAGATCTTGGAAAAGGCCTTCGTTGATACAACAATACCAAATAATTTGGAAGTCTGCACTTTCCAAGCCATGGTGGGACATTTAGTTGCACTTCATTCCTTATCCTTTTCAAAAAATGATGTTGTGTCCCTCACCCACCCTCATAATACAACACTCCATATCGAGGTGATAATCCATAAAATCTATGTCAAGCATGTCCTCGTAGATAGAGGAGTTGGTCTTAATATATGTACTTTAAAGCTTGTCTGTGCACTAGGGTTCTCTAATAATGCAATAGATGCAAGGAAAAATATCACCATAAAAGCATATGATGATGAGGAAAGAGCTTCAAAGGGATCGATTGTATTAACTATTCAGGTAGGGCCAATTCAAAAAGATGTGGTTTGCCAAGTTTCGGATAAAGATTTGACATATAATATACTCTTGGGTCATCCTTGGATCCATGAAATGCAGGTTGTACCTTCAAGATATCATTAGTGTCTAAAGTTTCCTTGTGATGGGAAATAAATTACCATTCTTGTTGATTCCAATAGTCCCCAACATTGGAATACCCATAAGGTTGTCCAGGATGTATTCGTGCCTCATAACCGACAAGGTCCCGATTCCACCCCTAACATCCCCAATAATTCAAGTCAAGCCAATTTGTTGTCAAAATTGCTAGCCAAATCCACCAACGAAGGAATTCACCCAAGTGCCTCATCCAAATAGCTCAAGAAAAAGGAAGAACCTAACCCCTCTACATCTACCAATCTTGAAGCCCAACTCAATACTTTGGCCAAACAGTTTGAGAAGAAAGTCCAAGTTAAAGAAAAAGGTGTGGGTGAATATTCCATTGAACAATCCCTTTGTCTCTCACAATTAGTTTCACCAAAATCCCATGGTCAACCATCAACCTCATCACAATCATCCTCACGACCTATCACACTTTTTAATGGTTGATTCATAAAAGCAAGTTCCCAAGCAGAGAAATTTGATGACAAAGATATTTTGAATTGGCTCTACACGGATGAAACTGATTCTCAAGCAGCAATGGCTAATGTCTAAACCACTCAATATGGCAAAGGATTCTCAATCTTAGAAAAGATGGGATATGAGGGACAAGGACCTATTGGAAAAAGGAAAGAAGGTATCATAGAACCCATCCAACCCATCATAACAAATCCAAAAGACAAGACAGGGTTGGGATATAAAGAGCATCAAAAGGATGAAGAAACAAAGAAGGACCTAAAATAAAATGTTGTTGAAAGGATCCTATAGCTCCAAGCAAGTGACCACTATGAAACTGATTCCAATGACTGTGAGTGGGATTCGCTATCAGAAGAATCATGCCATGACAAGGACATTGATGTGGTACACAAGTATACCCCTACACTCGAGGAGGGACAAAGCTCAGGGTTAAGACCACTTGAATTAGGATTGCAAAATATCAATGGCTTAAGTGAAGACGACCAAAATCATAGCGAGACGGATGACTCGGAAGAGAATCACATCATAGACCTTGACCTTGCCATAGTATTGTTTGACGAAAAATGTTTCCATTAGGACCCTTACGACCTCTGACCTGAACCCATCTAACGATCCCCTATCATTGGTACATCTTGAACTCATAGATTGGGATCAAACTGAACCCATTGATATCCCCAACTTTTCAAAGGATTAGGCCATCGTCAATTTCCTCTATGTTGTTAATCCTAAAACAGTTTCCACCATTGAACGTCATAACAAAGCTTCAAGAAAGGGGAGTGCCAAATTTCCCAGCTACAAAATAAGTAAAACAAAAGAAAGATCTGATGGTGAAAACCATTCCATGGCAGTATCAGATCAAGAAAGAATAAAAAGAAAGAGCACATCCAACGGTGAAAACCTCTCTGAGGAACCAAAGGATGGGAAATTTGACACTCTCCCCGAGCACTTCCAAGAAAGATCCAAATTTTTGATCGAGCCAATGCAGTCTATCAATGTCGCCAATACAAAAGCAGTGAAAACACTTCATCTAGCATAATCATTGACAAAACAAGAAAAGCCTAACTTTATCAAGTTCTTTGAAGAATGACAAGTCAAATTTTCCTATTCATATGCAGACATGCTAGGGATAGACCTAGATCTCATCATGCATCATTTATCCCTTCCTTCAAGATTTAAACCAGTCAAGCAAAAGTTGAGAAAAATCCATCCTCACATTGCCCTATTGGTGAAGGCGGGAACTAAATAAATTATTGGATGTAGGATTCATTAGACCCATTGATTATGCAGAGTGGATATCCAACATTGTACCTATTTCAAAGCCTGATAGCAGCATACAGATTTGTACAGACTTCAGAGACCTCAACAAGGCTTGTTCGAATGATGATTTCCCCCTGCCAAACATTGATATCATTGTATACTTAACAACAAGGCATGGCATGTTGTCACTAATGGATGACTTTTATGGCTATAATCAAATCAAGAGAGCACCTGAAGATCGGGATAAGCCAAATTTCACTTGCCCATGGGGAACCTTTTGTTGGAATGTCATGCCCTTCAGATTGAAGAACGCAGGGGCCACATACCAAAGAGCCATGACAGCTATTTTTCACGACATGATGCATATTGATTATGCAGAGTGGATATCCAACATTGTACCTATTTCGAAGCTTGATGGCAACATATGGATTTGTACATACTTCAGAGACCTCAACAACACTTGTTCGAAAGATGATTTCCCCTTTCCAAACATTGATATCATTGTATACTAACAACAGAGCATGGCATGTTGTCACTAATGGATGACTTTTCTGGCTATAATCAAATCAAGAGAGCACTTGAAGACCAAGATAAGATAACTTTCACTTGCCCATGAGGAACCTTTTGTTGGAACGACATGCCCTTCGGATGAAAAACGCAGGGGCCAAATACCAAAGAGCCATGACAACTATTTTTCACGACATGATGCATACTTTCATGGAGGATTATGTGGATGACTTATTGGAAAAATTTTACGCTAGAGAAGGACATTTGGAGATACTAGACAAACTCTTCACCTGACTAGAGAAGTTCAACGTCTGCCTGAATCCAAAGAAATGTGTGTTTGGGGTAACCTTGGCAAAGCTACTGGGATATATAGTATTAGAAAAAGGTATTGAGATAGACCCTGCAAAAGTGAAAGCTATTATGGAAATTTTGCCCCCAAAAAATATCAGTCAATTGAGATCCCTTCAAGGCATATTTCAGTCAATCAAAAGATTCATATCACAACTGGCTGATAAAACTCATCCTTTTACCCACTTGTTGAACAAGAATGTTATCTTTCGATGGGACAAGAAATGTGAGGTGAATTTCAACTAAATGAAACAATACCTAATGAGTCCACCTGTCCTAGCACCTCCAGCAGAAGGAAAGCCTCTCTTATTATACATAGCCATAATTGATCGATCATTGGGAGCTTTGTTGGCAGAAGAAGATTCAACAAGAAAGGAGTGAGCGATCTATTACATCAGTAGAACTCTAAATGGTTATGAAATCAACTATACATTCATTAAGAAAGCTTGTTTAGAATTAGTGTTCGCTACCCAGCAATTGTGGCACTATATGTTGACTCATACAGTTATACTCATAGCCAAGATAGATTCGCTGAAATACCTCCTTAGCAAACCAAACTTGATAGGAAGGTTATCCAAATGGGTAATGATACTCGACGAGTTTGACATCCAATATGTTGACAAAAAAGCAATCAAAGGACAAGCTATTACTGATCAACTGGTTGAAGCACCAATTCGTGATGATCATCCCCTACACATGGAATTTCCAAATGTTGATGTTTTCATAGTAACAACAAATCAGTGGGTGTTATATTTTGATGGCTCATATACCCAACATGGATAAGGAGCCAGAATTATATTCGTCACTCCCCAAGGACACACCATTTTGAAGTCATATCATCTGATGTTTCCTTGCACCAATAACATGGCAGAATATGGGGCCCTCATCATCGACATCAAAATATCAGTAGAATGGAAAATTATAGAACTGCAAATCTATGGGGATTCTCAACTAGTCATTAATCAATTCAATGATGATTACTAAACAAAGGATGACAAACTGATGCCTTACAAAAGGATGATTGATTACTTTAAGAAATGTTTTGTTGACATTAAATTTGTTTAAATCCCAAGGACTGACAACAAAGTTGTTGATGCTATGGCTACCATTGCTTCTTTACTCCAAATTCCAAAAAAAATGAAGTCGTTATGAGTTCATGGTGGAACAATTGTTTACCCCCGCTTATGATGATCATGAGTCCCGACTCATATGCCACCTAATTGATGTCGATACCTCCATTTATGGGAAGATCTATACTTACTTGAAATATAATATCCTTCCTCCCGATCTTTCAAGAAACCAAAAATGAAATTTCATTCGCCAAGTTGCTCGTCATACCTTTATAGCGAATGTACTATACCAATGAGGTCTTGATGGAATTATCTTACGATGTCTAGAAAGTGACGAGTCTAAAACGACTTTACAAGAAGTCCATGAGGGTATTTGCAACACTCATTCAAGTGGTCTAACCCTCACTAAGAAACTCCTCCGTTTGGGATACTACTGGCCGACTATGGAGAGAGAGGCCTTCCAATTTGTCAAGACATGTCAGAAATGCCAAATCCACGATAATCTTATCCATGCACCAGCACAAGAGTTTCAAATCTTTGCATCAACATGGCCATTTTGTTAGTGGGGGTTGGATCTTGTAGGTAAAATTCACCCATATTCGTCCAATGGACACAAGTTCATCATCATAGCCACAAAGTACTTTATGAAGTCGGTCAAAGCTTTGCCTCTAAACACTATCACCGTGAAATAGATCTCTTCATTCATCCTGAATTACATCATTTGTAGATATGGTATCCCTCAATCCATTGTCACAGACAATGGCAGACCATTCAAGAATCAGGACATGCACGAACTTTGTGAAAGGTTCCATATCCAACATCGATTTTCTACGTCGTACTACCCTCAAGGGAATGGCCAAGTTGAGGCCTCAAAAAAGTATATCCTGAAAATCCTAAAGAAAATCGTCAATGATGTTGGACATGACTGGCATATTCAACTGAATCCTGCTTTGTGGGCCTATCGTACAAGCATCTGAACACCCATGGGAGCCACACCATATGCACTCATCTATGGATCTGAAGCAGTATTTCCTATTGAAGTTGAAATACCATCACTCCATGTATCCCTGAAAGGTCTTCTTTCAAATGAAGATTATCGAGTGTCTAGACTACAAGAGCTGGAATTGTTAGATGAACGTCGTCAGTTCGCAGTGGATCACCTAAAAGTGTATCAACAAAGAATGTCAAGGAGCTACAATCACAAATTCAAACCAAAGATATTTCAAGTAGGTGATCTAGTACTAAAATAAAATCCTCGAAATCGGCAGAATCAAGAAAAGAAAATAATATTTGAGCCAAATTGGTTAGGTCCTTTTGTTATTATTTTAGTCTTTAGATCGGGGGCATATCAACTGTCTACACCAGAAGGGGATCTATTTAAGGAATCGATGAATAGTCTTCATCTGAAAAGGTTCTACACATAATGCATCCAATACATGCTTAAAAGTCCTGAAAAATCATAAAAATAAAAATAAAGTCCTAAGAAAATCATAAAAATAAGAAAAATTCCTAAAAAATCAGAAAAAGTCCTGAAAAAATGGTAGCCTTGATGAAAACCTGGCAAACAGGTGCCTTGGTGACAACAAAAAAAAGAAAAAAAGAAAAAAGAGAAAATACAAAAAAGAAGTTGAAAAATAAAAAAATGGTTGCCTTGATGAAAACTTGGCAAACGAACGTCTTGGTAACAACAAAAAAATCATAAAATCTAAAAAAGTGCAATAAAAACAAATGGTGAAAACATGTCAAACAAACGCTATTTGTGATAAGTCGACTTCTTCGTCTATTTGAGCGTGTGTTGACCGTGCGCTTTTCACTATCACCGCGCATCCATGCCTATCATACAAGTCTCACATCCATATCTAGTTGTTGATGTCGTGTCCCACCTTGGTTTGGTCTTCATTGTACATATCCATAATAAATTTGGTTTGTTTCTCACTGGGGGAAAAATCTTGATCTCACCAGGGGCAAATAACCATTGAGCTTAAAAATCAAGAGGCAAACAAACAACAAGACAACCTTGGCAAAAAACAACAATTACTTTAACCATCACATCATCAAACTGAACATCAATCAAGCCAATCAAGCAACCATCCAAATCAAATCAAACATCAAGGCCAAATCAAATCAACTCTCATTGGAGGATCATCTTCTGAATCATGGTTGGATCACTTTAGCACAAATATTCAATTGATGTATCTTGATTGTTGTTATCAATTCTTTGGAGTACCTCGTTGATGTCCTGAACTAGAGGGGCTATGATTGAGACTGATTTTTCTTTGTCTGTTGTCTGTGAGTCAATCATTACTACTGTGCAAATTATCGTGGGACATACTCTACAAAGTATCATTGATGACATTCTAAATTTGCATGGGAACATGATTAACTCTTGTCTATTTACACAAAGGGTGCTCAGGTCATCTTGGTCTAATTATACCTAGATGCTTGTGTTATCAAGTACTATCAAATCTCAATGAAAGTTGTACTCAAGTCATCATGGTCTAATTATACCATCGATGTTTGTACTAACTTTCAACATAATAAAATTCTCAATGATGATAATAAGCACAATGAATAAGAGGACAACATTGCATAAATAGGATTGCATTCATATTAGTTTTGCATTTGCATTATAGATTTTTCCAAGGCTAGTAACTCTCAACATGATGTTATCTGTAACTAAAAAATTGAGTACACTTGAAATAACAAAAAAATAATTCATTTACATTGACATTTCCATTCATATATTTATGCATTCATTCATTATAATATTTGCATCATGAAAAATTCCAAAAATAAAGCATTTTTCCAAAATATCATCATCATTCATAACCCATTATCATATATCGAGGCCATAATTAATTCCTTCTTTCATTCACACATAATCCATCCATAAATGTAGCCATCATAGAAATCATTCATAATAATATCATCATCCATTCATCATCATAATTCATTTCACATTTATGCATTTAGGTCATATATTTGCATTAGAAAATACCAAAACTACAAAAAAATGTATTGCATTCCATTCACATAATGACATTTTTTGCATAATCATACATCGAGACTTAACTTCATACATATATTTACATTTATCATACGTCCATGCATTTTCATTCATCATATTCAAAAGCCATTCATTTATCATACATTTGGAATTCATAAACCATACATCCATACATGGAATCATTCATATCAAAACATTTAATCATATATTTTCATTACGTAATAAAACCATTTTTGCATTCATTCATTCATCCATACATCAATATATACATGTGAAAAATACAAAAATATAATGCATCTCATATCATTTGCATAACAACATCCATCTCATTAATGCATCCATACATAGAATATGACATAATTATATAAAATGTCATCATCACATAGAACATAAAATAAATGCATCCATCATAAGCATCCATAATAAAAGAATAAATGACATAGATCAATAAATCACCGCTAAATATCATATAACCCCAAAATAATACTGTCAAAGGGTACAATGATGTCAAGAAATGAGAAATGATACATAAAAAATGTGGCAAAGCCAGGTCTCTGAATCAAGATACAATATATCATATATGACCACGAGATCCTGTGGTACTACCCCCGAAGGTCGTAGGCCTCTCCCCAACACTGCCTGCCCTTGATGGCCCTGCTCCTGGACCTCCTCCCAGTGGAACTCCGCTTGGTGGGCCCCATGGGAGTGGTTGTGTGATGCCCCTGTTGGTGGTCTAAGACTGAGAGCGACCAGATCCAAAATGAGCGTAGCTAATTGTTTGCTCGGCTGGCAAGACCTCATAGTATTTGCCCCTATAATACTCCACCTCCTTGTTGAACTCACGAAGCTCTCTAACCAGGTCCCCTATCCCAACACCCTCAGTTGCTGTCTGAATCCTATCAACCACTGCTACTACCTACTATCCCTGTCGTCGAGCGACATCTCTCTCTGTTGTTAGAGTGGTCACCTGTTCCTACAATTGTACCATTTGTCCTTGTGCCTATAACTATGTTGGTGCCTGTGCCTGTAACTGAGCTTGATCCTGGGTTAACTGCGCCTGTAGTGCCTGTACCTACCCTTGTAGGGTCTAAACCTGTACCTGTAGCCCAACTATTTGCATCTATTGCCTTTGGGAGGGCATCCTCAAAACAACTAGTTGTTGTCCGACAAGAGCTAACCTCCTCCTCCTCGGTACGACCCCAAAATTCGACACATATCGTCCTTCGCCTCCACCATCCCCCCTTCGTCTCCTCTATCATTACCACCATCATCTCCCTCCTCCTCCTCTGCCTCCTCCTCCTCTCCTCCATCTCCCCTCCACTACACTACCTGTCCTACCCTCCTTCTAACCTCCAAAATGGGTGCATGCTCGTCCGAACTTGAGATCCGTGGAAAAGGATGTATATAAAAATATTCTGCATAATCTACGATCATTTGTGCATCAATGACCTCTCTATGATACTGCCACAAAACTGGTTGCAAACCATAATACTCGGCACACGCGACATCATAGTCTAGTGTAGGCCCCCACTCTGGAATGTCCTACCTCCGTTTGGCGTAAGGTGCCACCCCCTATGGCATACCCTAAATCTTGTCGTATTGTCTGTACACTCGGCCAAAAAGAAATCTCTCAATAATATAAGGAGTCTGACCAATCAAATATCTGATACAAAAAATATAAGGCATCTTTGTGTCATCCTTTGTCCATACCTTGCAATCAAGATATGACCGCCATATAACTATGTCTTGATCATCAAGGACCCTCCGCCAATACTCTAAATTTCCCAGCTTATGCTAGACAAGTGGCCCTATATAACCAAAAATGTAGGGTCTATGTGCTGGTCGAGCCCTCCCTCCCACTGGTCGTGTAATCACTATATGCTCCCAGGCCCAAAGCTATAATAATGTACACCCCATTTTGAGATTGCTAGCTTGAAGATATACGACCTAATGCAAATCATGATATAAGTGTGCAAGCATGCATAAACCCCAAGTATATCTCGTGTCATGGGCAATCATGCCCTCTAAAACTCGACCCCAGCCAACTAAAAATCCCTTTGACTTATGGTTGGGGTAGAGAAAACCACCAATGGATCCTGCTAGAACACAGGGCAAGGGCTGATGAGTCGCAATCAACTCCTACCAAGAAATCTCGTATCCACTGAGCTAACCATCATGAAAAATCCATCGAATGGAGTCAGTCCTCCCTACTGCTCATGATCATACACCACTAGGTCCCCCATGACTAGTATCCTCAAAATATGATAGATGTCCTCTGGTGTAACAATGATCTCACCAGTTGCCAAATGGAAGGTGTTGTGGTCACTATGCCACCGCTTTGCAAGTGTCGTCAATAGCCCCCAGTTAATCCAATACTAGGGCATATCAATCAAGGAAGTAAGTCTGCATTGATCAATAATAGCCAAGTATGTCAGGGTCAACTATGAGATCATATCCCACGTCCAAGGAAAGCACTCTCGAACCTGTAATACTCCTAAGCCACCCTCCTATGATCAAAGCAATGTATCATGTCGGCACATCAATCAATCAACCTATCAATTAGCATATCAATTAATCAAATCAGCTTGCGTGAGATTTTGATCAAATCTCAAAGAGCACCTATCCTATCAATAGACTCTCATTTGTCATGAGATCGATCAACATCAATCAACCTATCTCTGACTCTCATTTGTCATGAGGTCAATCAACCAATCATCCTTATCTATTCTATCATTGATCCTCGCCTATCATGAGGATGATCATCAACCTATCAATCAACATCATCCTATCATCGACTGATGTGATCATCAACCATCAAAAACTAGGAGGAATCATTCAAAATTATCATTTTTGGCTCAATGTGCTAAAACAGGGTTTCTATGCACTAATCTACTAGATGTGCTAGAAAATTTATTGAATGCACTAGAACAGGTCTTCTATGCGCTAATTCCCAAATGCGCTAGAAAATAGACTTTATGCGTCAGAATAGGGTCTTGATGCATTGTTTCCCAAATGCGCTAATTGCAATACCCTATGCGCTACATTATCCTATTTATGCGCTAGAATCCCTACGTGTTATTCCAGCAACCTAATGTGCTAAAGCAGTGACCTAATGCACTAATCTACCTTGAAGTCTAAAACCTAACCCTATGCGCTATTATAGTGACTCTATGCGTTGTATCGGGTACCCGATGCGCTATTTTTCTATCCCTATGCACTAAAATGCGTATAAATCCGATATTTTAAAATACAAAAAAATGGGAAAATTTTGTATTCAAAATTGAAAAAAGGTGGTTCTTGGGATACGTACCGAAGGTTCGTATGCGGCTGGACGTTGATGGCAGCGAACTCGCTCGAATCTATGAGTGTGGCACAAAATCCTATCCATCTTGGCTCTCTTCAGTCTCTCAGTTTTTACAATGCAAAGTTACAAATGAACTTTATTTACCCATTTTGACCTCTTAAGGGCTAATTAAGGGCTAATTATGGTGACATTTATTTAATTTTTCAAAATGGGCCTTTTAATTAACTAATCAACAATGTGGTTGGAATCTAATCATTTTCAAGAGATAAATCAGGTCATCCTCAAATTCGAAGATCATCAACATATCAGTGAAAAATCAGTTAATCATCAAAATTTTCCAAAAAATTCAAAATTTCTTGATTTATCTCTCGAGGGGGCATCCATTCTTCATCACTGCAAAATTAACGTCTGGGGCATGTCAAAAAATTTATCATCGCGGTCTGACAAATTTTTCTTTGAAGCAATGCGTCTGCGCACATCACTTCAAAGAGCGGCAAAATGTATGCACATAAAAATGGTCTGGAGCACAATTAATTAAATACTTGTTATTTAATTAATAAATTCTAATTCCTCTACTATTATAAATAAATTGATAAATTTATTTATATGGTTTGTTCCCTAAATTCTTCTTTTCCAAAAATCACTTTCCTCTTAAATTAATTAAATGCACAAATTAAATAATTGGTTATTTAATTAATTTCTCTCTTCCATTTTAAATTTGAATTTTTAATTCAAATTGGCACATGTCTCCATATTTCTTCTAACCACCTCCACCTCATCATATGCCACACATTTTCATTTATTTCTAATTTTTAATTAGGAATATTCTCTCTAACCTCTCAACCTCCTAACTTCCTGGGAGACACATGGCTCCTTTTGTTAAATGATGCTCTTGGACACTTGGAAGATTGGCTTTTTCAAATGGAGAAACCTCCATGAATTCCTCTAACCTCTTCGTGCTCCACCGTCGATGCCTTAGGATCACAATCTCAACTTTTTGTCTTTGCCACCTCAGCTCAAGCCCGAAAAAATCTATAAATAGAGCATTTCTACAACTTTTCATAAGGAGATTTTACAAACTTATGCTACAGAAATATTAAGAGCAAATTGAGAGCATTGTAGTGAGAATTTAGTCTTTTTGTTCATTTAGCATTATCATAGCAATTTCAATCTTAGTATCTTAGTTATTGCATCTTCTATACAACATTACCATTAGATTTGCATTATCAGTTTTAGCATCATTCGAACATATCAGTACTCCATCATAGATCATTCAACATTTAAGCATCAAAAATCCAAAAATATAGTGATGTAGGCATGTAGTTTGCATTGCACAACATCTTCTCATTTCTTAGGTTGTCATCCTTGTAGATTCATGTGCAACACTTTAATAGATCTAAGAGCATGATTTCAAAGGTCCTTAATACTAGAGAACCATGGAATGATTTGAAAGGATGACAGTAGCAATTTAATTTTGTTATTTCTATTTCTTTTATATAATACATTGCATGGATGGGTGTGTTTATTTTTATTAACTAATTACTCTCATTGGCACATTTTAAAACCGCACACAGTAACTACATTTAAGTAATATGCTAATAATAGTTGGGAGCATCTTAGACCAAAGTGGGCATTAGGATTTTAGTCCAACCAATTTGGGTGTCGTATCTCCTTTGGGCTTTTCAATGGTTTAATAAAACCATCCCAAATGGTTTAATAAAACCTTCCCACATGGTTTCATTTTGTAATTCTATATAAATTGGTGTTTGGAATTAGAGGATGAATAGGTTGTTTTCCAAATTATAGTAACGAATTGTTGTTAAAATTCTAAGTTGATAATTTTTATTAATGTAACTCTCTTTTGAAGGATCAATGTACAAGCTTGGATCTCTTTTGATTTGGATTTTTTTCTTTTAAGGATTTCTTCACATAAATCTTTGTGTTAGAATTTGCATCTTCTTTATGGTTGATTTTCATTTCCATCAATGATATATCATTGTTATTGGATTTGGATCTATAAAGTTTTAACATATCATATTGTTCAATTATACCCTATTGATTTTGATACCCAATAAATATTGTATAGCCCCTAAATATTCCACGTCAAAAGAACTAGTTTACTAACTCTCAAATTCCCTAATCATCTCTTTATCATTTCTAATAAATAATATATCAGCATATAGGATAATGATTAGTAGTGCAATCAATTAATTTAAAATAAGTGTAGTAATCAAATTTACTTCTAATAAAGTAGGGTTGGGGCCCTAGCTCAATTGGCTAAATCTTTCCTGTTGCAGGAGGTTGGTCATGAGGTCTAGTCTCCCCACCCCCCATGGTACCGAAGGGCATGTCACTCTAGTGCCATCGGTCACGTTAAAATTTTTACCAGGCGCACTACAGTTTATAGGGGGTCGTGCTACCCGATTCGTACAGTCTAATAATTTTTATTTAAAAAAAAAAAACTTTACTTCTAATAAAGTCGTGATCCAATGTGAAAGCATAAAATTTCTAATACCACATTATAGGCGACTACTTCAAACCATACAAAGATCACTTTAACTTGAAAACCAATTGCTTGTGTCCCTTCACCATAAATTGTCATTTTTTTCATAAATATTTCATCATCAAGATCCACATGTAGAAAACTTGTTTTTACATCCATTTTATCTACTTCTAAATTAAAAACAATAGCAATAGATAAAATAAATATAATAGATGTTATTTGGCCATGAGAGGAAAAATCTCACCAAAATCCACTCCCTCACCCTAAAAGTAACCCTTTACCACTAATCAAACCCTATAACACTTTGACTTACTATCCACTCCAAATATCTTCTTAAATACCCATTTACACCCAATGGCTTTCCTCTTCTCACATGACTCAACTAGATCTCATGCATCGCATTTGTAAAGAATATTTATTGTATCTCTCATGGGCTTTAACTAGGATTGATGCTCATCTAAAGACAAAGCTTCCTTCATAGATCTAGGTTCATTTAGTACATGATAAAGGAAATACACAACTATAATCAAAAGTATTATACCTTTCAACTAGATAACATTTCCTTTTGGACCTTCTAAGAGGTGTAACAAGAGGCTCTTATTATTCCTCTTCGTACTCAAATTTGAACCTTCTCCTTCCTCATTCTATTAATCTTGGTGTTGTTCTATACATATATATATTCAAGTTTTTATCATTCTTAATATCAAAATGTATTATTTTGTTAGGTTTCTTGTGATATTTTTTTGTCATTTTTAAATTCTTGGAGCTCCCTTAAATAACATCCTCATAACATTGTCATCACTACAAGATCCCAAATCTTATAACCCTTGATGCTCTCGCAATAATCCACTAAAACATGCTTGTTATCCCTAAAATCAAGCTTCAAACATTTTTCTTTAAGAACATGATTATATGTCTCACTATCAGAAACTTTTAAATGAGAAATCAATGATCTTTTAACTATTTATACCTCATGGAGTGTTTTTTTACTAAAGTAGAAGTGGGAGACCTATTAACTAACTAACAAGTAGTGTGAATCACTTCAACCTAGAAATATTGTT